>LPNX011174720.1:9354-109246 GCA_001517045.1 Pseudotsuga menziesii | reverse complement strand
TATATATATATATATATATATTACTAAAATTCCAGTAGTATTTATTCAAAGAATCATATGTGGTTCTTTTTATAATTAATGTCGCTCTATTGCATCTCCGTGAACACTAATAAAAATCACAAATGCAATCATTGAAATTGATATATTTGGTTGCAATGTCATTAACCATTGTTTGAAGAATCATGTGCAATGCTTTTGGTAATCAATGACGTATCGATGCGTCTACCATAATTAGGCACACTGGTGCGTCTATCCTATATAGTTGCCCCTATTCGCCCTTAAAACTAATATGCACCGGTGAGGTTATGTTAATTAAATGCACAATTGAATTTTAAAGTAAAGATTCTCAAATGCTAGATGGAGTCGCTAGTGTATTTTCATTTGTTTTTCGCACCATAACATATCATTGGTTTATATGCATCGGTTTATATCATTAGTTTATAAGCACCGATGTGTATAATTGGTTAATACGCACTGATATGCTTATATCAATCGACCACGCTAGCAAAATAAAAATAAATAATTTTGTGTTGGTTGTGGATCCAGATCTTCTATATTTAGAGATTTTATTGTTCAACCATGTTTGTACCCCAATTTTAATATACACTCATCTCACTAGGGGGTGCGAGGGTCAACAGAACCCTGTCAGGGGTTCAAGGGCGAAGCCCCCAAAATATTTCTTTTGGGATGTTTGTTGGCCAACAGTTTATGGTCCCATGGTATTGGGTGACCCGTGGTATTTTCCCATGGTAATTCTCCTATAAAAACAAAGCATTCAAAATACAGTTGTGTATTGTATTATAGCATTGTAAAAACAATCTCTGTGATTGTGTGAGAGAGACTGTGAGAGATTGAATAGGAAGTGCAACGAGTTCTTGCAGGTTGTATCCCTTCAGTTTGTTGGATGGTATAATAATAAAGGACTGGCAATTTTTTTGTGGACATATCCAGTCTTGGGTGAAACACGTTATATTTGTGTCTCTCTTGTAATGTGTTTTAATATTTGCATCTTGTTTATTATTTATTGTTATTGCTCTGCGATCTTGTTTTTCTAATTGGTATCATAGCCAAAAAGTCTATTTGGATGGAAAACTCGTAGGAAAGAAGGGTTCCTAGTTTGAGTGGGAGCAATGCCAGAAGATGGAAATTTTAGGGTCGAGAAATTTAATGGCCAAAACTACCAGTTATGGAAGATGCAAATGGAGGAATATCTGTACTAGAAGGATCTATACCTACAATTGGGTGGAAAAACAAAACAATCAATGACTATGAAGGACGAAGAATGGGAGTTTCTTGATGGAAAGGCACTGGGAACAATACGGTCATGCTTGGCTTCGTTGGTAGCTTTCAATATTTTGAAAGAAAAGACAACGAAAGGTGTGATGATCGCATTGGCTAAGCTCTATGAAAAATCCTTGCCTTCCAAGAAGGTATTTTTAATGAAGTGTTTATTTAATATGAATATGTCAGAAGGTGGATCTATTGTTGACCATTTAAATGAATTTAATACAATTACTAGTAAGCTAAGTTTTGTAAAAGTGAACTTTGATGATGAGGTTAGGGCTCTTCTAATCCTGTGCTCATTTCCAGAAAGTTGGAATGGCTTAGTCATGGTTGTAAGTAACTGTGTCCCTTGTTCAAACACTCTTGAATTTGATGATGTTGTTGGTGTTATTCTTAGTGAGGAACTGCGAAGAAAAAGAACAGGTGAGACACCAGGTAATGTGTTGACCATGGAGAGTAGGGGAAGAAAAAGGGAGAGAGGAAGGATCCCAGGTAACCACAGCAAGTACAGAAAGGGAAGATTCAAGTCTTGACTAGGAAAGATATACTACTGGAACTGTGGTAAGAGAGGACATATGAAGAAAGACTACAGAGCCTTAAATAAGAAAGGAGATAGGAATCAAGAGACTACTAAGGAAGCAAACATAGCAGGTGATGTGTTACAAGATGCTTTGATTCTTAATGTTATCACTCCAGGAAACTCCTCTAGGTTGTAGCTCGAGGATGCCTGGTAACTTAAAATATTTTTAGGGATTTCTGATATGGATCAAGTCAAGTGACCTATATAACCTCCTACTCTCAATACATGCATGAAGCTCACTCAATTACAAGGCTTTTAGTTACAACTTGTTCAGTAGTTTGACAATAAGGTGCAGGGACGGAGAACTCATCAAGTTGGCAGACTTACATACAAAACAGATGCATATAAATGACTAAATCCTGAAAAGGATGGTCCTTATAAATCAAATCACATTAACCCACCAATAGGATGACAACTATTAGCTATGAATCAACTTGAAAATCACCTAAATGCACATTCAGGCGTAAGTACAGTAAAGATAGAAATGATGGCTGAAAAACTCACAACAAAAGAGCTTATAATTTGAATCAACAAGATGAAACACTTGACAATAGAATAGGCTTACAAATCCTCGAAGTCGAACCTTTATTATAAAATCAACCATGGGCTTTATAGCCCTCTACAAAAATGACAGATCCTGAAAATCCGATCTGTTTACACAAAAAATACTTGAAAGTGATAGTTTTCTCAGATTAGGGCTTAAAACCATAGCTAACTATTTGTCTATCTATTATGAAGATCTAGTTCAATGAGCGAATACTAAATAACTACAGTAGTCGCCGATAATCACCACTACTGGTTCAATGTGAAATTGCCGCCAACAGCCAGTGTCTTAGTGTTTAACTGAATCGACCTTTCTTGTTTAATCCACCAGAATTTTCTACCTTGTCACCACGGTCGCCAATCGAAAGCTCTGACCTCTAACCGTCGGCACCCCAAGCCTTAATGTTGCCACAGTGTCGGAGCCTCAAATGACTAATATTCTCAGCATCGACGATCGGAACCCCAAGACTGAACATATCAGAGCTTTCAACCACTATCCTGTCGGTGATCGAAAGATGTACTCACTAATGCATCCGAAACTCAAAGATGAATGCTACCGCAGTGTCAGACATTCCAATGACTAATCTTCTCAACATTGGTGATCGAAAGCTCTATCTTCTAGCCTGTTGGCACCTTAGCCCGAAACGGTGCCGTTGTTTCAAAGGTGAAATGAACTAATTTTATCGCTGTCAGAAGTCGTTTGACGAAGAAATCAGGACATGCGCCGTCGATGGGAAGTATTGTTATTCGCCGATGCGCGACATCACTTTTGTTTTATTTGTTTTCAAAAGTTTATATTTTTTAACTGTCAGCGATTTTTCTTTATCGCTATCGAAGGTTAGTAGAAGTTTGAATCAGAGCTTTAGTTTTCTATGTTGCCGCTGTTTCAGAGCTCTAAATCACTAGCTTTGCAATCGAAAATTGGAAGCTCAAGCCACTAACCCATCGACGCCTTAGACTTGAATATTGTCGCAGTATCAGCATCTCAAATCACTAGCGTCGCGACGGTTTCTACATCGATGATCGGAAGTTGTTTCCTCTAACCCATCGGTGCCTTAGACTTGAGCGCTGCCATAGTGTCGGCGGTTCAAATCACTAATTTCTAAGCATTGGCGATCGAACGCTCTAGCCACTAAACTCTTCGTCAATGATCGGAACTCCAAACCACTAACCATCAGAACTTTCAATCACTAGATTCTCCGCAGTGGCAACGCCGCAATGAACTAAAAATCCGAAACGTTGGCGATCGGAACTCCAAACCCCTAACCATCGGAAAGTTAAACCACTAGATTCTCCATAGTGGCGGCACCGCCGTGCACTAAAACTCTGAAATGTCGGTGTAATAGAGGACTACACCTCCGATCACTGTTAAAAAATGTTCCGATGGCAGTAAAAAGTTTAGCAATACACCTAACTGCCGAAGGGGTTTTCCACATGTTATTTATCTTCCATATTTTGGTGCCTAATGAGATGTTCTCATTAGAGGAAATTTCAACTCAAAATGGGCCTCCTAAAATGAACTAATAAAATAATAGTTAAAATAATAAAATAATATTTATTAATTTTGGAGGAAGAAAAGAAAGAAAAACTACTTTTTTGTTTGTATTTTTGACATATCTCCCTGTGTTTTTACTCAAATTTAGATCGGGAGAGCTCGTCGGATGCAGAATTAAATTCCGCATCCAACGAGTACCCACTCAGCATACTTTTGACGGACCCCGCTACCCCAAAAACAAGAAATACCTGAAAAAATGGAATGATGACATCATCATTCTGTTTTTTCAGGTATTTCTTGTTTTTGGGGTAGTCGGGTCCGTCAAAAGTATGCCGAGTGGGTACTCGTTGGATGTGGAATTTAATTCCATTCCACATCCGACGAGCTCTCCCGATCAAAATTTGAGTAAAAACACGGGGAGATATGTCAAAAATACAAAAAAAAAATAGTTTTTTTTATGATACCTATCCCCAAATTTATATTAAAAAAGTGTTTAAGACCTATACGGTATTTCATATTTAAATAAATTGGCTAACACATGATGACATGGAATTTGAATAAGAGTTAAAAGGCCCATTTTGAGTTGAAATTTCCTCTAATGAACCCTCGCCCAAGCCACCAAAAGCTACAACTTGTAAAAATTTTACCCAAATAAAAAACAGAGGCTTTCAAACTATCAATGATATTCATATCCTTCATTATATGAGTTAAATTCTTCATACTATCAAAATAAATTTATTTTGGGAGATAACACCCGGCTCCTACCTGGGGATGGGAACTTCCCTGTGAGGTCCCAAGAACCCCAGACCAAAAATTCCTTTCCTGAAAAAGAATAATTAAATCTATCTTCTAGTGTTCCATTAGGCATGGAGTCATTTGTCTTCTATAACTGATCTGTTGCACCTTGCCTGTAGCCTACTTTGCTTATTCATGAAAACAACTGAAAATGACCTAGCTGCTCATATTAAGAACTTATTTTCCTATCTACTCCTACTCCTAATTCTAATCAGTAGATCCTTATTATCATGTGACATCATGCTTCCAATGAAGCTAGGTCAGAAGCTGTTCTGCTGAACTTATCCCTGATCTTGACCCAAAAAGTAAATGAAACCCTAGCATGCAACAATGTAGTTTTGAAGGGTGACAGAACCAACTATCATATGACAAAAATATTTTGATATCTATGCTGCTCATAAGTTCCAGATAGTCAGCAACAGGGTCATAAAAGCCAACAGAAAATACCTTTTTATGCTGCTGATATTTTCCTTCATTGATGTCAATGTTGAATGTGGACTTCTCAACCTTTGTCAGATCAAAATGAAAGCTCAAAAACTGATATAAACCTTCTTGTTCTCTTATGATCAGATGTTGATCATCAATCATTAAAATTTCCTTTTGAGAATAGTGCTCACAATAGGATGATAAAACAGGGTTTACATCATATGAATAAAGATCAGTTGAAAACATATAATTGCCTATACAATCATCAGTTATCATAGGCTCATCCTAGTTTGCAAACTGATCATAAAATCCAGTTTCATACCTGTCTTGGGAGTACTTTGCAAACACTGAAGAATCTGATTCTAAATATGAAAGGAGCTCACATGCTTGCTGCTGTTCCAAATCTGCTTCAGACTCATAATCTTCTTGTTCAAAATCTGGCTCATACTAATGTTTATCTGGCTCAGGTAAATGATGGTTTTCAAAATCAAACTGCTCTGGGATTCTCCTTGAAGCACAAATGTTTTCCTCCACCTCTAAAGCATCTTCAAACAGAATGCTTAAAGATGAAGATTTCCTTTCTAGAAAAAGAAGGGCAAGTTTTGAATGTAGTCCCATCACATAATATATAATGGTAGTTGTCTCTGTGGGACGGATCTCCAAAGGAATAGCATGATACGTGTTGTAGAATGTTCGATTGAAGATAGGCAAAGTTTCATCTTCCTCTCTCTTCAGAGCATAGAAATAAGTGAGATACAAACCAAGAGATTTGTTCTCACCCCAATGCTTCAAAAATGCATCAATGAATTCTATCCAAGAGCCAATAGAGTCAGCTCTTAAATTATTCAACCATATAGGAGCATCTCTAATCAACAATTTAGAGAAAAATCTCATGATTACATCCTCATGAACACTCTGAAAACGTTCCATAAAATCTTCGAAAGATTCCAAGTGTCTTTCCGCTGAAGCTTGATTCTATCCGGAAAACCAAGGGAGATATTCATAACAGCCAAGAGGGTAAGGATGAAGCCAAGAGGGTAGTTTTAATGGCTTAAACATCTTCATCATGATTTTTATTTGAAATGTTGTGGGCTGATCATGAGGGATAATAGTCTACTGACAAGATTCAATGGTTATGGAAATGAGTGTTGAGCTCTGCATAGGTTTTGAATCAGTTTTGGTTTCTTCAAGGTTACATGGTCGATCTGATTTAGAAGGAATTTGGGTACAATGGTCATTTTTATAGATGAGCTATGGCACACAGACTGATTCACCTTCTACAATACAAGCAGGCTGCAAAAATTCTTCTACATATGGATTTATAAAAGACAATTGATAATATTCAGAATATATAAAACATAAGATAATTCTTTTAACATGTGAAGGGAAAAGTATAAAGGAGCTGATAAAAAATAACAGCAATTCATAAAGTAAACTGCTGAACTGGTACCTGGATTTTGAATTCAGCCTCTTCATCTTTTATCAACTGGGTCCTATCCAGTGGAGTTTTATTAAATTCAAATGGATCAGGGAAATAGAAGTCTTTGTAAATCTGCCCTAGCAGCAGGGCTAGGTTTTCTTCTGATGATCTTCTATGGGTCTGCAACAGGTGTTGTTGGTGGCCCCTCTTGATTTTCTCTGGTATGAGCCTTTCACGAAGCCACAGTATTTCAATGGAGTCGCCAGGGATGAGATCTTCACAAGCAGCAGTGCTTGAAGAGTCCTCAACCCTAAAATTTTCTGATTTACTTATAAAGTTCTGAGAACTAGATGCTTCAGCATAAGGAGACTGAAATGGAGGTCTATTTGATATAACAGCAGAAATACCTCTGAAAATACCTAATGTAACTCCCCTTGCATATTGGAGGTATGTCTTAGTGAAACCCTAGCTCCTCTCAGAATCTCTTCTAGATCTAAAACAGGTGTTGCTGGTGGCCCTTTAGGGTTGGCTCTGGTACTTGGTCTTCTTGAAGCCTCCTTATATCAATGGAGTCACCAGATAGATGATTACAACCATAATAATGTCCAAGCTTTGTCTATCATCAAAGCATGGATCTATGCCGTCTCCCAGGGAAGCTGAGCTTCAATCTCCTCTCCCCGACAACGACGCCAATTTGTTATCACTCCATGAAACGCCTCTAGGTTGTAGCTTGAGGATGCCTGGTAACTTAAAATATTTTTAGGGTTTTCTAATATGGATCAAGTTAGGTGACCTATATAACCTCCTACTCTCAAGACATGCATGAAGCTCACTCAATTACAAGGCTTTTAGTTACAACTTGTTCAGTAGTTTGACAATAAGGTGCAGGGATGGAGAACTCATCAAGCTGGCAAACTTACATACAAAATAGATGCATATAAATGGATAAATCATGACAAGGATGGTACTTATATATCAAATCACATTAACCCACCAATAGGATGACAGCTATTAGCTATTAATCAACTTGAAAATCACCTAAATGCACATTCAAGCATAAGTACAGTAAAGATAGAAATTATGGCTGAACAAGTCACAACAAAAGAGCTTATAATTTGAATCAACAAGATGAGACACTTGACAATAGAATAGGCTTAAAAATACCTGAAGTTGAACCTTTATTATAAAATCAATCATGGGCTTTATAGCCCTCTACAAAAATGGCAGATCTCGAAAATCCAATCTGTTTACAGAAAAAATACTTGAAAGTGATAGTTTTCTCAGATTAGGGCTTAAAACCCTAGCTAACTATTTGTCTATATATTATGAAGATATAGTTCACTGAGCGAATACTAAATAACTACAGTAGTCGCCGATAATCACCACTACTAGTTCAGTGTGAAATTGCTGCCAACAGCCAGTGTCTCGGTGTTTAACTGAAGCGACCTTTCTTGTTTAATCTACCAGAATTTTTCTACCATGTCGCTGCGGTCGCCGATCAGAAGCTCTGACCTCTAACCATTGGCACCCCAAGCCTTAATGTTGTCGTAGTGTTGAAGCCTCAAATGACTAATCTTCTCAGGATTGGTGATCAAAACCCCAAGACTGAACATATGGGAGCTTTCAACCGCTATCCTATCGATGATCAGAAGTTGTACTCACTAATGCATCGAAACCCCAAAGATGAATGATGCCACAGTGTCGGAGGTTCCATCGACTAATATTCTCAGCATTGGCGATCGAAAGCTCTGTATTCTAGCCCGTCAGCACCTTAGCCCAGAATGCTACAACTGTTTCGGAGGTGAAACGAACTAATTTTATCGCTGTCGAAAGTCGTTTGATGAAGAAATTGGGACATTAGTCCTCTATGCTGCCAATGGGTAGTCTTGTTATTCGCCAATGCGTGACATCACTTTTGTTTTATTTGTTTTTAAAACTTTATGTTTTTTAACTGTCAGCGATTTTCCTTTATCGCTATCAGAGGTCAGTAGAATTTTGAATCGAAGCTTTAGTTCTCTATGTCGCCATTTTTTCAGAGCTCTAAACCACTAGCTTCACGATCAGAAATTGAAATCTCAAGCCACTAACCCATCGAAACCTTAGACCTGAATATTGTTGCAGTGTCGGTGTCTCAAATCACTAGCATCGTGACGGTTTCTACATCGGCAATCGGAAGCTGTTTCCTCTAACCCATCGACGCCTTAGACCTGAGCACTGCCACAGTGTCGATGGTTCAAATCACTAATTTCTAAGCGTCAATGATCGAACGCTCTAGCCACTAAACTCTTCGTCAGCGATTGAAACTCCAAACCACTAACCATCAGAACTTTTAATCACTAGATTCTCTACAATGGCGGCGCCGCAGTGAACTAAAAATCTGAAATGTCGGCGATTGAAACTCCAAACCACTAACCATTAGAACGTTAAACCACTAGATTCTCCACAGTGTCGACGCCGCAGTGCACTAAAACTCCAAAACGTTGGCGTAATAGAGGACTACATCTCCGATCACTGTTAAAAAATGTTTCGATGGCAGTAAATTTTTTTAGCAATATGCCTAATCGCCAAAGGGGTTTCCCACCTATTATTTATCTTCCATCTTTTGGTGGCTAATGAGATTTTATGATCCTTGCCCAAGCCACCGAAAGCTACAACTTGTGAAATGTTTACCCAAATAAAAAACAGAGGCTTTCAAACTATCAGTGATATTCATATCCTTCATTGCATGAGTTAAATTCTTCATACTATCAAAATTGTTAGGATTATTAATCCTCTCTTGTCCAAATTTGGTCATATGTCTAAATTGGGAGTCATGTCTAAATCGGGAATCCATCCAGTCTATTTATAGTCATTAGAACCATTGGGTCAACTTGACCTAATTGGGGCACATGTTTCAGTTACCAAAGTGTGGGGAACACTAATTGAGGCTCACTGCCACTAATTGCACTTGATTGCATTAGTTTAGGAGCCTCCTATACCAATCCCTACAATTTAGGAAGCCACTGGGAGTGCCGAAACCAACCAAGGTCATTTCACTTTAGTTAATGACTGGTCAAGATAAGTTAGGAGTTAGTTACATTCAGTTCTAGTCCTCTACATTCAGTAAGCGCTAGGTTTACTTGAATGCACACATGTGGGGCGCATTTCTCACCTACCACAGTCAGTTAACCTTAGTCAACACTGAATGTAACACTTGAGTTGTGTTTTAGAGCTCCGATGAACTCTGGTTATGGTTTAGACAAGGTCAGTTAACTACTGAGTCCTCCGATAGTGATTTAGACAAGGTCTTGGTTACCTACAGTTAAGTAGAGTCTAATCAATTTGAACTTCCTCATGTGGATTCGAATTTCTTGTGGCTATTAAAGCCATTGTACTTCATTGGAATTATCTATCTAATTACTCTTTGATTAATGAAAAGCATTCATAGCTGCAAGCCATTTTTGCACTGTTTCATTCTTCAATAACTGAGTAAATTGTGTGATCTATCATGTGAGTTGTGTGTTTGTCCACAGATCTATGTGCTCAATTTAAAATGGTATCAGAGCCTTGGCGGACAAGGCACTTCTCCTCCTCAGATCTCCAACTGGATCATTTTTTGAGCAAAACTGCTCCTTCCAGCACTGCACCAAAAGCGGAGAATTTACCACTTAAATACCCTAAGCAAAGGAATTGTTGATCAAGCTTGCCTGATTAACTAAGTTGGGTGTGAAGAAAATTCCAAAAGTACAGGTTGTCCGACCTTACGGTGCCCTTTTTTTTGTTTTGTAGGTACAACTTCGAAATGAATTCATCAGTTCCTCTTCTGACCCAATCCTCAGACTATTGTGAATGGAAGGTGAAGATGATTATATTTCTGAAAACACAACATCTCCTTTGGGTGTCTTATGGATACGGTAGAAAGTCTTTTGAGAGTGAAAATGACTGGATAAATACAAAGGATGTAGCTTTTGAAATAATGAAACTGGCTCTTTCTCCTAGCTTGCTCTACCTCAGTAGATCTACTAAAGATCCAGAGGAACTCTGCACAAGATTGGATAGAACCTTTGAAATGATTTATTAGGATCATAATAGCACTTTGGAGAGCACATCCAGCACCATAAGCATCCTTGATCCAAAAATATCAGCTTCCACTCTCTCTGATGAAGTTGTTCAAGATGAAGAAGAAGCAGAAACTTCTACACAGTCAATTCGAATTGAAGACAGTCTCCGGAAGTTCATGAGATCTCTGATATCTCATATTCTCATATTGCTGAAATAGAAGAATACATTTGAATCTTTGATATTGAAGAAAAACTCTGCTGCACTTCCATGCAAACATTCATCGGTGATTTTCCTTTAAATTCTGTGCAAAATTTACTAGTAATTGCTTCCGAAAGTGAAGAGAATTTTGATTTTTCTCCCTCTAATGTTGCTGCTGGTGTGCAAATATGTGATACCTTGGATATTGTGGAAGAAATATCAGATTACCAGAGTGACCATTCGCTCCCCATGATCTATATTTTCCAGCAAATTCCTGCAGGATTGCATGCACCAAAATTCAGAATTTTGAAGAAGAAGAAAGCTGTGCATCCACCGTCTCGGTTTACCATTTATTTGAATCTGATATTAACCTTATTGGATCTGATATGATATTATTTAGATCTGATCTGATATTGCTTGGTTTAATATATCAAATTCATAATCTTTCAGTACTGCTTCTAGCTGTTCTCATCAACGGTGTGAAGAAACAAGTACCACAAGTCTCCTACAAAACTGCTGCTGGGGATTTGATTACATTTCACAGTTTTGGATCTATTTTGAACCTATTTAGATCTCATTTAATTTCTGATATGATATTATTTGGTTCATATTTTAAAATCCAGAAGCCTTCAGTCATGCTTGTAGCTGCTCTCACCAATTCCGGTGTGAAAAATCAAGTACCGCACTTTCTCTTCAAAACTGCTGATGGGGATTTGGTGTTAGTTTCCTCATATGATGTTGCTGATATTTTATTATGTGATTCATTATATATTTCAGAAGCTATATCAGACTATGTATCTCAAGCATTCTCTCTCAACAGTCTCAGTTCTTCTCTACCATTGATCACATGCTCATCTCCTCACAGAACTAGTAAAGAGGAAGATTTTCTGCATCAGCCTGGACACCTGCTCCTAACACTTGGGGCTATTATTACCACTCATGGTTTGCTGTTCATGGCTGCAACATATCAGTTTCTTGAGTGTTCCTCACATTGTCTGAATTCTCAAGAACCTTTTCTCACTTTTCAGTTGACTTCAGTTGCTCTACATGGGTCCAGTCTTCATCCGACAACTGTCTATATTTATGATTTAGTTGAGCATATCATTCTTCTTCCAAAGAGGAAGATTCCTCTAGACATAATGATGGAGAGGTTCACATGCCAGGCCCCAGGATACCTGTGAACAGAAGAACCAGATTGATCCTGATTCTACCTGCTTAATTAGAAGGGGGGGGATTTTTTCCCATGTGGTTTTTCCCCAACACCTTGTTTTTGAGCAGTTACTTTACTTTACTTGATGTAATGGGTGACCTATGGTATTAGTTACCAGGGCCCACAGTTTGTCCAAGTTAGCATTCAGGGGGGGTGTTAGGATTATTAATCCTCCCTTGTCCAAATTTGGCCATATGTCTAAATTGGGAGTCATGTCTAAATCGAGAATCCATCTAGTGTATTTATAGTCATTAGCACCATTGGGTCAACTTTACCTAATTGGGGCACATGTTTCAGTTACCAAAGTGTGGGGAACACTAATTGAGGCTCACTACCACTAATTGCACTTGATTGCATTAGTTTAGGAGCCTCCTAGACCAATCCCTACAATTTAGGAAGCCACTGGGAGTGCCGAAACCAACCAAGGTCAGTTCACTTTAGTTAATGACTGGTCAAGATAAGTTAGGAGTCAGTTACATTCAGTTCTAGTCCTCTACATTCAGTTAGCGCTAGGTTTACTTGACTGCACACATGTGGGGTGCATTTCTCACCTACCACAATCAGTTAACCTTAGTCAACATTGAATGTAACACTTGAGTTGTGTTTTAGAGCTCCGATGAACTCCGGTTATGGTTTAGACAAGGTCAGTTAACTACTGATTCCTCCGATAGTGATTTAGACAAGGTCTTGGTTACCTACAGTCAAGTAGAGTCTAATCAATTTGAACTTCCTCATGTGGATTCGAATTGCTTGTGGCTATTAAAGCCATTGTAATTCATTGTAATTATCTATCTAATTACTCTTTGATTAATGAAAAGCATTCACAGCTGCAAGCCATTTTTGCACTGTTTCATTCTTCAATAACTGAGTAAATTGTGTGATCTATCATGTGAGTTGTGTGTTTGTCCACAGATCTATGTGCTCAATTTAATAAAAATAAATTTATTTTGGGAGATAACACCTGCATTAGATAATAATAGTGATTACTGGGTAGTAGATTCAGGGGCTTCATGTCATGCTACACCCCATAGGAAGTTCTTTCATGATTATGTTCCAAGTGATTTTGGACATGTTTTATTGGGGGATGATGAACCATGTAAAATTGTTGGAATGGGTAAGGTACAAATTAATTTCAATAATGGAAATGAATGGATGCTAAAAGATGTAAGGCATATTCCTGCTATGAAAATAAAATTGATCTCAAGTGGGAAGTTGGTAGATAGTGGTTGTTTGTCTACATTTGGAAAAATGTGGTGGAATATCACTAAAGGAGCGTTGATAATAGCAAAAGGAGATAGGATAGGTGTGTTGTATTTATGTCCTCATAATACTGATTATTTTGTCTTTGTAGATTCCATAGAAACAGGTGCAGCGTTGTGGAATCATAGGCTTGGACACATGAGTCAGAATGGGATGTAGATTCTCCACTCAAGTAAATTGCTTCCAGATCTGAAGCAGGTAAGTTTGGAATTTTGTGAGAAATGTGTTTACGAAAAAAAGAGAGAGTTAGATTCCTCAAGGTTGGGAAACATAACAAGAGGGAAAAGTTAGATCTTGTGCATATAGATGTATGGGTATGGTCTCAGGTACAATATCTTGGTGGCTCTTGTTATTACGTTACTTTTATTGATGATGGAACTAGAAAAACTTGGTTTTATTGCATTAGATATAAATATGGCGTATTTGTTACTTTTAAGAAGTGGAAATATTTGGTTGAGAATGAGACAGGGAAAATGTTGAAATGCCTCAAATATGATAATGGAGGTGAATACTGTAGAAAGGATATTGATAGTTATTGTTCAAAAAAATCAAGAGCAGTAGCAGGTACCTCAAGCTCCTGCAAATGTAAGAATATCTATCGTGTTAAGTAGACCCCCTGAATGATTCTCTCCTTCATTGTATTATTTATTGATGACTGATTCTGGTGAACAAGAATGTTATGAAGAGGAAATGTAGGTAGAAACTAGAAAGAAGTGGGAGAAAGGAATGTATGAGGATTGTAGAAATTCAGGCCTGCAGTAGATTAATTTCACTCATAGCAATTAACAATTGATCATGCAAATTATCAACAATGGAGACTGAATATGGAGCTGTAACACAAAATTATATTAACTGAGTGTACAATAGCCAACCCTGTAATAACATAGGCTGCTGAATATATATAATACATGAGCAAATCGAATGCATGAGGAAGCATCCAAATCTAGCATAAAGCAGGCTTACCCAAAATAGGCAAATCCCCCATAGGTGTAAAAAGCTGATCCCAAATCTATCAAGGACCCCACGAATTAGCAAGGGCGCATGGGCAAGCTAAAGAGTGGTCAAATGGCAGCTCATACATGCAAAATCATGGAGGAAAGAGTGGAGGAGGAAGAGGCAACAAAGCTGATTCACCTCACCTAGTCTTGCTTTCCTATGTGCCTTAAAACACTGAAAAAGCAGGGAATAAAGCAGAAAAAGCAGATGGGCGCCTAGGAGGCCAGGAATAAAGCAGATTTGATTCCTAAAGCTCTCAAGGGCGCTACATGAGTCAAATATGGCAAGTTTGACCTCTATGGATAGGCAATTAGCAACTTGCACATGGTGGGACTCATGGACTAGGCAAATAAGACAAAATAAATGAAATAATGTCTAAGTGGGTAAATACTATGGGTTGATTATTCTAACAAGGATATGGACTCATTGGTAAGAAACCAGACTTGGGATTTGGTTGAGTTTTCTGCAGGAAAAAGAACATTGTAGAATAAATGGGTTTATAGGTTCAAGGAAGAATATGGAGGCAAGAAGTAGTAGAATGATAGACTTCTTGTAAAGGGGTTTTCACAAAATAAAGATATATACTTTGGTGAAATATTTTCTCTTGTTATTAAAATGACTTCAATTAAGACTATTTTAAGTTTAGTGGCAGTAGAAGATTTGTATTTTGAACAGTTAGATGTAAAAACAACCTTTCTCCATGGGGATTTTGAGGAAGAGATTTATATGCAGTAGCCACAGGGGCATGAGGTCAAAGGGAAGGATAATTTGGTTTGCATATTGAAGAAGAGCTTGTATGGATTGAAGCAAGCTCCAAGGTAGTGGTATTTAAAATTTGATAATTTTATGACAAAACAGGCTTATAGTAGATGTCATTCTAACCATTGTGTTTATTTCAAGAGGATAGATAATAGAGGATATATAATCTTGTTATTATATGTGGATGACTTGCTTGTTGCAAGGTATAAAATGAACGATATAAATGTGCTCAAAAGGAAACTATATAAATCATTTGCGATGAAGGATTTGCGTGCTGCAAAGAAAATCTTTGGTATGAGAATAACAAGAGACAGGAAAAATCACAAATTGACATTGTCTCGGGGTGAGTACATAGAAAATGTGCTGGAGAGGTTTAGAATTAAGAATGAAAAACTAGTTAGTACACCTTTGGCCAACCATTTCAAACTAAGGATATCTATCCCAAGACACAGGAGGAGATATAATACATGTCCAAGGTTCCCTATTCATTAGCAGTTGGTAGCTGGATGTATGCCATGGTATGCACAAGACCAGATATTGCACATACAGTGGGAGTTGTGAGCAGGTATATGAATAATCCAGGTAAAGAGCATTGCATGAAAATACAATGGATTCTCAGGTATTTGAGAGGTACCACTTCTCATGCATTATGTTTTGGAGGTTCATACATTGTTCTATAGGGATATGTTGATGCAGATATGATTGGTGATAAAGATAGCAGGAGGAGCACCACAGGGTATGTTTTTACTGTAGGTGGAACAACAGTAAGTTGGATTTCAAAACCGCAAAAGGTTGTTGCGCTTTCAACAACAAAAGAAGAGTATGTTGCTGCTACAAAGGATACTAAAGAGATTATATTGTTGCAGAGGTTCATGGAGAAATTGGGAAAGAAGCAGGAGAATAACAGGTTGTATAGCGATAAGCAGAGTGCCATTTGTCTTGCAAAGAACTCATCCTTTCATTCAAATACTAAACATATACATCTCAAGTACCATTTCATAAGATAAGTTATGGAAGATGAACTGTTAAAGTTGGAAAAAATATATACTATCCAGAATCCTGCAAACATGTTGAGAATGGTAGTAACCAAAAAGAAACTAAGTTCCTGATCGGTTTCAACTGGCCTTCAAGCATGAAGGTGAAGAAGATAAATTTTCCAAGTCCAATATTCATAGCATAGTCCAGCAAGTTTAGCAACAATGTATTTGTTGTGATCAGTCTCCAAGTGGGAGATTGTTGGTTATGGAGCTTGATCTTCCATATTTAGAGATGTTATTGTTTAGTCGTGTTTGTACCCCAGTTTTACTATACACTCGTCCCATAAATGTTTTGGGATGTTTGTTGGCCAACAATTTACAGGCCCATGATATTGGGTGACCTGTGGTATTTTCCCATGGTAATTCTCCTATAAAAGGAAAACATTGTAATATGGATATGTATTATATTGTAGCATTGTAAAAACAATCTATGTGATTATGTGAGAGAGATTGTGAAAGATTGAAATGGAAGTGCAGCGGGATTGCTGCAAGTTGTATCCCTTAATTTTGTTGGATGGTATGATAATAAAGGACTACCAATTTATGTGTGGATGTACCCATGTTGGGTAAACCACGTTATATCTGTGTCTATCTTGTAATGTGTTTTAATATTTGCATACTTTTTATTGTTTATTGTTATGCTCTGCAATCCTATTTTTCTAACATTTTATAGAGTGTGTACGATGTGACTAATCGAATTGGTGTGTCTGTTATGTAAAAAAGCACTAATGTGTATAATCAATACAGGAGCACTAGTAAGGCATTGAAATTCTATTATTTTTTGTGCTCTTTATCTTTAAATGTACCGGTACAGATACCTTACATTGTATAGCACCGATGCGTTGTGTTATGAAACACATAGATGTGCCTATTTTAAAAAAAACACATCGATAAAAAAAATCCGACCACCAAGTTTTTCGGTTATAACATTTATCCATTACGACCTCCATTAAAACAACCGCTACCATTGGAGGACGTTGTAGAGAAGGTTTTTTTAATTCTTTTTTCCAATCTTGAAACATTAAAAGTCTTCGTTATGACCTCCTCTACAAACTCGTTTCCTTGTAGCGTTAATTAGTTATTTAATTAGATACATGGATTTGATTACATTAACTTGTATTTAAATGTTTATGATGACTTCAAGGTTCATGTATTATTCATAACATTCTTAGGGTGGGAGTTTCCCTCCTTGCGATCAATGAGGAGCTTCTCACCTTTTTAGAAGTTGAATAAATAAGCACTATTACAAAATAGCAATCTCTTCACAAACTTTTTTGTGATAGTATCTAATGATTTCACTAGCACATTATTGAAGGATTTTCCCTTAGGAAATCAATAGGTTGTACAATTGAGTTACGCTCAATAGACAATTATAATTTTCATAGTTAATTCTTTGCTTCATTGATTATGTTGAACAATTAAAATCTCACCACTATCTATTTAAACACTCCACTCTCAACCCACCAAGAGAACAATTGCTAAAGAAATCATACATATATTTTTCTTTCGTGGTCACAAGGTCCATTTTTGAACGATGAAAATCTCACCATTATCTACTTAAACACTCCACTCTCAACCCACCAAGAGAACAATGGCTAAAGAAATCATACATATATTTTTCTTTCATGGTCACAAGGTCCATTTCTATTATAGTGTCATCCTTGGTTCACTCTGAGGTATATGAAACATTATCCATGTCTATCCAAGATCAAGGTCGTGCATTGGTCTCATCCTCTACACAATTGGAAATATTTGAAATGCTTTTAACATGTCCAGACTTGCATTCAGTATCTACAACTTTGTATTATCTTTCACTCGTATTGTTCAATATATGAGGAATTCTTAACATCTTCTTACTCGTGTTCACTATTTGAAACTTCCTTTGTATTTTTCAATTCACATTGTTCAATATCTAAATTTCTTAGAAACTTTAACTCAGGTTTAGCCTTCGACATCAATAAATAGTCCTAAATTATTGTTTTCTCAACCATGTAGTTGGAATTGTGTCCTAGTTCCACCTCATGGCAACTTGTTTTCTTCACCTATGCAACATGGTGCTTTTGATCTCAAAGCTTTATTTCAAGGATTGTATTCAATCAATGCTAGATGCATTAGAAACAACTGATGGGGTGCTACTAAGAGAAAGTAATACAGTTTATGTTTGTTTTCTCTTCTACTTACACTCTATAATTGGAAAAACACATTACCACCTCTTGTTATTTCTTGTTAAGAATGAGAAACGTTTAGGTTCCTTCTTGTCACTACTCGTCATTTCTTCTTACCATAATAAACATGTTACGACCTTTTATCATACACAAGTTATAATTTTATTAGCATATCTTTCAACTACCAAAAGCATTTTTATTAGCATATTTTTAAACAACAAAAAATGTGGCTAATTAATTCTTTATGCATAATATGTAATAATAGTTATAATTATATTAAAGAAAAAAATTTCCAAATGATTGGGGATAATTTTCAACTTAATGTCATTTTTTAATAAAATAAATTTTATATGGGGATAATTTTCAACTTAATGTTATTTTTTAATAAAATAAATTTTATATATGTATATATACACACACGTGGTTGAAAAGACATGGGAGCCTTATAGTAAAGAGATGGAACTTTAGTTGTGATCCTTGTACCGAGAATATTAGGTTTAGACACATTTGGGTTCTTATGTCAGATTTCCCACTATCCAAGTGGCATCGTGATGCTTTTGAGGCTGTAAAGAATCACTTCGGGAATTTATTGCATGTAGGGGAGAATGCTGAAAGGGGTGGACAAAAGGGTGTGGCGTATGATGGTGGAGATTCACATCACGAAGGAATTTTTAGATGAGATCGAGATATATTGGTAGGACAAGAAATACCTACAGGTTTTGTACTATTGGAGTCTTCCATTCCACTGCGCTAGATGCAAAGAAGTGGGTCATTTATGGAATGCCTACAAAAATTCATGCTCAAGATCGTTGAGTGAGGACTCCTATGGATTTTATTGGGAATGGCCATATAAAAATTTTAAAGGCATGAATGGATATGATTATATAGGATTTTTCATCCTCCAGATACAACAATCACAAATGGTTGAAGTGAGAATGATATACCCATAATTATGGTTGGTAAGCTTCAAGCTCTGGATCCATCCCTTTTCAGTTCTTTCAATTCAAATGAGATTGAACATATTTCTAGTAGTTATTTTTTGAAAAAATCCTTGGGGGATGCATGTCGGATGGGGGTATTATCTGGAGGGATGACGGTATAGGAAACAAGGTAGAGAATGTTGTGGATATAGTTGGGGCTCGTGGGATGCTCGTAAATGTCTTTCCTAAGATCAATATGATTCCAAAGGAGTCTTGTGACCCTAGCTTGGATATCAGGGGGAGGGATGGGATATCTCTAGTTGATATTGGACACTCTCCGCCTTTGGATTAGAAAACTTAGATGGATGTTGAAAAAATGCATAAAATGGATATTTCAAACTCTTCATAGGATGAGACATCCTCCCTGAAACCCATGATTACATATAGAGAGGTTGTTAAGAAAACTCCCATGCCAACATATATAGGGACTATCCCCATACAAGGGCCAACTATATTACTAGATGTCTCCTTCCATGAGGACATTACATCAAACCCTATTGGGTCAAGGAAACCTCATATAAAAGGATATTTATAGGGTGGTATTGTGGTTGGGCTACTCCCCCTTAAAACGAGGAGTGCTCGTAAGGAATCATCCTCTATCCTTAGGTATCAAATAGAGATTTCTCAGGTATCCATTTCCACATCAAATATCAGGGAACTTAGAGTACACAAAGCCTTTCCAAGGGATAAAAAATGATTATCACCTCTATCAACATTCAAGGAGTGGAGGGACCCTCCAAAAAAATTCCCCCAAAAGACATTTTACGGTTAATAAACTAGATACCATTTTTGTGCAAGAAACAATCGTTTCGAGAGAGAAGGCTAGGTCTTTCTTCATTCCATTGCTTCCATGGTGGGAGATGACTAACACTGACTCTTCTAGACTATCTGGAGGCCTCTTATTAGCATGGAACCACAAAATAGGTCATGTTTCCTCATTCCATACAATGGAAGGGATCCTTTCAGTGGGACATCTCACCAGTTTTGAATCAGATCTCAATTTGATCAATTGCTATGGACCTTATCAGGATAGGGGTTCTTTTTGGGAACGATTCGAGGATAATATTTTGAAAATACCATCTCTTATTATTGTGGGAATCCAAGGCATGGGATGACATGGCACGATTGGACCCAATGGGAGACTTTTTCAAGGATATGTTTTCTTTAGAAGGAATTATTGACATTGCACATGCCCCCACTGATGTTGACATGGAGAAATAAGAGATTGGGTATAGAAGTGATTGGGAAATGAATGGATTGCTTTTTAATTGTTGATAACTTGATTAGTTCCATGGGGAATATAGAACTTGGGTTGATAGTGTTCCTATTTCTGACCGCTTTCCAATATTTATGCAAATGGAACCCTCTAGAGAAAATACCTTTTATCCCTTTAATTTCAATCATTCATGGGTAAGAGAGCAGGAGTTCAAATATTTGGTGAGGTAGGAATGGCCATCAATGTCCTTGATTCGAAATCCTTCGACAATGAAGAGATTGGTTATAAATTTGTGAATGTTAAAAGATAGGGTGATAACATGGGGAAAAGACCAAAAAGAAACTATGTCGCAATAACTTTTGGAAGTTGAATGTGAGATCAAATAGATTCATGAAGGGCACGAGAGTGGATCCTTCTCAGAAATTATTAAGGACAAATTATTGGATTTACATGACATCATAATGCATTGTCTATTGAGGTAGGAGGAAAAATGGAGGCTCAAAATCCGTGCCATTTAGTTATCCCAGTGGATAAAAAAAAATCACTATTCTAATGATAGAAGGTGTGAGAAATTTGAACCAGCAAGTGGGTAATTCAAACCACGGGAGAATCTAGGAGTGTTAGTGAGGTTCACAAATCAAATTTGGGTGGAAGATTCAACAAAAACCATCAAATTACAGTTAAATTACACACAATGATAGTTGGAAACAAGATAATTTTGGACCGTCTAACTCTAAAATTGTTATTAACAGGTTTATAAATACATCATAAGAGTTTCGAATGGATTTGGAAGCCAATTGTGATCAAAAATCCCAAAATTGCCAAATTGGCATCAAACCGCCCTAGGTGGGCCAATCTCGTCCCAAATCACTCCAAATGGCCACAAATTGCTGAAGTGGCATGGCTGATGTGTGTTGGGTCAATGATTACACCTTGGATAGTGTGGGTGTGGAAAACTGATGGTTTAGACTCTCAATGCAACATTAATTGTACCAAATCAAGCCAAATTTGGGAAAAATCCCACTCTAGCGCCCCAAGTCAACTTGCCTGTCCACATTCAATGAATGGTAGTGCACCAGCAATGATGGCTATGCATATGTGGCTAGATGACTAGGCTGTAGCACCCATGTGGGTCATAGAACCTCAACTTGACATGGCATATGTCCACCTAATCACCCCTAGTCCACCTCATAGTGTATTAAAGCTTAAAAAAGCAATAAAATTGACTAATTAGTGTAACTAAGGTACTAATGATGGATTGCTGTTCTAACACCCTCCCTTAATCCAACAACTAAGTATGCTCACAAAATTATGAAGGCCTTGGCAATAATGGCTCAAGTCAACTCAAGTACATAATCAGAAATTTCAATTTTTATTTGTCCATGTGAACCGAGGAAAGAAGGAAAACCACATGGGAAAAACCTCCCATCAAGAATGGACATGGGGCTGGAATTGCAATGATATAACAGAAAATTACCATCCTTCACTCACCCCAAGCAAAGATCTCAGGTAAGTGAAGGTCTTCTTAGTGAAATCCTTGGTAAAAATGTCGACAGTTTGCTTGGTGGATGGGCAATACTGCAGTGAGATCACCTTGTCATGCACTAAGCCCCGAATGAAATGCATGTGAATCTCTATGTTCTTTGTCCTCTACCTCTATACTGGATCAGTAGTATCTTGATGGCACTCTGATTATCCACCCAAATTGTGGTTGGAGAATCAATTGCGACACCGAACTCTCGGAGAATTCCCTGCAACCAAACACACTAAGTTGCAGCATTGATTGTTGCCCTGTATTCGACCTCTGCTGATGAAAGTGAGATGGTGTGTTGTTTCTTACTTAAACAGAAAATAGGACCCTCAGAAAACATGAATACAAAACCTGATGTTTACTTTCTGTCAATTGGATCACCAGCCCAATCTGAATCAGAAAAGCCAGCTAGTTGAAGTGAGGAACTAGCTGTGTAATGCACTCTGAATTTATTTGTTCCCTGGACATACTGAAGAATTATTTTAGAAGCCTTCCAATGCAGCTCATGTGGCTGGTGCATGTGTCTTGCTACATCACTCATAGCATAAGACAAATCAGGCCTTGTATGAGTGAGGTAGAGCAAGTTGCCCACTAGTTGCCTGTAGAGTGTGATATCCACCATTGGGGAATTGCCAAATTCATGCAATTTAATACCACAAAGAAAGGGAGGCTTGGATTCTTTACACATCCATATTAAGAATCTTCAGCAGGTATGAAGCATACTGTGCCTGACTCAGCATGAATCCCTTACCATTTTGCTCAATTTCTAAGCCCAAAAATTGACTTAGCAGTCCTAGGTATGTCATAGCAAATTCACTGTTCAAAGAGTTCTTAATTTGGCCAATTTAATTGGTGAAGCAAAATGTAATAAGAATAGAATCAACATGAAGAACAATGACCTACAAGTTAACATCATTTTTCTGCAAATACACATTAGGGTCTTATTTTATGAAGCCAATTGAAAGCAAGAAAGCATCCATTTTTGCATACCAAGCCCTGGGGGGCTTGCTTGAGTCCATACAGTGATTTTTTCATCCTACATACTAATGAATGATCCTCTTGGAAAGCTTCAGATTGACACATATAGATCTCCTCATGTAGTTCACCATGCAAGAAATAACTCTTTACATCCATGTGGTGAACCTCCCAACACTTACTAGCTGCTAGTGCAAGAACTAGTCTAATTGAGTCCATCTTTGCAACCGGTGCAAAGGTATCTGTGTAATAAACTCCATGGACCTGAGAATAGCCCTTAGACACTAATATATCATTATGTTTGATATCAGAACCATTGGCAGCAATTTTTTTCTGGTAGACCCATTTACATTGAACAACTTTCCTCTTGGGAGGAAGGAGAACCAATTCCCATGTATTGTTCTCTTGGAGGGACTGAAGCTCATCTTCCATTGCTGACTTCCATCTTGGGTCTATACAAGCTTGCTGATATATTTGTGAGTCAAAACTTATCAGCATGTAATAGTGCTCAGCAAGAGCACTATCACTAGCAAATGAAGCCTTACTAGTTTGTGATCTAGTTCTCCTAGGCTCTTGGGAATTGCCTGCCAATTTCCCGGCTTCTTGCACAATTGTTTCATCCCATTTGGGCCTAGATGGTGAGTCATCTACAGAAACATTCATATCAGAATTATAAGAAAAATAGAGCATGTGTCATCACTTATATCTTCGAATGGTTGAGGAGAGGAGCAATCCCCCAGTGCAAGTTCAAAGCCTGGAATTGGCTCTTCTTCGAATTTGACACTGTTGTAGCTGATTTTACCACACCAGGTGAATCACACTTGTATGGCCTTCCCCTGTCCCTCTTCAGACTCCTTAGAACCCTTGGACCATTTTTTGTCCTTTGATGTTTCCTAGACCATCCCTAAAAACATGTGAAAATTGCTATACACGACTTTTAAACCCCTTATCGTGTATATATGCGGGTTTGACCTCTAAAACTGCGTACATCAGGATGTGTACAAAATCCAAATCCTTTTGGAGTTTTCCTTGACACGAATCCGACTCACTTGTCTCCTATCCTTCCATATGCCTTGAGATCGCTCGGATTCGACCTTTCATTACCCCATTAAAAAGCTATATAAGGAACCCTTTGGATACATTGAAGGCATAAGAGAATTGAGAGCAAAGAAATTATAGTCCATTGTTGCCAGAACTTGTGCTTGAGTCTGCATCCCTTTGTCCTTTGGAGCACTTTGGTGTTCTTCCCAAGCTTGCCTTTTGGTTGTGAGGTTGCTATCGAGAGATGGAGGATTGAGGTGGTGGAGGCCCAAGTGGGGGATTCAATTTCTCTGATTCCCAGACATGCCGACAGAGGTTGTATTCATTGTAATATCTGATTTTATATTAATAGAAACATCTTTTCCTATCCAATAATGTATGTTTGAATGAATATTTTATCCATGGATGATTTCAAATGCTTATACATTGTTGATTATATATGCTAGAGTAGATCTAACACTAATATATATAGTATGCTTGTCTTGTTTACTTGTTGTTGAGGAAGTGATTCATCAATTCAAGCTGAAGTTGGAAAGCTCAACGGGGATCTACTTCAACCATCTGGAATAAGGTACCAGGTCTGATCCTTTAGTGTTAGATATTTGATTTCTATTGCATATTGGAAAGGATTGATTTCTGGAGTCAAGCTGTCTGTTGTGGTACCCCAAGCCATAGGAATTTCTCTCCGTAATAGAATTGGTGACTCCGCTAGGGAGTTCCTAGTAGTTGTCCTTTGGGGGTTTTCTATCAGCATTCAATGACTTTGAATTGCTCTTATTTCTCTGTTTTGTGTCGGGTATGGGGGCATGTTTGCCTAGTAGAGTCTGATTGGTGTGAAGTTTGTCTTAGCTTGTCTGTTTGCCTTTATTTTTATGCACCTTTCTTCCTATACGCGATTTTTTAACTCACAGTTTTGTATATACACGGATTTCACTGCTATTTCTGCGTACACATGTGGGTTTACTGCGAACAATCGCGTATGCCCTTAGTTTTGCCTTTTAGAAGAAGATTGATTGTTGCTGGGTGAATTTTGATGATTGTTGAGTCTCCTTTGATACTGCTAGAGTCTGTATACACCTCTGTTTCTGACCAGAGACGGTTTTTTTAGGGTAAAATTTCTTTTTTGAAGAATGTTCTTGTCATTGCATTTTCGATTTTTTGTTTTGAGATTAGTGCATTATATTTCTTTTACCTTAGTACTTTGCTTGAGTGTTGCTTGATTGTGCTTGCAGAGTCTGGGGGTTGTAGAATCATTCTTTTGCTTTAATATCTCGTTTTTATTTCAAAAAATCCAAAAATATTTGATTATCATTATGCATTGCATTTTGCATTTTTCATAGTACTTGCACTAGATTTGCTTTAAAGTATTAGTCAGGATTTCATATAGGAAATCTTGCATTTATCATTTAAAGAAAATTGTTCATTTCACGTAGTAGCATACCCTATTTTTCATGGACACAATGCATTTGCATTGATTATTAGGTGTGCATTTTGGTTCATGTTGTGTCATAACGCCATTAGTTGCACGGCCATGTACCTCATTTGAGTAATAAAGCCAATTAAAATCAACGCTTAATTAAAATGAACTACACTATTTTATTTGATAGGGTTCACCAACAAGATGAGGTTTTAGGGTATCCGGGAATAGTTCATTGTGAGTAAATTCTCCAAGACCACTAAACAACAACATGTATGTGTCTATCTAGGTGAGTGTGTGAAATTCCTTGGTATAACCAGTGTTTCTCAGGATCCTCCTCTCAAAAGGGAGTTAAGCATGAGGCAGTGTGAGTGGTTATTAATTGGGATGGCCCCTAGTCATAACTGAGTAGCACCGGAGATATTTCCATGATTGTATTCATATCTGGGGGCTCTTTCAAGAGTTTCAGGATTTTCTACCCTACCCATACGGTCAATCCTACCTGCAACTGTCCGCCTGAGCATTGATTATATTGAGATGACCTTAGTGGCCTTACCTAGGATATCGAGGGGGTACTCTACAGGGGTTATTCTATGGGTGTCCCGGCCAAGTTGGGGTTGGACAGCACAATCGCTTTACACGTTGAAGCTGAGGACCACAATAATTGGTTACGTACCTCCGCTTGATGTGTATGGGAGTCTCAAGCCTCTCCTAGGCAAGACATACCTGCTTCATTCTGGAGCTCACTTATCCTACCCTTGATTGCTTGTGTTTGGCTTTAGATTTTATTGGTGTATGCTCTATGCATGTTAGCTTGCCTAGGGTTTGTGTAATTAGAGAGTCTTTTATATTTTTTGAGTCATTGTGGATTCGGGTGCGGCTCCTCACCATTCTCATCGTTTAGCAGGACTTCCGCCTTCTACATCTCCTCCTCCTTTGGGAGAGAGGGATAGACAGTCCATGTGGACTACTTCACACATTGATTCACACACGATGGGAGACCATGTTGAAGGTATTCCTGAACCACCCTCTCCCATTCAAGTGTAAGATGGGGAGTTTACTCCTACTTATGATCCTTCACCTGATTTGACTGAGTTAGGTCTTGTAATTTCTGAGATAGGTACTTTTCATGATAGACCTACTTACTCTAGTGTTAATTCCCCATTGACGCATCGCCGGTATGGAATGCCGGAAGATGATGAGACTCATTTTGAACCCACAAGCACTAGTTATGGTAGTTATGGTATGTCTGGTTTTCCCACACATGATTTGGCATTTCATGTCGAGTCTGAGTTTGAGCCTAACACTATGTATGGGAGCACTCTCATTCCTTACCATGTGGAGAGGTTTGGGAGCACAAGTCACATTGCACCTTCCATCCAAGCCGTGGAATCTAAACCACATATTCCTCCTAGGCCTAGGGTTAGTGATCCTATTAGGATACCTGATCCAAGACGACTGACTATAGGGAATAACACATACATAATTTCACAGGTCCCTTCATCCTTTCTCCCTAGTTCTTCAAATGTTCACCCTCCACCTCATTCATGTGGTCCTTCAGATCGGAATGTTGCTACAAGTCATGTCCGTACTACTGCTTCTCGACCAGTTGTGTCTCGGGTTCAAGTTCCGCCCGTTGTTTCAGGAGGTCGTGTTCATACTTCTAGAGGTCATGTTACTACTTCCGGAGCATATATTTCTACTTCCGAAACGTATATTCCTACTTTCAAAGTGTATATTCCTACTTACGGAGTGTCTCATGGGACATCTCATGTGATGACTTATGGACCTTATTATGGGACGCAGTATGGACAGGGTTCTTCACCTTATGGTTATGGGTATCAACAACCCGCTTACTCTTCAAATTACAGCTTTGTAGCCTCGAATAGTCAAGGTACACCACACTATGGTGCTTCCATGCCACCCTACACGGGTCAAATGGGAGGAGGGCACTATGGCCAAGGCCATGGTGGTTATGGTAATTAGACCTATGTGAATAAGAACTATCAGGGAGCGGTCCACCAACCTGCTCATCCTAGGCTCCCTTTCCTTGCAAGGCTAAATCTTCCTGACTTGTCAAGATTGACGAGCAATCCTGTATCTCATGACCCAGCTTGGTCGGCTGTCCCTACTAAGCTTCCCTCGGACATACCCAAATTTGAGGGCAAACCGGGAGAGGATCTGAGAAAACATGTTACTACCTTTCACCTATGGTGCTCTTCAAATTCCTTACACCGATATTCGATCCGTTTAAGGCTGTTTCAACACACCCTTACAGGGCCTGCCACGAAATGGTATATAGATTTACCTAGGGGGGCATTCGCTTTGTTCAATGACCTAGCGATAAATTTTCTTAACCACTTCCAGCTACCAGTGCGTTACAACGTTGGTACGAAACTCTTGTCGACATTTCGGCAGGATAAAGCCATGCATATCTCGAACCATATCCAAGAGTGGCGTAGACAGAAGAGGTTGATTAAAGCCTTTATACCGCTGAAATTCCTCCTCGAATGGTTCCTTAAGTTGTTATTGCCTTATATAACGAAGAATGTTTCTACATCCGGAGTTCAGAAAGAGGAACAAGCCATTTTTAGGCTGCAGGAACTAGATTTGATTTATGCTCAATCCGGTCTGTTATATGAGATCATTCCCAATGCTCCGCGTTCTAGTTTTGACCCCAAAGTTAAACCTAGACCACATGCCGATGGCATTGTTGGTTGTGCGAGTGCTAAACCTGCGGATTCATTTGTACAACAGGTCAAACAATTGTTAATCAACCAATCTACTTCGGGACAAGCCACGACTTCGTCTCAACCCACCCAAACGATGAGTGTGCTTTCGGTACAATCGTCGGACCAGAAAGGTAACCAGCAACCTGGAATGAATAGAAAGAAGGGTAAGAATAATCATAAGGGTGGGAATAGGAATGAAAATTCTAATACTAATGACAAGAATGCCCGTAATGCTAGAGGGGACAAGCAACCTAAACGTATGGTTAAATTTCCTTACAAGTTATGTAAGGACGATCACCTCACTTACTTGTGCCCTCGTATCGATGAAGCCTCTAGATTCTTAGTGCAGGGCCCAGCTGTACTGACTAACCCTTTGCCTCACAATCAAAACATGAACTCAAAAACCCATGATCAGTCTGGTGGGGATCAAGATCTGCCGAAGGGTAGTGGTCATGGTTGTATTAACATGGTGCGTGCTATGAAGGTTGTGACCCATGCGAAGGACTATGGTTCGTCACAACCCAACCTAGGAAAGGAACCTGATCCACCAGGGACTCCTTTGCGTATTGAAAAACCTGTGGATAAACCTGAAGTTGCACCTCGCATTCCTAAGGGAGTCCTTAAGCGTTCGAGGCACAATCCTAATGCCCGAGCCTCCCAGAACTATTGTGTTGTCGAGGATTTGGGCCACACTCCTTGTGCGATGTCTGTACTAGAAGTACTTTAGAGTTGTCCTTTGCAAAGGAAGGCTTTGTTTTCTGCCCTTGGTGTGAATGATGATAATTCTTCCTCTGTGATTAAATTTGAAACCGCAGGACTTCAACCTCACTTGCCTTACTATGTGTCTCTTTTGATTCATGTAGAATGTCTTAACATGACCGTCAAGCGCACTGTGATTGACGAGGGCACTGCTGCTTCTGTGACGTCTTTATCATGTTGGAAGGGTTTAGGTTCCCATGAGTCGTCTAAATCTAGTACCATGGTGACTGCATTTGATTGGAGATCATTTAGGCCACACAGGATCCTTCCTTCCCTTAAAGTCCGTTTCGGAGGGAAGACCGTTGCGATAGAGTTCGAGGTGGTTGATGCGCCCCTTGACTACAATCTCTTGCTGGGTAGGAATTGGATGTACAGTATGCAAGCCATAGCTTATTCACTATTTCGCGTTGTATGCTTTCCATTGAATGGGAAGATAGTTACGATTGATCAAACGTTATTCAAGAATCCGTTGGTTACCGCATCTTCGGGAGCTTTGATCCCGATTGTAGAGCACTCTTAACTGGCAACTGGGAGTGTGGGTGTGGGCATGTATCCATCCCTTAGGGGAAGCTTTAGTTGTCCTGCACCTATCCTTATGATAGGGGCTAGGTCCGGTGAGGCTTCAACATCTGTGAGATTGGTGTCTTTTTGCATGAGTCATATGGAAGATCCTTGGATTCTTCCAACACCGAATACTTCGAGTGAGCCCATCATGACAGATGTGCTGTTGCTTGCAACTATGGTAGCTTATCAAGCTAATCTTGGATGTGTTGTAGAACCTAGTCCTTCCTCTTAATGGATGGAGGAGGAGGACCCATATGTGCTGCCTGCATGGGCATTTCAGTCTTCTCATGTGCACGACTGCCTTGATAGTGTTTTTCCTTCAGACGAAGCGATTATTGAGGCCATGTCGGGAGTTGAGCCACCATGGAAAGAGTTGCATCATAGATCTTACTTTCTTCCCGAGCTTGACTGCTTGGAGCGTGAGGAATTTAGGGAGGTTTTTAGTGAGAGAATTGGTAGTCCCATGGTTCCATTAAGCTCTCCTGGTCTGATGGCTGATGGGAACATGGAAAAAATATCTCCAATGATTCCTATCAATATCTCTCATGATCCTGGAAAGATAGAGAATGTCCATATTGGGGCAAAATGTTCCCATGCTGAGATTCAAGAATACACCGAGCTGTTTAAAGAATTTCATGATATCTTTGCTTGGTCTTACGAGGAAATGCTAGGTATCGACCCTCGCATTGTTCAACACGAGATTAATACTTATCCCAATGCTAAGCCTATTCGACAATGCTTGCGTGCAGTGAATCCTAGGAAAGCACCCGCGATTAAGGCAGAGATAAAGAAACTATTGAAAGTCGGTTTTATCTATCCCATTCCCTTGACGGAGTGGCTTTGAAATCCCATTCTAGTTGATAAGAAGCAGGGAGCGATCCACATATGTACTGATTTTCATGATTTGAATCATGCCTATCCTAAGGACAATTTCCCCACACCATTTATTGATCAGATTTTGGATGAGTGTGTAGGTAGCAAGGTTTTTTCCTTTATGGACAGCTTTTCTGGATACAATCAGATACAAATTAGACCTAAGGACCAACATAAGACTGCATTTATTTGTCCTTGGTGAACTTTTGCATATCGAAAAATGCCTTTTGGCCTTAAGAATGTCGAAGCTACTTTTCAGCAGGCTATGACCTTGATCTTCCATTATCTCGAAGTATTTTTGGATGACCTTGCTGCTCATTCTCGTATGAGAATGCGTCATTCCTATCATTTGAGATTAGTATTCGAAAGGTGCCGCCATTATTTAGTCAATTTAAATCCTCACAAGTGTATCTTTTGTGTGAAGTCTAGTCACTTATTAGGATTCATTGTTTCCAAGGACGGTATAAGAGTCGACCCTTTGAAGGTTGAGGCAATACTTCAGTTGTCTCCCCCGAAAAACATTAGACATCTTCAATATTTTCAAGGCATGGAAAACTTCTTATGGAGATTTGTTGTCAATTTTTCCAATTTGACTAGAGGCTTTATGCATCTTTTGAAAAAGGACACCACCTTTTGTTGGGATGAGCGAGCCCAGGAGTCCTTTAATGCGCTTAAGCGATCCCTAGCATCGGCCCCGGTGATTAGTCCCCCAGACTATAGTCATGATTTTCTACTTTATGTGGCCGCGTCCACGGAGACGATTGGTATGGTTTTGGTTCAAGAGGATGAGGAGCTCCAAGAGCATGTCATATACTATCTGAGCCTGAATCTTAATGATGCGAAGATACTTTATTCCCATGTTGAGAAGCTTTCCCTAGCTACCGTACATGCAGTTCAACGGTTGAGACATTATATTCTCCTTCGCTAGACCTTAGTTGTAGCCCATGTCAATCCATTTCAATTCATTCTCACTCGAAGAATGATTTGGGGAAAATATAATAAATGGATTGTCATCTTGCAAGAATTCGATCTCAAGTTTATTTCGGCAAAATCAAAGAAATCGTTAATTTTTGCAGAGCTTATTTCATATTTCTCAAGCGAGGCCGAGGAGTCGGTTTGTGAAGATAAATTTATCGATGAGCACATCTTCTTAATCTCAACTTTGGACCCATGGTATGGGGATATTATTATATATTTACAAACATTGAAGGTCCCTACTCACCTCTTATGGGATGAACGACGACGGTTATGTCACATGTCTAAAAATTACCTCACAGTGGATAACACTTTGTACTGTCGTGGGGTAGATTCCATTTTACGTCATTGTTTAACTCATGAAGAGGCTGAGGTAGTGCTGAATGATTTCCATGGAGGGGCATGTGGTGATAATTTATCTGGGCTTTCTACAGCCCAAAAAATCTTAAGAGCAAGTTATTTCTGGCCGTCGATCTTTAAGGATTCTGTAGATGTGGTTAAGAGGTGCCATCCTTGCCAGTTGTTTGCATGTATTATGCGCTTGAAAACTGCCCCGTTACATCCAATCATCACCGTCAGTCCCCTCACTAAGTGGGGGCTTGATTTTATGGATTGCAACCCAGCTTCAGCTGGGGGGCATCATCATATCATAGTGGTTGTTGACTACTTCACAAAATGGGCTGAGGCTATGCTTACAGTTAAATCCAACGGTGAGACAGCCACACACTTCGTATTCAACCAGATTATTACTCAGTTCAGTATTCCGAAAGATCTTGTCACTGACCATGGCTTGCACTTTCAGAATCGTATGATGGACGAGTTGGCATCAAAGTTAGGGTATAAGCAAGAGCATTCCTCCTCTTACTACCCTCAAGCGAATGGATAGGTAGAAGCAGTGAACAAATCACTCAAATCCATTCTCCAACGAACCATCGCACAGAGCAAGATGAATTGGCAAATTATGTTATATTCTGCTTTGTGGGCTTATAGAACCGTTGTTAAGACAGCCACAGGTTTTTCTCCATATCAACTTGTACATGGAGTGGAGTCGGTATTGCCGATTGAGTGCGATATTCCTTCTTTGAAGCTAGCCATATAACTCTTACCAGACACTTCACCATTAGAGGAGCATTTGGTCCACCTAGAGTAACTTGATGAGTGGCGTCAAGATGCCTTGGTGGCTCTAGAAGTAAATAAGCATTGCGTTAAGGTCCAGTACGATAAGTCTATCCGTCCAAGGAGGTGTAGTGAGGGAGACTTGGTCCTTTTGTGGGATCAACCAAAAGAACCCTTGGGGGCAGGAAATTTTAACCCCATGTGGCATGGTCCTTACATCGTTAAACGTGTGTTAGAGAAGGGTACTTATCAGTTAGTGGATTATGAGGGAATGGCCTTGGCGAAGCCTAGAAATGGGCTCTATCTTAAAAAGTACTATGCATGATTTTCAACCAAGGCTGGTTATTGTATATTATTGTACAATTTTGCATAGGTAGGTCTTTTTCTTATGGTGATCAGGTTTGTGATTAGTTTTCGTTTCTTTTGGAAGATGTCAATGGAATCTTCCACCTTCATAGGATTCGCGGATGGTGCGAGCCGTCACACTCAACACTCAGCCTCTACTGCTTGTGTGATTTATACTCCAATGGGTCAGGTATTATCTTCAGGAGGCGTATGTTTATGGCCATCTTCAAACAATGTTGCTGAATATAGTGTCGTTATTAAGCTTCTATGGGATACCATTTTACATGGTGTTCTCTCTCTTGAGGTACGTCTTGATTCGGAGTTAGTAGTGTCATAGCTTAATGGTTTGTACCATGTTAGAGATTCGACATTATTAAGAAGATTCTTACGTGTGAGATTATTAGAACGACAATTTGACAATATAACATACATACATGTTCCAAGAATTAATAATCAAGTTGCTGACTCATATGCCAACTACATGTTAGATTGGCATTTGTTTCATAGACAGTAAGCTCATCACAAACATTTTTACACATGTAAATAAATAAATCGATCATCATAAAAAAATTTATAAACATCCAAAATGTGGTAATACATAGTGTCATAATACAAAAATGGGGCTCTCAAGCCATCAAAATACAAATACACTGTAGTACAAAATGTGTCACTCCCAGGTATCTAAGCCTGTGGAGGAGGAGGGGGGTTGTGATCATGGAATGTCACTACGGCTCTAGCTAGCCATCGAAATAGCCACACCCATGCTCGTGGTACACCCACCACCTGGTGCTGCATGGCCTTAGGAAAGTCTTCGACTTGAGCCATGGGTACTTTGTGTGCCAGTCTCTCGAAGTTGGTATGAATGCTTTGGAGCGTCCACTCCACATCCACACCTGTGATATCGTCTCCTCTTCCCCTCCATCTATGACGAGGGAAGCCTTTAGGCCGTCATGGTCCCACATCTGCATGCATATGGGAGATGTCACTATGTATTGTCACCCAAAAACATGTCTTTTGATTCCACATAATCAAAAAACACAAAAAATTAATAACTCAAAATTTTTAAAGAGGGTCGAGATTTGTTACCAATGTCACCGTATGCCGATCCTGGTGGCAGTGGCATGTCCGGGTCTCCTCGAAAATCTATCCCTGCATAGGGGTAGTCATCGATGGCAATTATCTTTCGTCACCACCATGGAAAGAAATCAGCTAGATAGGGGTTAGACACCCTACCTCCACCCAGTCTATGCATCGCATCCGCCCAATGCCGTTGGGGAAGATCTCAAAATCTATGTAGAGGAACTTCAACTCTAGGGCTCAATCCCGGAACACACTCAAAGAAAAACATGCTCAGTATGCTGCTGAAACCGAAGTTCCGTACACTGCCCATCTTGCACTCACTGAGCTGGTGTTTCATGTTGCCCAGTAGCGCAGTGCTCCAATCGTACACAGTGGGTCTCATGCACTCCATTGCATAGAACATCAGAGGCCGCGAGGCCTGGTGGAGTGAATCTAAGCCTGCTATCCTGTCCAGTGTCAGTAGGATGGCCTTTAGGCCCAGCACCTGTATGGAGTTAGTTGGGATCTAACTCCCCACCTTCTCCGTGTTTGGATAGCAGTACACCGCAATGTACTCATCTATAGTCAGGCCACCTCCGGGCCCACGAGAGCGTAGGTTCACTACTTCCCCTCGTCGAGAAAGTATAGTAATAAAATATATGTCCTTCACTTCTATGGTGAGGGACATCCCATCTATCTGGAATGACTCTGAGTCTGGATCCCAGTAGCCCACCAACATCTGCAACAGTCCTGGTTTGGCTCTTAAGCCACCAAGACACCAAAATTTGTAAAGACCGCATGCACGTAACGCTTGTTGAGCCATTAGATCTGCCCTTACTGCCTCTTCTACATCACCATGTTCACGTTCTCTCCATTCTAGGACCATCCTGCACATAAAATTTGAGTTTTGTCCATTAGAACACTTAAAAATCATTCAGTGCGGCCGCATACGCGACTGTTTGCTAAACAGCCACGTATGTACGCGACTTTGAGGGCGTTTTCCACGTATATCCAGCCCTATATGTGGAAAAACCCTCGATTTCCGCATGGGTCGTGGCACGCATCTTAGATTGGCCTAGAATCCTAAATACACCATGGAATTTGACAAAATTTGCATCAAAATGAAAGAGTAGAGCATGGGTAAGTACTTGGAAAAAACGGTAGTGGATTCCGCCTGTTGGATCTCCTGGAATTAACTGTTGAAGTTCTGAGCTCAAATGGGTAAAAATTTCAAATGTTTTATAATGTTTTGAATTTTTTACTATTTATAGAAATTTTTCAAATTTTTGAAATTTTTTACCCCCTTTCCTATAGTTTGGACCGTTTCTAATCCTTTTGGACCATATTTGGACTAATTTATGATGTAGGAGACCTTTTTGAGCGTCGTTTTGGCCATTGGAGTGACTCGTTTGTGCCGATTTCAGGTATCATGTCTAAACTGGCATATAGGTTAGGTTTCATCACCGTTTTCATTTTGCATGACCTTATGACTGTTTCATTATAGCCTTAGGTACAAACCCATTCTATTTTGTCACGGAACCTTTTTGTTGTTTTAGAAGTGACATTATGTGAATGGTAGAGATTGACCTTACATGGGTACCCTAGTTAGTGCCTTATTTGCATTTGGTGCCCATGCTGACATTTTGTCCCTTAGGGTGTGGGAGTCCGTTGTATAGTATTGCCATGACATTTCACAAGAGCCTCATACTCCTCTTGATATTTTGCTGGCCTATTTCCCCTAGGACTCCCTTATGTCAATTTGTAATTGCATTATCATGAGCTTTGCTTGCCTTATTGAGCCTTACGCCCGCTTCCTTGACATTGAGTTTCAGCCATATAGCCCAAGATTTTCTCACGTCTAGCCATGCAGCCATTTTATATATCCTTTGTAGCTTGATTCCCTATTTTTACCAGGAGGGTACTTTCCCCCGAGTGTTGCTATCCAACACATGTATCCTTGCATTAAGAATAGGTATGTTCCACTGCTTGGAACTAGTTTGTTTTCCTAAATGACACCCGTCTCCTCCTAGTCTGTAACTATAAGCAGTTTTATTCTTTTTCAAGATTTTTAAATATTTGAAAAGTCCAAAAAAATCAAAAAACCAAAAAGCTGGACAAGGAAAGATGTTATCTTTGGTAGCTGTCGAGTCATGTCACCTTCGAACAGAGCATTGTATATCACATCCATTGGTTGGGTTTATAGTTTGACTTTAGGAGCTATACTCGTTTATCTGAGTTTATCTCCACCGACTGGTTAAGCTTCCAGTCCCCATGGAGCCTCTGTCAATGCCTCCTGTGTCGCAGAGATGTCCCAGTTTTGGATATCGAGTCTATGTTGCCTTTATTTAGCCACCATTCACCATTATGCTCTTGTTCAAAGGAAGTTGAAACTTGAGTCGGCCATTCCTCAGTTATCTTGACTTTGCATGTTGGCCATTCCCGGTACAGTTACTAGTTCGTGCACTTTATGATCAAGTCCTTCCACATTATACAGCTTTGCTGAGTACCTCATGTTGGATGATGGGGGATGCCTTAATGCCCTCCTTCCAGCGCATTTCATCTCATCGACTTTAGATCATTTATTCTAGGATTGGAATCTAAAGTCATTTTTTAGTGCCTTGAGACTTGCAGTCATCAGTGGCAGGTTCTCTCGCCATCGTCATTTTTTGGGAATACATTAATTTCCCCTAATTGATGGATCCTCTCAAGTGTTTGACCTCAACACATCTATTCTCACTTGTTAGTTTGCACTCTAGTACCTTGATTCCCATTATCATAATCGGTGGGTGATCTCGTGTCTGTTAACGGTATACATCAATGACTGGTAATCAGATAATGGACTACTATGTTTGACCTCGACACCTCTATTTGCTTTGTAGGACATGTACTCGTAGCGGTTTGTGTAGAAGACCTTCCAGATTGGTGGCATCTCTTATATGCTACCTCCTTGATCGTGCCAGAGTTCATGAGATTTCAGCTCTCGTGACTTCATTCCAGTATATGTCAGACATTTCCAACCATTATGGAGATCATGATCCTTTGTATATCTTCATCATGGAGATTCTGATCTATGTATATTGTACCTGGCGATGACCACTTATGTGATATTTTGTATCATGCCTATTCATGGCCATTGTACTCTTATGTATTCGGGACTGCTATATGTATTTGCAGTTATGTGCAGAGTTGTATCATTGTACTATGATGATTGGGTGGCTAGTCTTCCATTTGGGATCCTTCATCACTCCACTTCTGGGATGGACTTATAATGTGTTTCGGCCATCGTATGACCCCTCTGACCTCACACATTAGGGGGCATTTGTTATAGCTGATTTTACCACACCAGGTGAATCACACTTGTATGGCCTTCCTCTGTCCCTTTCCAGACTCCTTAGACCCCTTGGACCATTTTTTGTCCTTTTATGTTTCCTAGACCATCCCTAAACACATGTGAAAATTGCAATACGTGACTTTTAAACCCCTTGTCACGTATATACGCGGGTTTGACCTCTAAAACCGCGTACATCGGGATGTGTACAAAATCCAAATCCTTTTGGAGTTTTCCTTGACATGGATCCGACTCACTTGTCTCCTGGCCTTCCATATGCCTTGAGATTGCTCGGATTCGACCTTTCATTACCCCATTGAAAAGCTATATAAGGAACCCTTTGGATACATTGAAGGAAAAAGAGAATTAAGAGCAAAGAAATTATAGTCCATTGTTGTCAGAACATGTGCTTGAGTCTACATCCCTTTGTCCCTTGGAGCAGTTTGGTTTTCTTCCCAAGCTTGCCTTTTTCTTGTGAGCTTGCTATCGAGAGATGGAGGATTGACGTGGTGGAGGCCCAAGTGGGGGATTCAGTTTCTCCGATTCGCAGACGTGCCGACAGAGGTTGTATTCATTGTAATCTCTAATTTTATATAAGTAGAAATATCTTTTCCTGTCCAATAATGTATGTTTGAATGAATATTTTATCCATGGATGATTTCAAATGCTTATACATTGTTGATTATATATGCTAGAGTAGATCTAACACCAATATATATAGTATGCTTGTCTTGTTTACTTGTTGTTGAGGAAGTGATTCATCAATTCAAGCTGAAGTTGGAAAGCTCAACAGGGATCTACTTCAACCGTCCAGAATAAGGTACGAGGTTTGATCCTTTAGTGTTAGATATTTGATTTCTATTACATATTGGAAATGATTGATTTCTGGAGTCAAGCTATCTGTTGTGGTACCCCAAGCCATAGGAATTTCTCTCCGTAACAAAAACTTCTTTCAACAAAATTTTTGCCGGTGGATGTGTCAAAGAGATTTTACCCTTTGGTGTCCTCACCATATCCAACCATGAGACACTCCTTGCTTTGTGGCTGCAAGGCTTTCCTCTTCTCTGAAGGAATTCTTTCCCATGCTTTTGTCCTGAATATCCTGAAATTTGAGACATCTGGTTTTTCACCAAACCATGCCTCGTAGGTGTCATCCCTTTCACTTATTTGAGGAAGGCTCTGTTTTGAATGTGAGCAGCACAACTGATGGCTTTATCCCATAGCTTGGGATTAATTTCCCTCACTTCTATCATGAAAGTTTCCATCTCTTTGAGAGATCTATTATTTCTCTCTGCCACACCATTTTGTTGTGGTGTGTAGGGAGTTGAGTGTTGCATTTGGATGCCACACTCCTCACAAAGTTGTTGTAGATTCTTTTTCACATATTCCTTTCCATTATCAGTCCTAAGGACTTTGATCTGCTTCCCACTCTGATTCTCTACTAGTGCTTTCCAAACTTTGAGTTGCTCAAACACCTCAGATTTCAAAATCAGAAAATACACCCAGCAAAATCGAGAGTAGTCATCAATAAATGTAAGCACATACCCAGATCCACCATATGAGAGAGTGCGTAATGGACCAATCATATCAGAATGTACCAACCCAAGTTGCTGTGTTTCTCTCCTTGCCTTCGCCTTCTCGTAGCTCTACTCAGGATGCTTCCCAATCACACATCCAATACATGCTCCAGTAGATGGTTGAATTTGTGGAAGACCTTCCACCATTCCTTCTTTGTGCAAAGTTTGGAGATATCTGTAATTCATGTGGCCAAACCTCTCATGCCATAGTTTGGAAAATTCATTGGCATGTGAGTGAAGTGCTTGATCACTGGAAGTAGGGAGGAAATTAGAGAATTTGTACATTCTCTCATGATGATCAGCATACCCAACTGCAACAACTTGGTCTGTTGAGATTTCAGAAATCTCTACAGAGTCAGGAGTAAAGATTACTCTCTTTGGCTCTCCTGTATGGGTCATCTGGTATACTGACAGCAAATTTGCTGCAAGGTCCGGTACATACATCACATCACTGAAGAACGCATGGTCTAAATCAATTCTCCCAATCCCTCTAGTCTAGAGTTCAGAATCATCTCCCATTCGAACTATTGGGCCAACATTCAAAATCATGGACGAGAAGAATTCTCTCCTGGATACCATATTCCTGGAAGCACCTGAATCAATAATAAAGGATGAGGAATTATAAGTACCTGCCACCAATGCATGACATTTCTCCTTGCCTTCACTTGAACTGGAGTTGCCATCTTTCTTCCTAGCACTATCAGGAACTGGAATGTTGTTCTTCTCTAGCAGTTGCGCCATGGTGTCTATGGTTTTCTTCATGCATGATCTTTTTGATTGCCATCCCTTGTGGAAATAAGAGCATTTGTCCTTCTCTTTTACTTTCTTCTCCTTTTCTTTGGGTGGATTCATAGCTCCCTCATTGGATTTTGGTTTTTTTTATTTCTTCTTGTCCGGCAACTTTGAATTCTTGGACTTGGGTTTTCCCTTTGGTGAATTCGAAACCCCCACTACTAGTGCTTGATATTTGGTCTTGATGGAACCCATTTAGACCAATTTGTCCTGCTCTTGAGTGAGTAACTCCATGAAACTTTCCATACTTGGCATTTTCCAGTTTCGAAGGGTGAGTTTTCCTAAGTGAAATGTGCTCACAAAGACTGAGAACTCTGGCCCCAACTTCGAAAGTATAGATAAGATCAATTGATCTTCCTTTTACTCAATCCCACATTGTTTTAACTACAATACAAGTGATTTGAATTTGGTGAAGAAGTCTTGGATTGTGTCATAGGGCGTTGGGCTCAAGTTTATCAGCTCATTCTCAAGCTGGTGACCACATGGCTCATCAGTTTTTCCAAATAGAGACTCAAGCTTCTCCCACCTCCTTTGGTGATGTTAAAGTGTCAATGTGGAACAACAACTCTCTTGAGATGCTTAGACACAGCAAACCATATGCTTCATCCAATTTGTTAAAATACTTGGCTTTTTCTACAGCAAAATTTGGTTCCACTTCAATGCCCATAGTAACTCTGAAAATCCCCTTGGTTCTCAATTGAATCACCATCTCTGCCTTCCATTCAAAGAAGTTGAAAGGTGTTAGCATGATGTGGGTAGCCTCCATTACTGCCTGCACTTATGGTGGTGAAATTGCTAACTGGGTTACACTCAGCAATTCGATTTTATCTGGAATTCACTAACAAAGCAGCTCAAATCCACTAAGAATTTGTTCTACAGCTCAAAAATATCCAACCAGCTCTGGTACCATGTGATAAATTTGAACAAAAAAGTGATTAATTCAAACCACAAGAGAATCTAGGAGCATTAGTGAGGTTCACAAACCAAATTTGGGTGCAAGATTCAGCAAAAACCATCAAATTACAGTTAAATTACACACAATGATAGTTGGAAACAAGATAATTTTGGACTGTCTAACTCTGAAATTGTTATTAACAGGTTTATAAATACATCATAAGAGTTTTGAATGGCTTTGGAAGCCAATTGTGAGCAAAAATCCCAAATTTTCCAAATTGGCATCAAAGCCACCTAGGTGGGCCAATCTCATCCCAAATCTCTCCAAATGGCCACGAATTGCTGAAGTGGCATGGCTGATGTGTGATGGGACAATGATTACACCTTGGAGATCATGGGTGTGGAAAATGGGATGGTTTAGACTCTCAATGCAACATTAATTGCACCAAATCAAGTCCAATTTGGGCAAAATCCCACTCTAGCGCCCCAAGTCAACTTGCATGTCCACATTCAATGAATGGGAGTGCAACAGAAATGATGGTTGTGCATATATGGGTTGCTGACTAGGCTGGAGTACCCATGTGGGTCATAGAACCTCAACTTGGCATGGCATATGTCCACCTAAGCATCCCTAGTCCACCTTATAGTGTATTAAAGCTTAAAAAAGCAATAAAATTGACTAATTTGTGTAACTAAGGTACTAATGATGGATTAATGTTCTAACAGAAGGGAACATAAAACAATATGGGAAATTAAGAGAATGGATGGATTAATGACACAAGATATAAATGAGATTAAGACAAAGGCAATTATTCACTTTCATAACTTTTTTTCAGATCTGGGGGACACATCTATTGTTAAACATATGCAAATTGCTCATAAATTTCTTAGATTCTTTGAGGCCCAAGAGAGTTCTATGATGGGGTGTCTAGTCTCCATTGAGGAGGTTGAATCAATCTTAAAAGGATTTGCAAAATCCAAGAGCCTGGGTCCAGATGGTTGGACAATTGAACTTTTTCTGTATTTTTTGACAATATGGGGAAAGACATTCTTAATGATGTGGAGGAATACAGGAAGACAGGAAAGGCATATGATGGTCTAAACTCAACATAATTCCAAAAATTTATTGACCTATCTCTTTCATTTATTTAAAACCCATATCCCTTTGCAATCTGATATACAAAGTTATAGAAAAAATATTACGAGAAGGATCAAACCAGTGTTATCTAGATGCATATCCGGGGAGCAATTTGGATTTCTGGAAAAAAGGCAGATACTTGATGCAGTTGGTGTTGCAAAAATGGTCTTCCACAACATAAATAAAATGGGACTATATGTCATGACCCCAAAATTTCATAAAAATTTAAAATTTTTAAGACAACATAAAATTTCTAAATACGCAGTTTACTAACTGTTAGTGGTTAGCGGAAAATGAAACAGTTTAACAATTAGTATTAATTAGTTTCATAATACAATAACTAATATGACTTTCATTTTAGTAATGTATATAAGATTGACCTACATACAGATTTCTTTTAGCTTTACTAATAATTTTACTTTTTGGCAAGTAGGTGAAATCTATCTTTGAAAAACTTGGGCTTACTTAGCATTATGCTAATGTAGATGCACTGCTGGTTCTTACAGGTTCAACAGGTAATGATCGATCAAGTAGAAGTTTAATTCATAAGGTAGCAAGAAGTATATCCATTGCATGTTAAAATTCTAGTAAATAAACTGATTATTTAATAGCAAGCTCTGATGAGGTAAAGTAATTGTCTTCCATTGTTTTTGTTTCTAAGGCAGTATTCCAGTTTAGATATAAAGATCGTTATCTTTATCATACTTAGCGAAACAAAAGATACTTACTGTGAGCTTATAGCTCAAGTTCTTCATCATACATTTACTTCTACTTTAACATGTGTATAACGCTAATGTTATGTTTAACTGTACTGTCTCTTATTCATGAAAGTACTCCTATCAATCTCGAAGTTAAAGATTTCCAATAGAGTTCATGTTTCTATTTTGTCTTTTCTTACTAGCCATTGAAATTACCAACCTGTTGCTTAAATGTAAAAATATGCTCATCATCGAGTTATTAACTTCAGTATTTACCTTATCGCCTTGTTGCATGTATTATTGTAACAACATACAATATCATATTACTTTATAATGTATCAATCTATATGTTACTTGCATCCTGTAGAGATCTTACTACTTGGAAATTTTCTATAACATTATAAGTTGGGTTCTTGTAGCTTGGTACATCATCCTAAGATGGAACACTACCTACCATCACTTTTTATAAAGTCTAAGTCATAGGAAATACATTATCAGTGTTATTCCTATAATTATAAACCTTGTGCATGGTTAAGTCCATAATAATATTACTATTATCAAGTTGTCTCACTTATAATAGGTTGTAGTTTATAATAACTACTATGGTAGATTTACTACCTAGATCTTTCAAACTAAGGTCTATCTCAAGTGAAACATTATAACTAAGGTTCCTATACTATGCTAGAACCAATTACACACAAACAAACAAAAACTGTCTTTGTAAATAATGATGGGAATCATTATTATTGTCATTGATAAGCTGAGCCTACAAAACATTAAATGTAAAAGCTTACATTGAGGTTGAGCCTTGTGATTGTTTATTTGATATGGTTTAAATACCTTTACTCTATAGTCCAACTATGAATATTAGTTATTAGCAAAAGTAACTAATCTTAACCACCATTTACAAATGATATGGTTTGTAACTATTTTAAAGTCGATTGTGAAATAATTATGCAAATCATTGTTTGGACATATTTTATTCTATGGTCAATGACCTAGAATTATTGTTAACTATTATTATAACCCTCGATACTAGCGATGACAATGATATAGTTTATGTTTCAAAAGGTGAATGTATAAACAATCCATAGTCGTTTGCATAGTCTGTTAATAAATCATTGTAATAATAATTGGATAATTGAAAACGCAGATGACTATAGACCAAACCCATGCGTGGTTGAAAGATTTGGAGGCACGTGGTCTACCCTCGTCCATGCACTGGTGACTTAAAAGGATAGAAACCCTATTCTCTTGTCATTTGTCTCCGAGGGTTTCATTGGCCGACAAGCTGCTCTATGTGGTTTTTCTTGATAGCCATGAGAGTCTATTCCTCTGTGTGCTTGCTTCGTGGCTTGATTTTGTTGTTGTTGTAGACTTCTTACTCAGTCTTAGAATCCATAACTTCGTGGTTGTGAGTCTCACTACGTGAGTGGTTATTGGTTGTTACGTTTGGCTCTCGGCCTGTCCAAGGTTTCAGTTCAGTTTTCTTGTGGCTCGTCACGGCTTGTGAAACTTGAGCTTGTCAACATTGTTTTCCCTTCAGGGTTGGTGTAGAGTTTGAATACTCCTCTGTGTAAAATGAAAAAGTTGGTGACAACTTCTTTGTTGCTTGATTTCTCTTCTTGCTAACAGGTAAAGACAACTCAAATTTCATTATAAAAAATCTTTATTGAGTTATTTATTTTGTTAGGGTTTTAAGCTTAGAAGCTTAGCATTACTCTAACGCACAATATTGTGCTATTTACAGGAACCCAAGTCTACTCCAATATTCAGTGGAAAGGAAAAATACAACGGCTGGCTTCTGTGTACTCGTGACCCCAACCGGTAAGCCCTAGTTCAAAAATGGGTTTTTCCCTACTTGCAATGAGGGTTGCTGAAGGAGAAAATACAATGCTTGGAAGCCTGTTTCGGTTTCTCGTTAGTTAAAAGATTATAATAAGATGTTGCTTTCCAGTTTTTACTTGCAAACCTTTGCGGTTATGCTGGGTAATACTAGCCTTTGAGCCGTGATATGTATTTGGTTTTTAAATTAGGATTCAGCCTTATGGCTTGACAATGTATTACAGTTGGTTTTATAAATAAGATTTTGTTAAACTTGAGCTCTGTATATGATTTCGTTAACCTGTAACTAAAGATACTGTAAAATTGGGTTTTTTTTTTCTCCTTCTTCAACTATCAGTGAAGAAAATTTACTATTAATTATTTCTTTTGTAAGTAAATATTGTTAATGTGAAAACTGTAGATCAGTCATAATGTAAAATTTATAATTTTATACTTATCAGTCCATATTGTAATAACTAGGGTTTAATGGAAAAGAAAACCTTCTGTAAATGTATTCTTAAATTAATTATTACTTGGGCATTGTTTCTTGTTGCTTCAGTTTGGCTATTACAGGTGTATGGTGGTTTATTAACATGTTAACTATATAATTATTTTACTGTTTATAAAAGATATTTGTCTTAAGAAAAGATTGTAAACAGTCTAAAGTATGAGTTATAATCTTCTTGTAAAATTTATTTATACAGTTATCAATGTAGATAGACTAAAACTTAAATAAATTAGTCTATAAATAGGTAATTTAGTTGTTAGGGTTTCGACCCTCAAGTTTTTCTTTCACAGGTTATAAGCCTGTCTAGTAAATATAATTATTTCCTGAATAAGTAATTTCTTAGTTTATTTTATTTAATGTCACATTTGTTTTATTTACTATTCTGTAACTTAGAATTATTGAGAGCTCTGTAAAGAATAAATGGTTAACTATGTAACTCTATTTATTTCTCAAAAATAAAGGGTTTATAAACATATCCCTAATCTGGTTTTTATTAGGTAATAGTTTAAGATTTAGTTAATAGTTTTAAAAGATAAATTGTGTGGTTAATAACTTGTTTATATACTTGGCTGTTATCTTCTATAAACTTTTATTTTATCAGTATACTATTACTATGACTCTAATGTAGTTTACTATTTTCTTTTCTTGTATTTTTATTTATTTACACTAAGTAAAAACTATAAACACAAATAAACCATAACACTGAAATAAATTTACTTTGTTATCTACGGATACAATTTCTATCCACTATTTTTATTCCCTTATCTACTTAAAGCATTCTAATTGTGCTAGAGTACGACCTGGTTTCCAGGTGTGGAAAAACACAGTGTAGAAATTTATTTTCATTCTATTTCATTATTCTTCTAAACCAATTTCATTTCTATAACAATCTAATAAGAATACAAAATCTAGCATTTCATAAACTCTGAACTTTTAACATTCACATAGCAAATATTTATTTAACTAAAACAATAAAACAAAATAACATAGAACCTGTTGAGGACAAAATGACAACAGAATTAGGAGGTCGTTCCTCCCTGCCAATCTCCTAGAGAGAGCTCAAACAACGCTTCCTCAGGACCCCCGAGCCTGTTCCTGGTCTTCTTGGATGAGAATTGGTGGAGATGCAAATAGTAGGACCCTCTGTCAATTGACTAGTTCAATACCTCAGTAAAACACTCTGCTCTCAGTAGTATGATCTTCACCTTAAAAGTTGCAACTAGATCAATCAGCAGTTATCCCCTCAAACACTTTCCAAATCTCTCTTCCTTTGAATTTCTGTAAAGTAAATTCATTCACTTTGAATGATCACTTCTCTAGAATGAGCAGCCTCAGCTCTCTTCAATGGGAATTTTTATAAAGATTGCCTAGGTCTTTTGGGTCAGTTTTCATTAACTGAGCCACCTGCTCTGATTCCACTTTCTTGGGGAATCATGACCACAAATGTAGGGAGGTTGCCACCTGCAGCAGTTGGAAGTGGTTTGCGGATGCTGCCACATGTCAGTTTGCTCTCCACCGAGTCTCATCCACCAATTTGACCAGTAAACACTCTTTTAACAGCTCTCCTAAGTTGTTGTCTCCTCATTTATTTATTTATAAATAAAATATTTAGAATTTACATTAAATATTCTTGACCCCACTGGGTCATTAGTTACAACTTAACATAAAATTTAACATATTGTTCCTCAAACAATATAAAATTGTTTTTGCAAAATTGGGGCATGTGACACTATAGGCCATGGCTTTGAAACTGGATTTAGTCAAAGCGTATGATAGGGCGCAATGGGGCTTCCTCGAGATGATAATCCTACATCTTGGTTTGAATCTGGCATCTACAAATTGGATAACAACATGCATAAAATTAGTTAATTATGTTGTATTGATAAATGGATCTCCTACTAGATCTTTCAGAGGTACCAGGGGGTAAGCAAGGCTTCCCTTTATCCCCCATTTTATTTCTTACTGTTATAGAAGGGTTAATCAAATTGATAGAAAACAATCCTGACTATGGTGATATTATAGGATTAAATATATATTCTATTATATGGATAACACGCCTACTTTTTGTAGACGATGTTATGATCTTTGGGGCTACCCAATTGGTGGAGTGGCTCATCTATAAAAAGATCATGGATACATTTTGCAAAGCTTTAGGAATGATCATCAGTGGGACAAAATAAATAGTTTTATATCATGGAACTCCAAAGACTGATTTAGATCCTTTAAAATCCATTCTTCTTTACAACTTCCTATCCATGGAGGGGGGAACTAAATATTTGGGTTTTAGAATAAAACCAAACAATTATAAGAAAACTGATTGGTACTAGTTATTGAAAAGATTTTATGCCAGAATTAATCATTGGAGTTTGTGCTAGTTATCTGTGGGTAGTACGTTGGTGCTGATAAATTCAATTTAAAAAAAATATTCCAGTGTACTGGATCTCGTTGTGTGAAGTTCCAAAATCCATTTTACATGCTATCAAGAGAAAAAATTGTAACTTTATATGGGTTGGCTCAAACACCCGGTTTAAATATCATTTATCCAGTTGGGATAACATCTCAAGACCAAAAGAGATGGGAGGATGGGGTATTAGGAATATTTATATGTTTGCTCAGGTTTTGACTACAAAGAGCTTATGGAAGGAACTTTTTGTAGATAGCTTATGGCATAGAGTGTTCATGGAAAATATTTTAAGAAGCTTACTGTAGTACAATAGATAAGAAGTGGTGTCAAAAACACAAAAAGGGGTGTCGAACATTTGGGAATGCCTCATTGATGCTTTCGACCTTCTTGGGAAATGTTTCGACTGGATGTCGAGAAAAGAAACAAGTATTGGAGTGGGGTCTGATCCGATTGTAGGCGGTTCATGATCCTACATACTACCAAGTGATATTATACCCAATCTATACTCTGATGGTATACATTTTTTTATTCAGATTTATGAGGGTGATGGATCTGAACACGTAACTATACGGTGGTTAAATGCATATCATTTGGACTTGGAAGTGAATTACAGAGATTAATGGGTTGAATATATAAGAGCATTTAAGAGGAATGGTATTAGATTATCGGAGTCGACATATAAACTGGTATGGTTGTGGAATGAAAATATGGGGGTGATAACTGCAGAGGAGGCATACTCAAACTTATGGGCAGGTCATGGATATGATCCAAAATGGTGGTACAAATATTTTTGGAAGATTTAGGCTCCTTTAAAATGTAAAATTTTCCTTTGGTTGATAGTAAACTAACATATACTCACATGGGAAAACTTGATTAAAAAGGGTTTCAATGGTCCTGGGATTTGCATTCTGTGCAAACAAACCTTAGAGACCAATGAACACCTCTTCATTCATTTTTTTTTAGTGCAGAAAGTTTGGAGGTACATTAAAGGATACATTTTCTTCTCAGTGTCTTGGTTGGGGCCTTCTTTAAAATGTTGCATGCACAATTGGAGATGCAATAAGAATAACTTGGATCTACCAGTGATAGTTTGTTGGAAACTATGGAAGACAGGGAACCAAGATATATTTGATGGGATACTTACTCCTATACATGTCATATGTCATATGATTTATTCTGTAATGGACTTTACCCACTCAGGTATCACCTAGAATGAGACGGATAATCTCTCCTCCAGTACTTTCTCCAAACAATTGCAGGGATTTTTTCAATGGGGATTCACAGATGGATTCTCCATTAGGAGGCGTTGAGGTATTTTATGAGTGAGTGATTATGAATGCTACAAGTTGGTGATGAATTGTGGGGGGGTACCAATACCATATTGGAGTTATTGGCACTCTAGTTGGTACTATTCTTCTATATATGTAAAGAAATTCGTCTCCAATGGGTGGTTGGAGATTCCAAAACTATTATTAATTGGGTAAACAAAAAAATCCCTTCAAGTCCTGCATTTAAACTCTTGGATGGAAAAGATGAGAGAATTAATTAGATCTATGTCAAGGATCACTTTTTCTCACATATACAGAGAATACAATGAATATGTGGATATGTTATCAAAGACAACATTAAGGATCTGTGAAGGTTATTGCGTCAAAGAGGCACATTCTACAACCCAGTAGGGGAAGATGTGTAACTCCTTCCATGCTCATCCTAGAGCTGGCACATGTCTTTTTAAAAAAATTGTAAAATATTATAAAAAATAACATGTTGCCCAAATTAGATTTAAAACATTTAAACTACAAAAATTCGATAAATTAAAACACTTCCTCAACATTTACAAATTAAAAATATGTTTCCACTCTAAAAAAATGTTTGCACCTCGAGAGATTTGATCCCTCTAGATGCTTGGTAGATCCCCTTTTAAGATAGATCTATGCTAGTGTATTTTTCCAACATTTCATGCAACGATATGATTGAACAAGGTTGTTTCATAGTTTACTAAAGAAGTGATCGATGTACTCATCTTACTAATGGATGTATCCTCATCAGGTCACCCCCATAGGATTGTTTTTTTTGGAGCATGATTACACGTGTTTTGTTCTCTTATGCAAGATGGATCCAAAATATGGATAGAGTAAAATAAGTTTGATATGTAGGGTTCCCATGAAGACATTGTGCCAAGATCTTGGGATTGGAGGAGTTTTTCAATGCTTCTCGTTGAAAGCATGTTCTCAATAAGCTTCTATTTCTTTACGACAGTTAGATCATTATGCTTCCCATGCATTTACTTTTGGATGCTAGGATTGGTTTATCTACACTCCTTTTTATTGGGCGTATATACATGTTTAATGTATTGGATATGTGATTGTTATGTGACCTTTCTGGACTATCTTGATGACATATTTGCTTAGATTCGTACGTTGATAACTAGCATGCATCTCATAAGCTCCTCATCATGCGTTATATTTGAGGACCATTGAATAGTGTTTTCTTCTCTTTTTTTAATTTATAAATTAATGCATTAAATGTTTAAAGGTATAAATTGAAGGTATTCTCCTTTCCATGTTTTTGACTTTGTTCTTTTTAAAAGATTTTTCATTTGACCATCTTAATTATTTTAGGCTAATTTAAACTGATCCAAATAATAACAAATGTTAAATAAATAAATAAATTATTTTAGTCTGATATCCTCTTGCTTCAATGATGCTCCTATATCTATAGCCTATTGTGAACCTCCTTTTGGTTCTATCTCTTCAATTTTCCATTCATCTTGTAATGAGGAAGATATTCACAAATTGGTTGGCAATTTATAATATATTTTTAGGAAATGTTGAGGATATGCAAAACCCAACTATATTGAGGATATGCAAAACTTTGTTGATAAAGAAATGGTACAGATTGGTGATAAGTTGGGCTTAAGTTTCATAAAGTTAAGGATTTCTCAAAGAGGAGCTTCTTAAGTGCATGCACTATTCAAAATGGGGCTAATCAAAATGGAAAACTTAATGCATGTATACAAAGAAACATGTATAAACACAAGCAACAAAGCCACTTGCAAGGTAATGACTATGACATCCATGGTTTCTTTTTTCGTAAGGCACCTAAAGAAAACTGAAACACATGCCCAATAAAAAACATTAATTGCAGAGGTCATTTAAAACAAGCTCATTACTAGTATGCTCTGCTATAAGAAACTTGATTGCAAGAGTATACTAAATAACTATCCAACTTACAAGAATATTTGTGTATTTCATTTATAAAAAAAACTAAATTCGTGACTCCTTGTGTCAACCACTAGATCACATTACAACAGAATTTGCATTTCATTATTTAAACACATTATTAATTTGAGTTGCTTATGTCTGCATAAATGTTGAAAAAGAAAACAAAGACTAATATACTAAAATGCTTCAAAAGTATAATAAGGAGGGGCTTAGTATATACAGGGAACTTTAGAACAAAATTGTACATTGGAAAATTAAGTCGTGATGAGATAAACTATGAAAGAATAAGATGTTCATGAAGAGAATTGTTTGTGGATAGTATTGAAAAAATAAGGTTTTTACTTGGGAGATACTTCAAAAGTATAATAAGAAGGGTTTTAGTGTGGTTTTAGTATATGTACATTTTGTGTAAGGAGGCAGCATAAACTAATTTTTTTTTATTATCAATGTTGAAGTTTACTCAATGGATATGGAAGGATTTGGGTCTTTAATGGGTCATAATGATGACCGGCTTGGTTCGTGTGTTGGAGATTGTTTAAATCCTCGCTATGATTGGCATGAATGTTATAAATTTAGATTTATACCTTTCTTGGTTTTGTGGGGTATATTAATTCCATGCATTGTCTTTTTATTTGACAATAAAAATATATGCGTGCATTCCAAGTCATTGTTTAGATGTGTTATATATCAAAAATGCAAATCATCTTTTGATGTCAGAATGGGTAAACAAGCTATTGAGGTGTTGGTTGGTACACATTTGAGAAGGATTAAATCTCTTCATAACAAGGATTAAATATTTAAAGTTGTGAATTGTTTTATGATTTTTCACTATTAAAAAAAAACCTATCAATTTGATCTTTCTAATTTATTGAGAAATTGAGGATTAAGATGGATCCATACTTCATAGATTCTAGGTTAACATGAATGTAAGTTGATTATAATGAACTACTATCAACTTAGTGAAAATGAATTTCTAAGAAACAAATAAACAAATAAAACAAAGAATTTATTGTACCCTAATTAATAATGATTAACCTACTCATTAAACTCTTATCTTTAGTTTTCTTTGTCTTCTTTTTATAACAAAAAGTTGAACTTAAATATAATGGTTGTCAATCCTACCACATCTTTTTCATAAATCTATATAATTCCTCCTTTGCAAACACTAATTTAATTTTGGTTTTTCTTTTCAAGCCAATTCACCCTCCAACACTGATTAATTGACTCAGTCATTGCATCTTCCTCGAGCAATCGCTAGTTAATTGATCACATATTAATTTAGTTGAATGGTTACAATCAACTCCCAATGCTGGTTATTATTTTTTTTATTTATAAAGAAATACACCTAATTACATTGTTAAAATGAGAGTTGCACAGTCGTCACTCAAATTGCAACTCGAAGTATACTGAAATTTTATTTTATAGGTACACTTTCAATCACAGCAATTAATCAACCCTCCATCCACGTCAAAAACAAGATAAGGATTGTATAACATGTAGCTAATCACCGTATAACCTGTATATACAGTTAACAAGTTTTTTTTTAAAGTAGCGATTTGACATAAGGGTTTAGGTTCTGAGAATCTAAGAACGAGGAAACTCATTAGTAGCCGATAATCCACTATCAGAGTTGGAATTTGACGGGCATTTGCCCGTCTATGAGCATTTTCCCCATCAAATACGGGTAAAAATAGGCCAAATCCGTTTTATCGAACGACTGGAATTTTTTGTAAAACATCAATCTGACAGTTTTAATTTTCGATCAAAACGTCATTACGTCTAAACAACCAGTTGACGGTTTAATTTTCCACCAAAACGTCATTAAGCCTCTTAAACAGTGTTTTCCACCTGGCAGGGCTGGAATGGTGACACGGTGCACCATCCACATGAATTTTGATTCAAATAAATGTCATGGGCCATCGGTTAATAGTAGACTAGTAGTGGCAGTGAATGCCATTGAATGCCGCTCGGCGCTGTGTGAACAATGAATTGGAATTTGGAGAGTCAAGACTGAGTGGAGTATAATGTATTGATAATTGGACTCTGGAGTAAGACTGTAAGATCCCCACGGCCCCGCCCTATGGATTCAAGTGGAGAAGACTGTAAGAGCCCCAAAAACTATTAGTCAGTAAGACTGTAAGAGCCCCGCCCTGTGGATTCAAGTGGAGAAGGCGTAAAAGGGCTTGTTCCCCACTGCCCAGTGCCCACTCCTGCCTTCCTCTGCTCTCGAAAGCGAGAAGCTAGTACTCAATGGTTCCTTCCATCCACTGCAGTCTGCGATAAGTTATTCCCTTCCCTCTCGCGAGCCTTACCCTCGATTTAGTGATTAGATCCACTGTCATGAAGATTCTTACCCTTTTAGAAAAAATACATGAGTGTGCAAACCCTAACCCTTTCCCTTGCTCTTGCTCTAGCTCTAGCTCTAGAGAGAAAATAGAAAGAGAGCAAATGTAACATCATCAAAGTCTTGTGTAGGAGCTTGACAGTCGGAGGCTGAAAATAAGGTAATGTAGTTCGTTCTTGAAAAATATTATCAGTGAAATCTCTTGAATTGCGGTGTATTTTCTAAAATGTGAAAATTCCATTAATTCAATATTACCTGTGCTATCAAAAAAAATTTGGTTTTGTCTATTTTCCATTAGAAGATACAAAGATAGACAGCAGGACGAGTGACGACTAAGGCTGCGATTTCAAGCTCGCGATTAAAATCTTCAAGGTATTTGTTCTCAATTAATGTTTATAAAGGTAAATAGGAGATGTTATTGCACATTGTTTGGTAAGGTATATTTGAGACATCTACTTTTCCGTTGCATGTCTCCAGCTCAAAACCCTTCCTTCAAGGTCAACCCTTCTTCGTGGCTAGCTGGCTTGCTGAATGTAGGAGCCTATGCAACAAATATTGAATCTGTTTATTGGCAAGAGTAGTAGTGAGGTTCATTAGAAGTGGGAAAGAGGTTAGTGGATGAGGTTGTAGAAATTCAGGCCTGCAGTAGATTAATTTCACCCACAACAATTAACAATTGATCATGCAAAATTATCAACAATGGAGACTGAATATGGAGCTGTAACACAAAATTATATTAACTGAGTGTACAATAGCCAACCCTGTAATAACATAGGCTGCTGAATATATAGAATACATGAGCAAATCGAATGCATAAGGAAGCATCCAAATCTAGCATAAAGCAGGCTTACCCAAAATAGGCAAATCCCCCATAGGTGTAAAAAGCTGATCCCAAATCTATCAAGGACCCCACGAATTAGCAAGGGCGCATGGGAAAGCTAAAGAGTGGTCAAATGGCAGCTCATACATGCAAAATCATGGAGGAAAGAGTGGAGGAGGAAGAGGCAACAAAGCTGATTCACCTCACCTAGTCTTGCTTTCCTATGTGCCTTAAAACACTGAAAAAGCAGGGAATAAAGCAGAAAAAGCAGATGGGCGCCTAGGAGGCCAGGAATAAAGCAGATTTGATTCCTAAAGCTCTCAAGGGCGCTACATGAGTCAAAGATGGCAAGTTTGACCTCTATGGATAGGCAATTAGCAACTTGCACATGGTGGGACTCATGGACTAGGCAAATAAGACAAAATAAATGAAATAATGTCTAAGTGGGTAAATACTATGGGTTGATTATTCTAACAGAGGTTGGAACTTGGAATAAAAAAACTGCCCAAGAGGTATAATCTTGGTTGAGGTGCCGCCACTGCCAGAGGTTAAATAATGGTTTACGATTCCTGCTAGTAACTATTATAGGCTCTTATGAGGCTCTATATAGGGCTTATAAGTCCTCCCACCTGTCCAGCTTAATGCAATAATAAAGCCTGCCTTGCAATTTCCTCAGGGTATTTTCCTCACTCCCTCCCAATGTGTAAGTTGAAGCAAATAAAAAAGAGAGTACAAGGAGTGGTTCATTGTAGGACTACCCCCCATATAAGAATTCCTATCACTAAATAGAGGATATCCTCTCAAGCAGAAGCATTAGAAATCACAATGCACTTATAAGTTATAAGTGACTAGAGGGTTTGTAGAACCATCTTCAAGATTGGGAAGAGTTCCAAAAATCCTCGATAGAGACCTCAGACCACAAATCCCATTCCAAGAGTTCCAAAAGTCACAATGCGATTGAACCCCACATACTTAGGCCAATAAACTAGAACAAAGGTAAGGAACCTCTATGAAAACCTGCAACTAAAGGGAAATAGTGCAAGCATAAAAATAAAAGAAACTTTATTTTGGTGGTGAAGCTAAATAAAATAAGATGGAATATGTGAATAACAATTGATTGGAAGTATGAGACCCCCTTAGATATACTTGTCTGAGTTGTCTCTTTTGAATCTATGCAAGATACTTGTCTGTTAATTTTTTAATTTTTTTATATTAGGTTGTTTGAGATTACACAACTTGAGTTGTTTTTACGTCCCTTTGAGAAATTATATTATTTTCCAGGCATCAGCAGTACATAGTAAAAGTAAAACATGCAATTTTCCATAGCCAAAAATCAGGGAGGAATCGTGTTATAATGGATAGTGAAGAAAATTTGGTTGCATCTCTAAATCTATGTAGATGCGAGATATGCATGTTTATTTCCAAGCTTGATCTACTTCCTTATATCACAGTTATGTTTATTTAAATTGTTTCATCTTTTGCATTTGAGTTTTTGTTATTCTTTCACAGAGGAGTTGAGAGGACTAATTTTTCCAAATAATCCATGGTTACATTAATTTTAATGATATTAAATGAGAACATGAAATTCATGGATGAAATACATCTATTTTCATATTAGGGATATGCTTATATCGTATTCAAATTGACTAACATTCTCAGTGATATTAGACTAGGATACAAATTCATTGGAGATGAATTTGATCTATTTTCAAATTTGTTCATGTTTTTTTCAATCTAAATTGGAAAAAATCTTTGTTTTGGAATGAATGTAGTTTGGAGACATGTGCTGGAAGAAACAAACGTTGTGGATGAAATTGGCATTGCCCTTGGGAAATGTAATTTTTCACAATATTTTTTAGATGTTCATTTAAAATTTCAAAGTTCCAACCTAGTCTATATATGCTTACCTTACACTTATAGATGCAGACTGTTGCAATAATTTGAATATTATTCTAGATATTGTTCGGAAAATTATTTCTTTTGGTGGCTTATCAAGGTATTGAGCAATTGTACTTCTTATTGGTAGATAATTAGGTATGCTACTTGTTGGTCATAATATAAGTTATCATTGTCCCATTGGTGTGTGGGTGCAATTGCTTTGGGCATTGGAATTCTATTTGCAACCTATAATTATTATTTTGTCAATATTTAGAGAATGAGGTCTTTGGATTTAAAAATGTTTGCATGTGTTTCATCCTTCTATTATGTTCCTTACCTTTTTATTGTACGAGTCATAACATTTAAATATTTGTTTGGGAAACAACAAGAGAAGTTTCCTTGCAAATATTTCCTACCTCTACCCTATAGCTTTTCATTTCTTGGAGCACTTTTAAGTTTTTGCTTGTTGGGACATAAGATTTTCTTTGATTGTTCTAAGGATAAATTGCTAGAAAGGATTGATGTTAAATTTGAAATATTCAAAGAAAATAGTAAATACTTCTTTTGGGAAGGTGTTGGAAAGAAGGGATGCTACTATTTATTGATTGATTCTTGCATCTAGAAGGCCACTATTAGATATTGATGCATATCCAATTTAAAAAGACTATAATGCCTCTACATAAATTGTAGACTTTATTAAACAAACTGACTATAGAGAACACATAGTCAACTATAACCTACAAAGAGCTTGATCTCACCTAAACATTAAATATTTTTTCTATTAGCATTAATGCCTATTATTAACCAATTTTTTCGAGGTAAATTTCTAATATGTTTATCAGGTATGGTCTTGAATGGATCTTTTCTTGATCTATGCTTTGAATTTTAATGGGTTTTCATGATTGGAACTTGGTTCTTTCTGCTTTATTAGTTTTCCCCCTGGGGTTGCGATGCATTACAGAATGTAGGTCTTATTTCCAAGATGTATGTGGGTAGCAGGAAAATTAGAACAATCTCTAATGAATAGACAGTATAAGTGTAGAATATAATATTAAATTTCAGGAAGTAGAAAAGGCAGCATCATTTTACACAGTTTATAGTTTACAAAGTTGCAAAAAAACGTGATAAAGAAATAATTCGTCTCGTCAAGGGTTTGAAAAAGAAAAATCGTTCAAACATCAAAAAATAGGCAAAAATACAATAAAAATGCACAAAGCATTGCAGACCTACACACACACTCTCTGATACATTGCCTCTTTTTTTTCTTTCTATAGGAAAATCTTGCTGGGAAACTTCAAGGGATGCTTCCCCTCTTTCCTGGTATCCCTAATAAACCTGTCGGCATATACTAGTGCAACTCACCTAAGGGGATTTGAGCTAATCCCTTGGGCTTACTTTGTCAGCTTGTATTCCACAACTTGCACCAAATTCTGTGGAAGAGATAATTTATAAAGGGTCAACCTCTTGCTTGCCACAGATGTGGAAATAGTTCAAAAATCTTACATGCTTATATTCTAGTGCCGTGCTTTAATTTTGAACACTTTAATGAGGCACAAAAACTGGGCAATACTGATCATATCCTTGATTGTTATCAAGTCAGGGTTCCACTTCGGGAGTCTGAAAGGGTATGATATCTAAGGCTAGTATTTAGTCAGAAATTTTACAGTTAATTCAATCTCTATCTGACACTTCAATTGTTTATGTTTATATCTATAAACATTGTTATTTTTTTAAGTACTTCCCTTACGCTCAAAGAGAAATATAACAATTTTCCCAAAGCGGTTGGGCCTCCCTAGTGTCTTGTTTACATGGGAAAAGCAGGCCCTTGAGCAGAAAACTAATGAACATAATCACTTATGTTCTGCTAAGTTGCTGTGAGAGGGTTTCATTCTTCTGTCAAGATTCAAAATCATCAAGGAATTGCACCAGACCCTTATTACTTATATCTTCAGGGGAATTGACCCTGGTGGGTGGCATGATATGCTGCCATCTTCACTACTGAATGGAAACCCCATTGGCATAAATATTGGTGATTGATGAACACCAGCCATGAATTACAAAAACAAATCTCATTGTTTTTCCATTGATGATTTTCAGATGTTTACATAAACACTTATTACTTTTTGTGCTAGTGATCTTTTAGAACTCTCTTCTTTTCTATATTTCTTATGAATTTGTGTACTTCCTTTTCTAATGGATTTTTTACTAAACTGCAAAACTTATAAAGCTACATTATTAGTTGGACTTTTTATGGAGCTTCAATTTCAATCTTTGCAAGTGCAATATAGTTTTTTTTCATAATCTCTCCTTAATCTCGAGATTTTGATCACTTGAACAGGGATTCACCCATAACATTTACATTTTCTTTATGAATTCTTATCTCCTCCTAGCAGAGATATAACTTTCGATGCAATCTAATGTGATAGTATGGGGTGGTTTTACTGGTTTTTGTTTTATTGTATTTTGGAATGATGTATTTGAAATGCCATCATACATTCCCTTATTTTTATTGCTTTATCTTTAATACCTTGTAGACATGCTAAGGCAGAAGTGATTGGATTGTTTAGAATTTTACTTTGTAGCAGTTAGAATCTTGTTGACATGTTAAGCTATCAGATTTGCCACTAAGATGGAACAAGCGCAACTAGACTTTAATCAATTTCTAGCTTGAGGAAACTGAAAAACAATGAACATACATCAGAAGTATTACCTTGCCATTGAATGCAGAGCAGCATTCAATGGCATTCACTGCCACTTCCAGTCTGCCATTAACCGATGGCCCATGACATTTATTATTTGAATCAAAATTCACATGGATGGTGCACCGTGTCACCATTCCAGCCCTGCCAGGTGGACAACACTGTTTAAGAGGCTTAATGACGTTTTGGTGGAAAATTAAACCGTCAACTAGCTGTTTAAAGATGTAATGACGTTTTGATTGAGAATTAAACCGTCAGATTGATGTTTGACGAAAAAATTCGACCGTCAAATTCCAACTCTGTGTGCAATGATGTGAACAAGCGCAACTAGAATTTAATCAATTTCTACCTTGAGGAAACTGAAAAACAATGAACATACATCAGAAGTGTTACCCTGCCAATTGTGAGGAATCATGGAATTCATCCTTGACAGCGAGACTGACATAAATATTAATGATCTTATGAATGATGCTTAGAAAGTAGTAGTGGGAATGAGGATTTTGAGTTATTACATACAACCATAGTAGCAATATTTTTCCATATTTCCCTTTCAACTCAGAAACCTGCCCTGGCTTGAGTTGAGGAGATGGAGAATTGACTAGTTAAGAGTCCTCGGTCACCCAATCTACAACCCTCTCACCAAGTGTGAAACCATAGGGGGAACACAAAAATGGTAGCTGCAGCCTGCTAGCATGTTGCATATGTTTATCAGTGTTGAGATCGATTCAAGCTTTAGCACATACTTATACACGGTACACCAAATACCAAAAAATGACGAATTTAGTGTTCACACAGTGGCATTCAATGGCAATCACTGCCATTAATCGATGGGCTAAGGTGAATTGTAATGGACATTTAATATTTCAAAATTCATGTTGATGGTGCCATCGTGCCAGCCTGCCAGGTGGACACTGATGAACCTTTTGGATTCCAACACTGTTTAGAGGCATAATGACATTTTCATGAAAAATTAAATCGTCGTTTTGACGTTCTACCAAAGAATTCAGTCGTTTAATAAAACGGGAAAATGCCAAAAGTTGTAACAATATTTCAAGTTTGTTTGTATGTACATATTATCTTAGTTTAAAAAATTATGTTCAAACATGTATAATTTATCATTAATTTTGAAGGGTACTAGATGTTTCTATGTTTTTTCCATTGTCATTTTAGATTAAATATTCCATATGAAGTAAAATGATTGTTTTTTCTTTGCTATTCAAGTAATTTATATCAATAACAATATTACTGTGGAATTTTCATTGTGGCTTATCCCTTTTACCCTTGCTTAAAACATGTTTTTTATTGTTTTTATTGTTATTGTTATTGTTTATAGGTATATAGTTTCACTAGAAATACCTCCAAAAAAGAAGGGGCAATCGACTTTGGAATAATTTTATGGTTGTTCTACAATGCCAAAACCCTCCAATGCTGATGATATTCCATATATCCCTAACCTGAATGATATACCTGACCTGAATGACATCCCTGACTTGAATGATGAAACTAATGAAGACATAGATGAAGACCTTGTTGACGATTTAGAAATGTTTGGTCATGAAGAGGGTGGTTGTAGTAGTGAGAGGAAAAGGAAAACCTCATGGAAACGTGAATTTTGAAAATATTGGAAGATAAAACACCCCTGGGTCTATGCAATCAATGTTGTCGATGGCCTTATTCACATGAAATGCAAGCTCTGTGAGAAATACAAAGCTCAAGGTCCATGGGGTGTTGGCACTGGAATTCAAAATCATTTATTCATCAAACATCAGTTCAAAAAAATTTGTATGAAACTCAAATATTGACAAAGTCCATTCCAGAACACATTACGCGTATTAATGATGCCAACAAGGACAAGGTGATAACCATAGTGAAATTAGCATATTTTATTGCAAAAAAGGATATTGCAATTGCTACTTACGAAGATCTTTGTCAACTTTAGATGCACTTACAGACTCCAAACATCCCTAATCGAGTAGATTATTGTTCCTATTTTAATAGGAAGGTTGCCATAGAATTTATTGAGTGTATCTCAAATTACCTTGAAGAGATGCAATTTGAAAAAATGTTGGACAGTCCTTTTTTTCTATAATGTTGGATGAAAGCATAGATAATAGTTTGGAACAACATCTTGTTGTGTATTCTACTTACTTGGACTCAAGAGGATTAGGGCCTCCAATATCACAGTTTATGAAACTTATCACTGTCCCTGATGGAAAAGGAAAAACCATTTATGATACATTCATCAGTCTAAAAGAAACAAGGAAACTGCAAAATGAAAATTTAATAGCAGTTTCTACTGATGGTGCTTCATCTATGCTAGGGAATGAAAATGGATTTGTCACATTTTTAAAGAATGATTTGCCAAATTTGATTGGTACTCATTGCATTGCACATCGCGAGGCACTTACAACATCATATGCTTCAAAAAAGATACCGAAATTCTTGTTTGTTGAAAAACTAGCAAATAAGGTGTACTCGTGGGTTGGAAATTCAGCAAAGAGAAATAATGAACTCATTTCCTTACTAGAAGTAATGGAATTGGAATCCCTGCAAGTTTTTCAAATCCATGGGATTCGATGGTTATCTAGGGGACAGGTAGTTGAAAGGCTCGTTACATTGATGTCTGCGATTTTGAGCATGTGGAAAAAAGAAAGAAAAAAATCATGGTATCACAAGGCAAGGATTTTCTCAGTTCAATTCTGTCTAAATATGCTTGCTGATGTTTTGATAGAATTGAATAAACTAAACAAAAAATTCCAAGAAGATAATATAGATGTCACCACGCTTGGAATAACTATTGATCATACATTAAATACTCTTAAGAGGTATTTTTGTAGGCCAGATTCTTTTGCAGATGGTACAACATATCTTAGTAAATTCTTAGAAGACTCTAGAGATGGATTTCTTGAAAATGTTGACAAAGAGGGGATTACACATAGACATGATTTGTTGTATATTCCAATCCCGGATGAGCACATGTCATAACCGATGGAAACGCATATCGATGGATCCCTTGACAGTTGCATACAACTTACAAGGAATTATGTCCAAGTATTGATAGAGAGCTTCAATTCAAGATTCCTAGATCTTCATCTATTTAATGCAGAAAGATTGTTTAGCCCTTACCACTATCCATCAGATTTATACGTGAGAGAAACTAATGTAAAACAATGGCTTGAAAGATTTTTTTCGCATTTGCAGCACAGACTATGCAATGAAGGTGATAATGTACCATTTTTTGACATTGCAGCATCCAAAACAGAATTGTATGAATTTATTGATGTTCTTCATTTAAATGGAGAAAGACTCCCTATGAAAGATGCATGGAAGGTATTTTCTCAAATAAAAGATTGGCACTCTAGGTATCCAAATATGTTAAAATTATGGCAAGCAATCCTTGTCATTCCGGCAAGCACTGTTGCATGTGAACTAGGGTTTTCAAAACAAAATGTAATCAAAGATATAAGGAGAACAAGGTTGTCAATTAACACGCTTGATGCATTAATGCGTGTTTCATTAATAGGGCCTGACATATCAGAGGTGGACTGGCAATGCATTTATGAGATTTGGTGTAGTTCAAAAGATAGGAGAAATTAACTCGGGCACTTGATGCACTCCTAGGCATGTATTGCAACAGTTTTAATGAGTTAGTCTTACGTAATAAGACTGCTATTTAATTTTTGTCATGTTTCCTCCTTATCAATAGTAACTACAGTAAACTAGGAAACGTTTTGGAGCTACAATAGGCTCTTTTCAGCAGTACCTGAACTATATGCTACAACAGTGAGGGGGATCCTATAGCAGCCTTACAACATTGACTTTCAGTTATAGGCAAAAGAACAATAGACCAAGGTGGGAGTAACATTAATTTTGGTTATGGGAAGGTCTTATCCTTAGCCATATCTATTGATAAAAAGAAGAATGAAACCATTAATACATCTACACATACACATTATAGGAGGCCTGTATAGTGAAAGGGCGGTTTTCCTTACCATACTATAGTTACCAGCCAATACCCAATGCTCACCCTTTCACCAACCAGTGATCCATGTTTTCTCTGTAAGTGGTTATCATTTTTGTGAAGATTCCAGGTCTGAAATAAATTATATCAGGCCTTATTTTGCCAAATATTATTGTGGTGAATGTATTTTAAATCTACAGTACTTTCAGTATATATATGGAGGATCTTGCTCTTGAGGTTTCTAAAATTGGTAAGCATTGTTGAAGTTCTTTATTCCAGACAAACTGTTTGAAGAAAATACACATTATAGAATGTTTGTACAGTGAAAGGGTGTTTTAAAGTTTTTCCTTCCCATACTATAGTTACTAACCAATACCAAGTGTTTACTCTTTCACCAACTAGTGATCCACGTATTCTGTGTAAGCGGTTATCATTTTTGTGAAGATTCTAGCTGTGAGATAAATTATATCAGACCTTATTTTTCCAAATATTATTGTGGTGAATGGCTTTTAAATCAGCAGTACTTTCATTATATATATGATGGATCTTTCTCTTGAGGTTTGTGAAATTGGTAAACATTGTTGAATTTATTTGTTCTGGTTTGAAGAAAATACACATTATAGGAGTTTTGTATAGTGAAAGTGTGTTTTTCGATATATTTCTATCTCAAAACTTGGGAACGCTATCCACAAGTTCTCGATCAAGGAACTTGTACCTGTGTAAGGTCTACAAATGCTCTGGGTTGCTAGTATATCTAAAATATTTGGTTTGGATTTTCTTTCTCACCTTAGTAAGGGAATGGCATTATTTTCCTATATCCCACTCCAGATAAACTAGATCAGAAGCTTTTTTTGTCTTCTGAATCCCAACAGGGATGTAGACAAGCAAGTGCCAATACATGTTAAAGATAGTGCATAGGTACAAGTTCATGGCCACAAGTTATGAGATAGAAATATATCGAAAAACACCCTTTCACTATACAAACCTCCTATAATGTGTATTTGAGAAGTCACGATACATGTTGTCGTGACTTCTCCTTATACAGTGATGATAAAAATATATGGAACACACAGGAGAATATACCTTGAGAGAGAAAAGATTAATGTCCTTGGTCTTGTTGGTCATGTGGGTAAAAGGGGTTGTTTCCCCACCTTTATTGTACACCTTGGTCTTATGGGTATGGAGGTTTCCTTGCCACCTTGTTGTGACGCTTAGTTGACTTATGGTCCTTTTGGCCCTAGCACCCTTGTTGTATGTGGTACCATGACCACCTTTGGTATGATGACTTAACCTTATTGTTTTTATCTTATATTACCACTTGACTGTTAGTGTACCCTATCCTAAGTCAACCTAACATTATTTTATGTTATGTTTGGAAACAACCCTAAAATACATGGGTTAGTGGATTAAAATTTCTAGAAGGCTTGTTCACATTATAAATTCAAGTCTTGAATTTCATTTTAGAGAGTGTCTTGACAAGAGAAATTTAAAGATATGATCTTTCACCTGTCTAGGGTTTGCTGTTGCTAATAGATTGACGTCTATGGTTGTGTTGCTATCTGTGAGATGTCGCCACCTCTCCTCTTAGCCTGCTAGTGTTTTTGTCTTCCAGTTCAAGTTGTTGTTGTTATGAATAAGTTGTGTCAATCTTCTCTGCTTGTTAAGGGTTGCCTTCACATGTGTTGATCTTCCTTGAGATGGGAATAATCTTTTGTAGGATGCTAATTCTGATAGAATCCCCTTAGGGTTGGGTTGTGGCTCATCTAAACCCCTTAGGTTTGAACCGAAATTGAGTTGCTAGCTAGGCCATGACTGTGTGGAACCCTTCTTGAGCTGGGTCATGACTAGGTAAGATCCTTCTTGGGTAGGTCGTGACTGTTTGACCTTACCTTAACTGAACCATGGACTGTCAATGCTTTCTCTAGAAGGTTGTGACTATTGATGATTTTTTTTAGCCCTCTTTGATAGGTCATGACATTTTTGTGAGTTCCTAGATTGGGTCGTGATCATTGTTGGCTTCCCAAACTTAGGATGTGACCCTTCTACTATTTATTAGAGTGGGTAATGACCCTTGGTACTTGGGGTTGTTCATACTTGATCTATGAATCTTGGATTCCTCTTGTGTTGGGTTGTCACCTTGTGTGTGCTCAGAGTTGTGATTCTTGTGAGTTGTTAGGACTCTGACTTGAGCTTGTTGGGTTGCTAAGATCTGAGTTATGACTTGCGTTAATCTTCTTGAACGGGTTGTGATCCTGCTGGTGCCTAACTGTGTTTGGGGCTAGGTATGACTGTTGGGGTTTCCACACTTGGTGATTGAGTCATATTGATTGCGACTGTATGTGCCTGAACTTATTCCTAACCTTTTCTCTCTCAAGGTATGTCAACTTTTTAATTGTTGATCTTGTCCTTTTAGTGACAAGATTTGATTCTAAAAGTATCTGAGTATAAGGCTGATTCAAAGCAAATATGAACCAAAATTGTTATTTATTGGTTGTTGGTCATTAGTTTTTTTTGTGTACTATATTATTGTTTATGTTCTCTACATTGCCTTTGATGAAGTGTATCTCAAGGACAAAATTTAACACAGTGACCATTGGAGTGTTAAAGTTGAAAGAGATGAAAGTTATGTTTTCTAAATTTATCTTGCCTTGCTACAGTTGTACTAATTTTGGGGTTGAGTATCACTATTGGGGTTTTCACACTTGTTGACTGATTCATATTGACTGCTACTGTATGTGGGGCTGAGTATCACTATTGGGGTTTTCACACTTTGTGGTTGAGCCATATTGAATACTATTGTATGTGCCTAACCTTATTCCTAACTTTTTCTCTCTCAAAGGTATGTCAATTGTTTCATTGTTGATCTTGTCCTTCTAGTGACAATATTTGATCCTAAATGTATCTTAGTATAAGGCAGATTCAAACCAGATATGCACCGACATTGTTATTTATTACTTGTTGGTCATTAGTTTGCTTTTTGTACTATATTATTGTTTATGTTCTCTACATTTCATTTGATGAAGTGTATCTCAAGGATCAACTTTAACACAGTGACCATTGGAGTGTTAAAGTTGTAATAGATGAAAGTTATGTTTTAGAAATTTATTTTTCACTGTTATACTTTTACATCTGAGTACCTAATCTGCAATTTTTGCATAAGTTAGTTAAATTGTTAAAAAACCCTAAAATTTTAACAATACACTTGGGTGGCCTGTTAGCACTCAAATTCACCTTTAAAAAAAAACATTTAACGTTTGTCAATCTTGTGTCAAACATCACTAGCCTGTCATCCTATGCATCAACTTCTGTAAATTTCCCAGCTCCTTCAAATCAATGAATGTTTGGGTCCTAATCAATGAATGTTTGGGTCCTTCACTGAGGCAATATGCTTATACTCCTTTGCTTCCAAACCTCATTTTCTTATTTTCTCCTTGTTTTGTAGAAAATTAAACAAATGCTTTCAAACCTCATTTTCTCATTTTCTCCTTGTTTTGTATAAAATTAAATAAATGAAAAGTTATTGTTATAAAATTATTTTATTAATTATAAAATGATTTTATATTCAATAATAATTTTTAATTTATTTTAAAAGGATAAATGTTTATTATTAAAATTGGCCTTTTATTCATTTTTAGCTCCACCTCAACTCATTTTCTTCCCACCTAACATGTAAGTGGGAATACTTTTCATGTTAACCTTATAATTTTCATTAAAATATGGTTAGCTTGTCAAGCATCGAACCTTATTTGTTCATGCATGGGAAGTTCCCTCACAAGAATCAATGTAAATGCTCGCTCACGATCAAGCTTTATGCACTACGAGTTGGAAGGAAACAAATGCACTTGGGTATATAAAACTGTAAAAGCTATCTTATTTTGTTGCATGTGGGAGTGCTCCCTAAATGCAGAATAAATAGGCTGATAGTTCAAATTGTCCAAGACAACGCATTCACATTATGAGTCTGAGTGAGTAGGTGCCAAGATGATTTCTTCAGTTTTCCCAAATGTATTTTAAAGTGTCATGACAAAGATGACAGTCAAACATTCATCAAAATTCTAAGCTCCAGTGTTCTGGCATTTATGAAATTTGTATATTTCGATGGAGCATCCAACACCAAGGTTACAAAGTCTTTTGTATTTATTTTTCTATATTGTGAAGGATGGACAGAATGTAAAATAATTATCATTTTCCAGGATGGATAGCTTCATCATATATATATTAGCTTTGTTTGTCCATTGTGTCATGAAGAGGAATAATATCAATTCCAAGTTGAAGAGCAAGCTTGTTAATAAATCTAATAGTCGAATCATTGCACAAAACATTGATATGAGGTTTATAGGACATCTAGCAGCAAAATTTGGAGTTGCTGATTCTACATGTGGCAGCTAAAGGAATCCAAGGAAATTAATCATCCATTGTTCCAGCCTCTAGGTAGAGCACCAGATTTTGAGCTAAATTTAGGTGTTGTAGACATTGAATGGGATGTTGGCAAAGTATTTGGTTTCGAAGCAATCCTGAATGTAAAGGTAGAGGATCAACATTTATTCGAAGGAAGGTAGCAGTTGAGAATTTAAGGGCGTAGATCCTATGTTTATGTAACAAACTGATATGCTTTGTCAAAGAGATGGTAGATTATCTAAAGATAGGTAGCTTTTTCCAGTTCTAAAGGCACAAAGGTATCATCTAAGTGTCGATATTATATTCAAATGGATTTGAACAATCCCAAGTTTAAAGATATTCAATTGATGAAGATACAAAAAAAACACAGATGGCAGACAAAGATTCGTTTTGGCACATTCTTCAGGTGGAATGGTTTTGTTGGCATATAGTCATCATCCTTCAAACTTTTTCAACTCATCCAAAGATCGCAAAGAGATTAAGAGTACCACTTGGTCAAAGGGTTGCCAGTGGCCACTAGTATAGATTTTTGAACGAATTTCAAATCTCAGGCTCATAGTCATGAGATTTGGGATTAATTTTATTGCCTCTATGTTCAGAAAGAAGGATCTTTGATCCACTATTTTGGGAAACTGATCTCTATCATCAAACTATGAGTCCATATAATGAACAGGAAATTGATTGCATAGAGAGAGGAGGTTGTGGACTGATAGCAAAGGAGTTAGATTGTTTTGGATATATTTTTGGATCTAAACTCTGTTAAATACTATAAATGTATACTGGAATTTTTATGAATAATATAAATATTAGATGAGCGGGTTTATGATTTCTCTTTATATAGATATTGTTAATCCCTATAATTAATTTTATGATGATGATGTTATTATCCTAGTTTATCATTATACCTGCCAATGTATGTAATGCTTTATACAGAATGTCTTTCTGTCTAAAAATATTATTATTTATATGATTAACTGTTTGTAATCATATAATACTTTATTTACTAGTTAATACTTAGTTTACTATCTTTATTTCCTTTTTGTTATACCCTTATGGATCTGTAGTTTAGTTTATGTGTAAAAGAAAATATGAATATGCGTGGCTGGTTGTCCTTGATCCATATTTAGTTATTGATACTTTCAAACTACAACACTAAAATGTTTTTACTAATAGGTACATATTTAAGTAAAACGTTATTACTGACAGGTACATATTTAAGTAAAACGTAATTATTGACAGGTACATATTTAAGTAAAATGTTTAGTGAAGGGTGATGTGAAACCCAAAAATGTCAAAAAAAATTGTTTGATAGGTAATATTCTAGTGAGATTCCAACACTGGCCACTATTGCGCTTCAAAGTCCATGAAAAGAAATGAAAAAATCACTGCAAAGCACAAATTTTTCAACTCCACCAATTGGCATTTCACATTGATTTGATGTGAAATCCAGCTACTGTATGTACCCATTCAAAGTTTTTGAACTGTATTGACATGGACAGATGCACTCTCGTATACTTGTATATTATACCGATTCAAAGTTTACAAGTACAGATAAGCAATAGCATAATTACATGGAAGTAGAGACTTGTTTACCCATTCAAAGCCTTGGAATCTTCTTACCTTTGTTTTTTCAATACCCTTTTCTCTATAAAACTAGACACCCATTTTCTTCATAAGGAAATTTCATTTCCTTAATTCAGTAACAGTGTGAAGCAAATAAAGTAGGAATAGAAGATCATGGCAGCAAACTTCACTCCTCCACTGTAAGGATAAGCTTGAAAAATCATTTTTTTTCTTCAGTATATGCCTATTTCCTTTCCATTCTGATGAAGGATTTCCTGTGTCAAACATGAAATCATTTTTTGTCAATTATGACTGGATTGGTAGGTCAATAATTGAATTTGAGTTCCAGGAGGTTTTACAAGATGACGATTGAACTTTCGTGGTAAGTTTAAGATGGGTTTGGGAGAATTGTTGGATTTTTGTAGTGGCTAAAAAAGAGGTTTTCTTTGAGTTTGGAGAGGATTATGCCTCAAAAAAATATTGCTTGGGTAAAGTTTTTTTTTTATCTTTTTTTTTGTTTGAATCTTGATAGGATTTATTAAGGTGTCATTGGAGACCTCCCAAACACAGTCATAACCTCAGGGACTGTTAAACATGGAGGGCTTCACCTAATCAAATTTTTTTATAAGTCTTTGAAACATGGAGGGCTTCACCTACTCAAATTTTCTTAAGTCTTTGAAAGGATTGTAGGACTTATGTCCCTTTGGACTGAGCAGTTTAGGAAAACATTATATATCTTAGAAGGTATACAAGACATTAGTTTTTTCAGTGGTAACCTATGCATATGTGTTGTTTGTTTATGAAGTGAGGAAAGGATGACAATTGATTTCTACTTTTCTACGGTGGTGTTGTGGTGAGTAATGGTTTTTCTATAATGGAAGTTTGATTCAACCCAGTTAATGCATATCCAATAACCTGGTCTTTGACTTGTAGCCAATAAACTAGTCTTTGACATGCGGCTTTTGGCAGACTAATGGTTTTCAAAGTGATGGACACATTCTATTTAGAAATTGTGTGTATGTATGGAGGCTCCCAAGGGTTATTTCGCCCTCTAATTTCCTTGTAATTCAGGAATATGGTTGCATTTGCGTGTAGTTTTAGTAAATTTCATCTGATACTTTCTTTCTCCCTTTGATTTCTAGTATTAGAGGTAGAATAAAGGGGCTTTTTTTCTATATAAAGGCTATAGTGATTCATGATTCACCCACATCGGATTGCGCTTGCAAGGTGAATGTTGTGGTTGATGCAATTCCACTTTTCATTCTTAGTTTTCTTGACATTTTAATATTCACATAACATCTCCATTGTCAAAAGCTCAAGCCTTGAATGAGGCAATTTATCAGAGAATACAAACTCACATCACACTTTTCATCCAATAATTGACATGGTATGATTTTTATCAAACATTTTATGCTTTTTATCCACGGTTACAATAGATTATTATATTGTAAATTTACCTTTTATCTTTCTATTTATCATGGATGTTTTTGAGGCATGTTGAATTCTAGGGAACTCTTGATTCTTAAAGATCGTTCAGTGTTATTAAGGTTTTATTCTATCCTAGGAGATTGGTTCTTTGAGAGTGTTATAGAACTCAAAATATAGGATTTATTTTATGCCTTATCATGTTTAAACTATCAACTGACATTTATATGCCTTCAATGGATTCTACTTTTGATGGAGAGAGGCTACATGGTTTTTATATATTCAAACTAAACTTAACTCAGTTGTTTAAAATGTGCTTTTATTAGGATATTTCTTTGTAATTATTATTGGATCTAAGGCCTTAATGAGAGTGTATATGTTCATATTTTATGTTTGTTATTGTTGATGTTTGGGATGTTTGTAATATAAATGAATGCACACTGATTATAATGGTGGGGCTACAATGGAATGGTCATTATTGTAGTTGTCTTCTCGGAGAGTTGTCCAAATAATACTGGTAGATTATTTTATTTGTATTGAGAATTTTGTGACTCGTAGATTGTTGTATTCGTATTGCAATGTTCGTCAATTTTATTTCTGACCTAAATTTGTTAGGTTCAATACTTGTTTTATGATATTTTGTTTTTTGTAAGGGTCATTGAGAAGTAAAATGTTTTTTAGTGATTTTTTTTATGTGTAATTTCTATCATCATCCAGAAATGGATCTAGTTATGTAAGATAAATATATGATTTAGTTGGAACATGATATTGTATCTCCATCATGATTGTATATAATATGTACAGGGCATGTTTGACCTGAGATGTAGACATCGTGTTATTTGATATCTAGTCATTTGCATTCAATGAGGGTGGTAAAAAAAATTTACCCCATTTTGCAAGTTTTCAAAATTTTCAAGGACATGGATATAAACACCTCCTTAGTTTATCTAAGAAAAATAGTCTTTAATATCATTAATGTGCTTTGTATTATTGTTAGTGTATGTTCTTATTTCTAATAACCATTGCAAGTTTCTAACTAACTCTAAAAATTGTAAACCAAATGACCTAATTCATATTTTGATTGTCAACAAAAGAAAGGAAAAAGTGACATTATATCTATAAATAAATAAGCAAGTTATTTTTTTCTTAAAGGGTAGCTTAAAAATTAGAGATTTAGAAAATAAACTAATTGGGAATTCATACACTATATTAAGGTTGTTGGTCTGGATAATACTCCACGTCGTAATAATGGCTTGTGGGTGCCATAATCACTCCACATTGTAAAGTGTTCAATTCTATCAATTTGTTGGTATGTCAAGATTTGAGTCCCCACGTGTCCGTTGGACCATTAAGGGAGGAGATAAAAATTGGAGTCCCTACTTTCCTTGAATATTATTAGTCTAGTTGTGTTTCATCAACACCTCTAGTTGTCAGTGACCCAACACTACTTGTGAAATGTATAAGTAAATCCCTCCTCTCCTCATTCATGCATTTATTCATTTGAGGGTCTAGGAGTTTAGAGATTCAAGCTCTAGTATACACTCTTATGTTGCACTACCTTAGTGATATGAAGAATCAAAAGCCAAGTCCTCCTAGCAAAAGATTCACCAAGACATTACAAGGTTTTATAGTTTGATGAAAGATTTGTTAAGTTTTTACATTTTATAATTCAGTGAAATATTTGCCAATATTTTACAATATCTTATATTTTAGTGAAAGATTCGCTAGTATTTTACAATATTCTACAATAGAATGAAAGATTAGCCAAAAAATTATATATATATTATTGATAAAATAGCCTTCAATTTTTCCTATATATTAGGGAGATTCACCAATTTATTATACATATAAATTTCAGAGGTGTTCTTAAAATTATACCTAATAGAGAACCATTACCTGATGGGTTATAAGCACTTATGGGCACACCCAAGTTCAACAATCTTCACAACTTCATCATCATGTTTTACATTGATCAACATGTTTCTTGTTTGACATCAATGGCAACACAAAGGTTCAACATCCTCCATCTAAAAGTCTAAAAATAACATTGGACATGGAAATACATATAAGTTTATTTAGAAGCATACACAGATCCTAATCTTAGAGGACTGTTCTTCCAAAGTTGAGGTTTGACAACATCAAATAAGTCAAGTAGATATATTTAATACATGATAGACCACACAATTATTATTGTATTTTTTTTATCTTCTGGCCACCAAAACAAGCATTTTAAATATGGATAAACTCAAATAGGAATGTTAAAGGTATTCATAAAAGTTATTCACAAAGATTCCTCATAACAATATTTACCTGCATTCAAACCAATAAAATATTTTTTTATGTTGATCCCTATTTCTTTAACTCTATTAAGCCAATTTTACATGATTGAGAAGAATCCATATACCCCTATTTAGAGCATGTATTTTAATGGTGTCAAATTAAATACCCTAAATTATTGATTATATTATGTTTCACTTGTATATATGAAAATGTAATATAATGTAAAATATTACATAATGCAATGGTTTGTGAATTGACCCATCAACCAAAGTAAGTGTGAGTTAAGTAATAGTTGCCTATGTATACTCAAATGGCCTAAGTTGTAAAACAATTGGGTGAGATATTTATATTTGCTTAATTTCATTATCACAAAGAAGTTACACTCTCCCCCTCTTGATATGGTCTCAGTGTGGTCTCCACCCTTCTGAAATCTTAGACATCATGCTTCTGTTATGTACTTTGAAGACATAAATCACATTACATGTTCGTCCCTATACACATATATGGTGTGATGTGCCTTATAGAAATGTCTCAAAACCTTCATTATTATCAAAGGCACAATACAAATCACAATACATGTAGATGGAATTTTCCAAATCACTATGCATGCATATGCAACATTCTTAGTGAACAAGTCCCCAAAACTATAGTTCTTCATCTTATAAACACAACGAACCACTTTAAACTGAGGACTTTTACCAATGCACCATATCCACGTTGGATGATTTCTCAAGTCTAATATTTTTCCTTGATATCAACTATTTTTATCAACATGTTAGCTTATGCAAACATGTGGAATAATATGCATAACACTTGAACATGAGTTGAAAGGAAAAGGTAATATCTCTAAGATTGTACCTACAATTCCTAGAAGGGGACGAAATTTTACACACACAGATGTTATTCAAATACACCACAAGATAAGTGTATTTGACTATTGTTTCATACACACTCACCCACACAATACATCCCACATATAAGGGGAGTAGGGGAAGAAACTTTGACAACTTTCAAGTCTTTTCCTGCATTAGTCAATGTAATGATATTTTCACATCCTTGAGAAGGAGACATGTGAACCACCGCTCTTATCCGTACAACATATTCATATTACATCACTTCATTTATCACAAAACCATAAACATGGGGTCCAATACTTACAACACCACCTGTAGAGACTTCATCCCAATAAGTCCACCACTTGTAGAGACTTCATCCCAATAAGTCATGATGTAGACAATCAAGGATTTCTCTCTTGCTTCATTAATAACATGTCTCATAATTGATCATGCTTGCACAATGATAGTCATTGTATTTTTGTTGATTCCAATAGATCCATAGTTGGTAATGGAGATGATGAGCCCTTGGTTTTCCATACAAATTGGATTTGATTAATTACAAGATAATCAACTCATAATTCTAATGTTTTTGTTGATGTTTCTAACTACAAGCCTAATAACCTTTACTTGCTCTTCTTTCACTGCAAATTATGTAGAGTTGGTTGATTTGCAAATCTTGCAATCCCCGGCTACTTTGGTAATTGAAAATAATGCAATTAGAATTGACATGATTAACCATACATTCAAGAGGTAAATGTGCTAATTACGCCGTAAGGCATTTTTCTCCGAAGTTCTTCGGACAAGCACTGTTCATTTCATCATCTATTCAACCAACCGTGCTCCTCCGCGTGTCCTGTTCGCGATCCGCTAGTTCTCCGCGTGTCTCCTTCGTGATCCGCTGGTCCTCCACGTGTTTTGAAATTGGATTGTATAAAACTCGGGCCTTCCGGATGTTTTGGAGGTAAAGGTTAGAAACTAGTCCAGGCTCCTCCGCAAGTGACAACATTGATGGTTAGACCTGGCACTTAACCCCATCCTCGCGTGTCTCCTTCGTGATCCGCTGGTCCTCCGTGTGTCTTCAAATTGAGTCTGTAAAAAACTTTCATGCTGATAGTCGAGCCTTCCGGATCTTTTGGAGGTAAAGGTTAGAACCCAGTCCAGGCTTCTCCGCAAGTGACAGAATTGATGGTTGAAGGTTTCCGGTCACTGCATTGCTCTGTCCTCCCATTTAGCAATAAACTTTGGGTATTCACCCTGCAAGTTTCAGTGTTCGCATGTTTTCCACCTCTTTGCTGAGCATTGTTCATAGGCTTGGCAAGAATAACTGCACACCATACGATTCCACTGCAGATTTGATGGTGTCTATTACGTCGAATCCTCTCACATAATTTTTTTTTGGGAATGTAGTCTTTTCTCTCGTGAACGTGGAGTTATGCCATCGCAACCCTGTAGAAAACCGAAACCAAAATTTATCATGAGGATGGGAACAAAAGGGATGGAATTTATCCTCACTCGGATCGGGTCTGTGATGGATCATCCCATGGAATAATGGCATAATGGTGACTCTCATCCTCAAATTATTTCGGTATTCACTCTTAGGGTTTGCTGGGATGGGAGTCGTTGTTGCTTCCTAGGGTTGATTTTTTGCTATTTTGACTTTGGTTGGGGTTTGAAGGTACTGAAAATGGGGTGATTTCTTCTCTGAAGGATTTCGAAAATATGCAGCCAAGAACGCGGGGGAGGAAGAGGATGACTTTGTACAGAGGTATCATATGGCGTCCATTGAGAAAATGGGCTGCGGAGATTAGAGATCCCAGAAAGGGCGTTATGGTGTCGCTTGGAACGTTTAACAAAGTGGAAAAGGCCGCCAATGCTTATGATGCAGAGGCAAAAATTCATATTAATACTTACTGCACCAGATTCAACATTAGTAGCAGGGGGAGGAGAAAGAACAATAGGGTATAAAGAAACCCTTGGGAAGCCATTTAATCAGAGATCAGAGGATCAAGTCCCCACACAAACCAAGCTCAGCTAACATTTATCTATAGTTGGGATACTTCTTGGGTTCCATTATGTAGTTGTAGCAGAGAAATCAGTGATGGATTTATCACAAGTTGCGGCTGGGGTTCAATGCAGGAGGTTTCCGTTTGGGGAGCTACCTTCTTTAAATGGTCAGTACATTGAAGCTTTAATTGAAGGAGAATAGAAAGGCATTTTCTTTGAAGTATTATTTTCCGAATTCTTTCACGGTGAGAAATTTCCACCTTTTTGAACGGTAATTTATTTAACGACTGTGAATTTCATAGGTTTTATGTTAAGATTTTTGGGATTTTGAAGTTCTTTATGTTTTCAACTGACAACAGGCCACCACCTAGTGAATGACCCTTGTAAATAATAATAAAGCCTCCACTTTTTTGTGTTAAATTTAAGGGGTTTTGATTTGTGAACGGTGTGACAACCAGTAGGGACACCACAAATTTATTTATTTTCTTACACCAGATCTCACACTTTAAGTAACTACTACACCTCTGACTCTAATTATGCGTTACTCGACCATAGCCCATGGTTGGTTCTATACAACATATAATTGGTTTCCTCCAAAGGTTGGGAAATGCACAAACTTCTTAGGACGTAGACCTGATTTTGATGGGACATCTTGCTTGTTTCCTACATAAATTGAAAGGTCTGGAATTTAAATTCATTAATGAAACATTATGTATTTCAACAAAAGGCGTAGTTCAAAGGATTATCTCTGTTTGGACGCTAGGGTTTTGTGTATTTAAAAGTGTTTTTAACATCTGCTTGTTGAATTGTATGAGAAAGGGAAGCATGTTACCAAATCAATCCACACCAGTTTTTAACCTAACGCCTAAAGAGTAAAAGTATATGTGTTGCTCGAGGGAGAGGGATGTGATCCCATAGTGAGGATTGATGTTCTCGTCCATAAGACTGTAATTTTTATTTGTTTTGAAAAAGGCGCTTCCTATTGAGAGGATTCATACCAAAGAAATTCTGAGATTTTAACAATTATTGCCATGACAAGAAAATGATTAATACTTGCAAATGTGTTCTTTAACCATACTGTTATTATTTTTTAAATATGATTTAGTTTGTTCTCTGTGCTTGAGATAAATAATGAATTATGAATACAACTGGAACAAACAAAAACCGTAGAAACATCCACTCTTAATAGCTCTTCATTATACACATGCCTGGTTGAAGTTAGCTTTTGATCAGGACAATGCTGCAATTGGTGTAAACTCCCGCACGAGAGCATAGATTTATGATTAGTAGCATTGTAGTTGTGCACCAAATTCTCTCCAGGATTGCTACTATGCAAAAGGTTAGCGTGCAACCTAGAAAAATATGGACTTCTTACTAGATTTTTTCATTACAAAATTGATATTTTTAAATGTGTAAAAGTCTTAAATGTATTGCCGTAATTATGTTTACAAAATTGATATTTTTAAATGCGTAAAAGTATTAAATGTATTGTCATAATTATGTTTACAAGTTTCTATAAGTAAGATCCATTTCAGTTTTCATATTAACGGCTTATATATATATATATATATATATATATATATGCTTTAAAGCTAATAACAATTATATATAGAGATTGCTTTATATATAAGGAAAGGTTAAAAAACAATAAATCCTTTATAACACAATTATACAGGGATGTCCATTGTCCCTTTTGCTATTTATTTTGGCCATCAAGGTACTGAGTTTGCTCATCAAGGATACACAGAATAGTGGGCTGATCAGAGGTATAAAGATCTCTCCACAACTCTCTTTGACACATCTACTCTTCGTGGATGATGTTATCATGTTCGGATATGGATCTTTTGATGAGTGGGTTGCATTCAAAGTAATATTGGATACATTCTGTGAAGCCTTCGGAATGCAGATCAACATGGGGAAATCATGCTTCTTGTACAACAATTTGGATGATGGACTTATGAACAGGATTGTTGGGACTCTTCCTTTCAAATTTGAGCATCTTACAAAAGGTTTCAATTATTTGGGTTATTACTTAAAACCACTTGGGTATTTGGTAAGGGACTGGCTTTGGCTAATTCAGAGATTTGAAAAAAGAATTCATCATTGGGCCTTTCATCTCTTGTCGTTGGGGGGAAGACTGATATTGATCAGAGCTGTCCTTTCCAGCATGCCTGTTTATTGGATGGCCTTGGCCCCTATTCCACAATCCATCCTTGAAAAGCTTAGAAGTATGATTTTCTCCTTTCTCTGGGGTTCTTCAGCGAATAACAAGAAGTTCCATCTCGTTGACTGGCATTCTTTGTCCTTACCAACTTCCCAGGGGGGATGGGGTATTAAACAATTGAACTGCTTCTGTCTTTCTCTTCGTCTTAAAAAATTTTGGATGGCTTTAAATGGGACTAGCATTTGGTCTTCTCTTATCTCTATGAAATACTTGAAAAAGCTTCCAGTGGCTTCTTGGCTACGCAATAAATCCTTTTCTGTTAGAGGGGTCTCTGTGATTTGGAAGGGTTTCCTTCTTACTCTCTCCTGGCTGGGCAGTGGTCTTACTTGGTTGGTGGGAAATGGCTCGACTGTTTGGATTGGCATAGACCCAATTGTTGGTTTAGGTTCTCCCTTCTCTCTCACTCAGGACTTGAGGGAATACCTGGAAGATTTCGGTATTTACTCGTTGGATCAAGCTAGGAACCTTACTTCATGTGCACAAAGTTATTGGTTTACGGCTGAGGAATTGGAACTGATGGGGAATTGGAAACATCAGTGGGATGCTTATACTGCAGGCTTGGAGTTCGGTAGAATTCGTCTCATTGAACATTTGGATATCATCTTATGGTCACATGATAAGTATATTGGGGTTTTATCTGCAGCATAGGGTTATGATCGTATTGCTTCTACCTGTTGCATTTCGAGACAGTCACCGGTCCTTAGTCTCCTATGGAAACTGAATATTCCATTAAAATTTTTTTGTTTCATCTGGTTGTTGATGAAGGATCAAGTATTCACTTGGGACCAACTCCAACGTAGAGGAAGACAGGGTCCAAGCCTGTGTCTTCTTTGTCGGAATGGGGGAGGCACATCACAGCATCTATTTATGGACTGTATGTTCTCTCGAAGTGTTTACTCTGCTGTTGGTGAAGGTTATGGATTACCTTCTACTACGAATTTATCTGTTAGCTATTTTCTTGAACAGTGGTTTAACAATACTCTGGTAAACTTTGTCTATCATTATTTGCTACTTTTCTTTTTTGGTGCATATGGAAACAGAGAAATCGATGCATTTTTTACAATAATTTGGCCACTGTTTTTGTACTTCGTAAGCAAATCAATGAGCTCATGCTTATGTATCCTGTTCCTAATAAGAAGAAAAAATCTAGGGTCATTGGCCCAGGCCCAAATATTGATTACCCCTGTGGTTTCTTTGATGGGGCGGCTGCTAGAAACATTGGGGGAGCAAGATTTGTGATTTTGATGAGTCCTTCCTATTTTATCAGTTACTCCTTGGGATGTGGTCCAACACCGGATCAGAGCTTCTGGCTCTTTGGGCACTACTTTCGGTTGCTATTCATTTGGGGATTCACAGGTTATCATCTCTTGGGTGAACAGAACTACTTCATTAAACGCCCCACTTCTGAGTCATTGGTGTGATGGCATTCTTTCTCTGTTGCATCATGTCCCTTCAGTGACCATCAATCATATATATCGCGAGCATAACCAGCAGGCTGAGAGTCTCTCCAAAGAGGCTCTTTCGTTGGCCCCGGGGCATGGGGAATTTTCTGAATCTTTGGAGGGTATGATCATTGATCATGGGATATTTCAGTTATTTTAGCTTGTGTCGGGCTTTTCTCTTTCACTCTCTTTATGAGGCACAAGCATTTAGTTTGAATGAATGGTTCTTTTGCTGACATGGATGTGCCTATCAGCCTTCTTGTTATGCTCCTGATTCATATGTTTTTTGGTCTCTCACGAATTATTTTAGATAGATTTTCTGACCTGTTACTACAGGAATGATGAGAAAAGTCTGCCCTTAGCAGACTTTATGCTTTTTTGTCCCCATTTTGGTTGGATGACTGGAATTCTCCAAATTTACAGCTATCAGAGAGATCCCCAAATGTATCTGCATTTGCGGAAGCTTGATATATTCCATGTATTGGCTAATTGTATATAATGTCCTTTGTTTCTTTAATAGAATATCAAGGTCTAGTATTTCCTCTGAAAAAAATTATACAGTTATCATATTTGTGCTTTTTTAAAAATCTTTCACGGTAATTAATAATCATATTAATCCTACTTTTATTTTAAGGTTGATATTTTAATTGTTTATATATATATATATATATATATATATATATATAAGCGATACCAATTTTGTAATTTAAATGTATGAGAGTTGTTTATATATTTGCTTTAAATTAATTATTAAGAAATGTAAATGCATATATTTAGTTTTAACTTTATGGTAATTGTTCTAAGAATGAAATTTAAAACAAATCATGAGTTATAGGCTTCCAGTAAAATAGCATAAGTACTATATTTACAGAATTTACAAAGACATGGATTGTCTTCTTATGAGTGTGAGGGATGACTGTCAAAGTTTCTACTAACTGTAGATGTCTTTGATATACTACTATTTTTTACTTGTCGGGAAACTATGGTTGACCACATCAAAAGGGAAGAGCATATGATTATCTTGAAAATGTTGCGAGAATAGTGGATTTATTGATTTTCTCTAAGTTAATCCCCAAATAGGAAATCACAATAAAAAAACTTGTGAGTTTTAAAAACTCAAAAAAGTCACATTTTTTTGGAAAAAAATTGCTTGCAGCGCGAAAATTCTGGTATTGAAGTCAAAATATTTCTCTGTTGTTGTTGTAATTTTATAGTTTAATATAATAAAAAAAAAATTATTTGCATTCCAACTTTGGGCTAATTTATTCCCTTTCTATGGTCTCAACAAGTTATTCCCAAGTCCAAATTTTGCAACACTTGTTACTGCTTTCCGGACCTCGATATATGGTCCTAATTCTAAACCTAGGCGTATATAGCATATTGTATTTAGCTGACTGCATCCAGTAGCTTAAGTATGATAATAATCAATGACTTATCTTTCATTTGTTATTCATCCATTACTCATCATCAATCTCCAGAGAAGCTTGGCTTTTTCTTTTGTTTTAAATACAGCTTCAGGATTTACGAGCTATTTCAACAAACTAGCACAAACATTATATTTATACTATATATATTTATAAAGACATGGATTGTCTTCTTTTGAGGGTGATGGATGATTGTCAAAATATCTGCTAGCTGTATATTTTTTCTGCTTCCCTGGTCGTTGTTATACTATTGTTTTCTTCACTTGTCAAGAAACTATGGTTTCCATATCATAATGGAAGGGGATATGATTGTTTTGGAAATGTGAGATTACCTCCATTGCAAAAACCACTGATTTATCGCTGATTCTTTAATTTTCCTCAAGTTAATCTCCAACCATGAAATCGGAATAAAAGGATTGGAAAATTCACATTTGTTATTGAAAAAATTGCAAATTATGAACTCATGACCTTATATTTACATCTTCTCATTTCAGTTACTCATTACCAATTGCTCTGTTGTTGTAAGTTAATATTTTAATTTAATTGAAAAAAATGAAATATTTTGCATTTTGAATGCTTGCCGACTTTTGGTCAATCCATTCTAACTTTTTGGCCCTGTCAAGTTATTTCCAATTCCAAATTTCAACACTGATCTCGGTATATGGTCCTAATTCTGAATATAGGCATATATGGTGCCCCGTATTTAGCTGATTGCATCCAATAGCATAAGTATATAGAAGAATTATTCAACATCGATCTCTAGAGGTGCTTGGATTTTTCTTTTGTGTTGAGGATAGCTTCAGGTTTTATCCATGCACAATCCCTTGTGACAATAATCTCCGTGAAACAAGCAACCTCACCTTTCAATCCACCAGCTCGGCAAACTAGGACTGTGCTTGATCCTTTCGCTTGTCAAATTCCTCAATGACATTAATATCCTTTCCATTTATATCCTCCTTCTAATCCTCTTTACTGATATTGATTCCCATGGCTTTGTTTTCAAAGTCAAGGGTCCATTCAGTGAGTTTATTTGCAGATTGTGGACTCCATCCGCTGATTTATCCAACGAGCCGAGAATGATGTCCTGAACAAAGAAATCCAGTTCCACGGTGGACTTATTCAAAATTTCCCTTCCAATGGTGTAGCATGTGCCTTTCGGGGGGTTTATTTATACTGGTGGGCTAGCAGAATTTTTGTGTCTTTCTAAGTGGCACCCCACTCCTCCAACTCTTCAAGGAACTTAGTCTGAGCCTTAGTGCACATGTGACATACCAAAACAATCAGCTACAAAAAATTTTCCCCTTTCCTTCCCCCTTCATGTTGACTGAGGCATCTTCGGCATTACTGAGCTAGAAGACTCAAAAACAGTTTTAGACTAGGTCCTCCAGCTAGAGTCCCCCTCCTCATCAAAATCCAGACCAACCTCAAATTTGGAGTCATCAAACTCCATGGACAGGGATGGGAATCATTCCAGGAGAGGCTTCACAACAATCACGTGGACTAAACTAAATTCAATCATAGAAAACCAAGGAATCCCCTGGTGAGAATCCAAGGCAGAAGAGCCTTTGAGAAAGGCAGGTTCCCTGTCAATCAACACCACACTTGTAGTGGGTAGAAAAATTAAAAAAATAATGAGATTGAGAAAGAGAAATCTGAAAAATCAAAACTAAACCAAAGGGAAGTATGGAGAGCCGTGAACCATTTTAGATTTGATCCAAGACTGATAGGAAGCAAAAGTGAGCCCTTCCAGATATCTAAAAGCAAAGGAAAAAAACCAAACTTCCAGCAGTATAAACTCTCTTGTCAGGCTCATTAAACAATATTTGATGTGCAACCAACTCAATAGCCATCATCTATTCAGGCTCCATTGTTTAACCATGATTGATCCTTAGGCTACCAGCTTCTGTCATCATTTGGTTCCAGCTCTTTCCTGGCACCATTAGTTCATCTCTATGTTGTGTGGGAGCGCCCCCCTCCCCACTCCCCTTCGCCCTCGCAACCGAAGCTCATTTCCAAAGGAAGCAATAGGAAAGCATGCTTCCTATGCTCTCGTATGGGAGCGTTTTTAGGAAGCTTTCTTCCAACCAAAAAAAAATGCTCCCACCTTTTTTTCAAGTTTTCTTCAAAACAAACCAACAATTTAAGTGATGGGTGGGGGGTAACTAACCCTAACCTTAGTAATCATCAGTAGCATTAAATGGTAATATTAAATTCTTTAAAGTAAAATGAAAGATAAGGAGAATGCCAACTTTTACTTAAATTTTTAACATTACCATTAATTGTTTCAGGATATTTGAGAGTGGTTCCAACCTCATTAGAATTCAAATGCAAAAAGTAGAATTTTTTATTCCATTCAAAATTCAACAAGCATAACAGTTTTTAGAAATTCAGGATTGCAATGTTGCCACTGATTCTATCATGTATGAGCCTATGAGGGTATGGGATTTCCATTTAATTAAACACATCAAACCCTCTATGTATCTTTATGCTGGTGGTGACTAGGAAAATGGGTTGCAGAGATTCGAGATCCTAGAAATGGCGTTATGGTGTGGCTTGGAATGTTTAACACAGTGGAGGAGGCCACAAAGGCTTATGATGCAGAGGCAAAAATTATTGGAGGTAAGAAATCCAAGCTTAGCTTTCCTGATGACTCATGTTTTGTAAAAATGGACAGTAGGAAGAAAGTGTTAGGGAAAAAGTAAAGTCATGTGCACAAAACTCTGATTTATTATTTGAGGCTTATAACATAAACGGTAAGGTATAGTCCATATATTCACCAATTCCAAAGGGTTATTTATAAACAGGAAAGGGGAATCCTCTTTGAGTACAGGGACTCTAACTTCATAAAACCTAGAAGCCCCATTTCGAAGCAATTCAGATACAGAAGAGTCCAATCTTTGAAATTGGTTGGGAGTCAATTCAACAGTTATATAGTTACCATGGTTAATTGTTAGTTCTGCAATTCTTAATTCATGATGTTCCTTCATAAATAACTAAATCAATCTGTTTTGCATTGCATCTTCTTTGACATGATCATTAACACAAAAAATTATTCCGAGTACCAGTTTATGTGAGAAAGTTGAAAAGCACAAATACACCTTTCTTGAGTCACAAGCCCTAAGTAGAATACTATAAAGTTGAGTCATTAGAGATTGCATATTCCCTCAATTATTTTTGTCTGTAAACATTCCTAAAAATGAAACTTCTAGGAAACTTGGGGGATTAGGGGGAAATGCCATTCCCACCCCAAAAAAACAAAAAAGATAAAAGGAAAAAAGAAGGGCGTTTTCAGTAAATTATTGCCCTGTTTTGTTGAGCAAAAGAGAAATTTGTGATACTTGTGTAAATCTAATACAATCAAACCGGTCTTATGCAGATATATGAAACTTATGTAAATGTTGCTTCTTTAGCACAGTTATTTCTCCCATAGGCTATGAAACCGCAGGAAGGTTGGACTCCTTGAGGTGATAGAGCCCCATGTTTTCTGCATCCCCCATAAGCTTTTGTTGCATGATTTAGTGCTCTTGCTCCTAAGGAATTATTAGTTTCAACCTACAACTCAAGAAGTACTAGACCAAACTCACATACGATATATGGTTTTGTCACATGTGAAGATGTGTGAAAATCCTTGTACATATTCCATATTAATTATGATTTGTTTAGGTTGTTACTGGCATTTTATGACTTGCATACGGAAAAAATATTTTTAATCTAACAAAATAGTTTGAATTTGCTTCAGACAAGCGTGGCCACTGTAATGCTTGTTGTCCTTTTGTGTTGATCCAAGTTCTGACCCTAGACTATTGTCCTTTGATTAATAGGACCATGTGGTGACGGAAGAAACGGGACCAGTTCAAATTAATGCTTTTCAGATAATAGCTATGTCACCAAGTTTAGATCTGTCCAACTTATTTAAAAAAGAGGTATGGTCATTTATGTTGTGTAAAATTGGTAATATTATCTAAATTTATACACTTTTAAATACATATACATATTTAAAACTAAAGTGGATGGTAGCGAAAATCCCTAAACTCCGTAGTAATCTGGCTGCAGACATTAAATAAGTAAATTTACAGCTTTTTATAATGCTGTTGCAGCCTTTTGAATCGTAGAATCTAATTTAACTATTCATTGTTGGGTGCTTACAGGGTGTTGTGGAAAGAAAAACGAGATTCATGTCCATGTATCCTCGCAAAGATATTATGTAGAAAATGGAAGAAACAGTCAAAGCCTTGGGGTTTCAAGTTGAGAGAAGGAATAGCAGGGTTTGTATTTGTATCTAAACGTAACTATTATAATTAGACAGAGTGCCTACAAGTAGAAATAATAAAAAACTAATTTATCTCAAATTTTTAATGTGGTTCTACTTAAAATTGTACATCATGTGTATCATGTCGATCCGAAGTGGAAGTGGAAGGGGAAGGGACATCTCTCTGTTGCAGCGGAGATGAGTGGAAATTCAAAGATACTCATAGGAATTAATTATTTAAGAATTCTTTTGTTCCAGGAAAGGAAATTGTTGCAAACTTGAGCTCCTTATGTTTACGAAGTCAGGTTTTCTATTATCATTTCATGTAACCCATTTTGTTGGATAGCTACTAAACACTATCTATGTTATATGATATCAGTTTTTTGTTAACTTTTAGCAATCAAGAGATGTGAAGGTTTACTACTGTCCATTTGGGCATAACTTGTTTTACAGATATGGAAGGAAAACTATTTGGCTCGGGCCTCAACGCCCGCATATAATCAACCTCAACACCTGGCTCTAACACCATGTTGAAAATTGAACGGTCTAGGAATTAAACCGAGGACCCTTGCCCACAGCTAGTAGGATAGTCTACCACTAAATTTCATGACCATTCAATGACGAGCATCTTGATTGGATTGATATCAAGGTGTGGATTTCAGCATAAATTTCTACAACAGAAATCTACCTTAATGTACCAGTATGTAGAATGTGATTTTAAACAATTACAATGAGAAGGTCATTTTGCTTAGTGCCACTTTGACTAACTGTTAAGTTAAGGTGAATTTAAGAAACAGTGATGAGATTAATCACTAAGGCAAAGTAGGGCTAAAGTATTGGGAAATTGAATATAAATATGTGATATCCCCACAACTAACCTTAATAGTATTACTATTTTGTGGATAGCAGACCTTGGGAATTTGGGAGCTGCAAAAAATCAATGGATGGGAGCAAGTCCTGTTTTGAAAATGATTTCCGCTGCTTAGTGATGATTCTTAGAACATGTTGTAACAAAGCATAGACTTTTCCTTTGATTTGCAGAAGCTGCGAATTGAAACAAGCAGCGTGGAATATATTGCATTTAATCTCTCTCTTTCCACCCTTTTGATGAGTGTATCCTTCTTCACATATCGATTTCTTGGCCAAGATCATTTTGTTTATGTAAGTATATGATCCCATTCTTTCATTGTATTATATGTTAGAACTATTCCCCCATTAGAATGTAGGTTTCCCACACCTCATCCTTTTCAATGCTTATTAGAATGTAGGTATGAGCCTCTATTATCCACGGACTCCATCTCAGCCTATCATTCTACACTTAGATATCTTGTGACGTGTATTGTTGTTACTTTGACCCATACCAAGTGTGCTTATGTCAATTTGATTTATATGCTACCTTATTATACCACACCAATTTTAAAACCAAAGGGGAAATTCATTTTGGGTTTTCTTGGACATGGTAAAATTATCCAAGAGGGTGTTAAACTCTCGAATGGTATGAAGAAGTTCATCTAAGGTAGTGTGGTAGTGACTCATTTGTCTGGTAAAAACTTGAAGACATGTCACATACTCTAGAGGGAAAGAATGTGTTAGTGAAGCAATGTCTCCCTAGCCAAGGCATCACTGACAACACTTTAACACATACCCTTTCCTACTAAAGTATACGACACTACTGGATACCATACATCAATGATTAGAAGAGCCTTGACTAGAAAGTTATTTGCAAGTCCTCCCCAAGGATTTTACATTCCTTCTAATTCTGATCTACAATCGTTGTTTGGTTCAGATCTTTTGAATATCAAGACGAAACACTGTCAAGAAGAAACGTAGAACGTGAGAAATGAGTCTTCCCAAAATATCTTAAAAAGAAGGGAACAATGTATCTTAGGAAGAATACAATATTGAGACTAACTCATCATATGGTGAGCTGGTACATTAACAATTAGTATTGGTCCCTAAGAGAAATGTAACTCTAAAATTCACAAGTGGTTATACTGCTTGTATAGACTGTTATTGTTTGTTAGAGGTTTTGTTTCTGAAAACAAGAGATTCTTGTTTTCCTCATAGTATAGGGTATAGGATTGTCAAGATCAGTACAATCTGCGGCCTAATTGCATTTGAAAACTTAGAGTATTTTCTCTGTTATTGATTGCAATGGAATGGAAAATTTATTTCTTCAAAGAAGATGAATCTGTATTGTAAGGAAAAAGTTGCAGTTTTCACTTTTCTTGGTTTGTTTTCTTAAGGGTTTGTATTTGTATCTAAACGTAACTATTATAATTAGACAGAGTGCCTACAAGTAGAGATAATTAAAAACTAATTTATCTCAAATTTTTAATGTGGTTCTACTTAAAATTGTACATCATGTGTATCATGTCGATTCGAAGTGGAAGTGGAAGGGGAAGGGACATCTCTCTATTGCAGCGGAGATGAGTGGAAATTCAAAGATACTCATAGGAATTAATTATTTAAGAATTCTTTTGTTCCAGGGAAGGAAATTGTTGCAAAATTGAGCTCCTTATGTTTACGAAGTCAAGTTTTCTATTATCATTTCATGTACCCATTTTGTTGGATAGCTACTAAACACTATCTGTGTTATATGATATCAGTTTTTTGTTAACTTTTAGCAATCGAGAGATGTGAAGGTTTACTACTCTCCATTTGGGCATAAATTGTTTTACAGATATGAAAGGAAAACTATTTGTCTCGGGCTTCAACGTCCACATATAATCAACCTCAACACTTGGCTCTGACACCATGTTGAAAATTGAACGGGCTAGGAATTGAACCGAGGACCCCTGCCCACAGCTGGTAGGATAGTCTACCACTAAATTTCATGACCATTTAATGATGAGAATCTTGATTGGATTGATATCAAGGTGTGGATTTCAACGTAAATTTATACAAAGGAAATCTACCTTAATGTACCAGTATGTAGAATGTGATTTTAAACAATTACAGTGAGAAGGTCATTTTGCTTAGTGCGACTTTGACTAACTGTTAAGTTAAGGTGAATTTAAGACACAGTGATGAGATTAATCACTAAGGCAAAGTAGGGCTAAAGTATTAGGAAATTGAATATAAATATGCGATATCCCCACAACTAACCTTAATAGTATTACTATTTTGTGGATAGCAGGCCTTGGGAATTTGGGAGCTACAGAAAATCAATGGATGGGAGCAAGTCTTGTTTTGAAAATGATTTCTGCTACTTAGTGATGATTCTTAGAACATGTTGTAACAAAGCATAGAATTTTCCTTTGATTTGCAGAAGGTGCTAATTGAAACAAGCAGCGTGGAATATATGGCTTTTAATCTCTCTCTTTCCACCCTTTTGATGAGTGTATCCTTCTTCACATATGGATTTATTCGCCAAGATCGTTTTGCTTATGTAAGCATATGATCCCATTCTTTCATTGTATTATATGTTAGAACTATTGCCCCATTAGAATGTAGGTTTTCCACACCTCATCATTTTTAATGCTCATTAGAATGTAGGTATGAGCCGCTATTATCCACGGACTCCATCTCAGCCTATCATTCTGCATTTAGATATCCTGTGACGTGTATTGTTCTTACTTTTACCCCTACCAAGTGTGCTTATGTCAATTTGATTTATATGCTACCTTATTATACCACACCAATTTTAAAGCCAAAGGGGAAAATTTGTTTTGGGTTTTCTTAGACATGGTGAAATTATCCAAGAGGGTGTTAAACTCTCGAATGGTATGAAGAAGTTCATCTAAGGTAGTGTGGTAGTGACTCATTTGTCTGGTAAAAACTTGAAGACGTGTCACATACTCTAGAGGGAAAGAATGTGTTAGTGAAGCAATGTCTCCCTAGCCAAGGCATCACTGACAACACTTTAACACATACCCTTGCCTACTAAAGTATACAACACTACTGGATACCATACATCAATGATTAGAAGAGCCTTGACTAGAAAGTTATTTGCAAGTCCTCCCCAAGGATTTTACATTCCTTCTAATTCTGATCTACAATCGTTGTTCAGTTCAGATCTTGTGAATATCAAGAAGCAACACTGTCAATAAGAAACGTAGAACGTGAGAAATGAGTCTTCCCAAAATATCTTAAAAAGAAGGGAATGATGTATCTTAGGAAGAATACAATATTGAGACTAACTCGTCATATGGTGAGCTGGTACATTAACAATTAGTATTGGTCCCTAAGAGAAATGTAACTCTGAAATTCACAAGTGGTTATACTACTTGTATAGACTTCTATTGTTTGTTAGAGGTTTTGTTTCTGAAAACAAGAGATTCTTGTTTTCCTCATAGTATAGGGTATAGGATTGTCAAGATCAGTACAATATGCGGCCTAATTGCATTTGAAAACTTATAGTATTTTCTCTGTTACCGATTGCAATGGAATGGAAAATTTCTTTCTTCAAAGAAGATGAATCTGTATTGTAAGGAAAAAGTTGGAGTTTTCACTTTTCTTGGTTTGTTTTCTTATTATTTATGCACATCCCTCATATTGAGTTATGCTTATTTGTAATCTGTGAAGGAAAGAACAAATGCTTATCTATAATATGTAATGAGTAGTCCTTCTAAATCTGATCTACAGTACTGATTAGGTTCAGATCTTGTGAATGTAATTCACCAGGATATGAAGAAGAAACTCAGAATGGGAGAAACCAGTCTTTCCAATATGTCTTAGAAAGAAGGGAAGGGTATATCATATGAAGAATACAATATTGAGACCAATTTTTTGTATGGGGAGCTGGTACATTAACAATTAGTATTGGTCCCTAGGAGTATTGTAACTCTGAAATTCATTAGTATTTGTCCCTAGGAGTATTGTAAATCTGAATTTTTTTGAATGTGCTTGTCTAGCTTGCTATAGTTTGTTAGAGGCTTTGTTTCTGAAAATAGGAGATTCTTAATTTTCTCAGAATATAGTATTGTCCAGATCGGTATAATCTATGGCCCAGTTTGCATTTGAAAACTTATGGTATTCTCTCTGTTATTTTGTTACTGATTTCTCTATATTGTAAGGAATATGTTACATTTTTCACTTTTCTTGGTGTTTTTCCTTAGTATTAGTGCACCTCCCTAATAATTACTTATGCTCATCTGTAATCCTGAATTTCAGACTGTTGTGAAGGAAAGAACAAATACCTACAAATATAAAAATATGGGAAAAGTATGTCTCATTTTATGTATGTCTGCTGATAGTAACAATATTTTGATAACAGGAGCCTCACAACTGTAGAATAAAGGATAATCCTATATCCGATAATCTGTAGCATTCTTCTCATCAATTTGTATAAAATTTTATGCGACTGTTCCTACACTTGTTAAACATATGGCTCAAAAAATGAATTTTTAGACTTGCTCTCCATGTAGAATGCCTAGATTTCATCCCTGTAGCATTCTTAGAGTTAGGAAAATTATGAATTGTTAGATGCCCTCTACATGTAGAGTGGTTAGATTTCATCTCTATAGAATTCTTAGATTTCCTCTTGTTGTCTGTTTATTTCATTTCAGTATTTTGTTTTCACATGAGCTTGTACTCTCTAATTTGATGTCTAAATGATGGACATATCATGGAATGCAGAATCCCTATTGTTCTTGTAAATTTTTTGCATTCCTTTTTTCGTATTGGAGAATTGTTTGATTGACTGGTTGTAAACTCTAACTCGATCCTGAAAAAAATTATGCATACTATCTGAAGTAGCTAGCTTCATTAATGTGTTTTTATGTGGTATGAGTTTTTTAGTGTTTTTTTAATGTGGTCTAGATCTTTTTATGTAGTAAATTCTTCAAATTCTGAATTTGACTCTTGGATAATTGAATGTCCGTTTGTTCTCTAATAGGCATATTTTTTTACACAAATAGTTAGCTCCTATGGCTCTTGGGAGGAGGCTCAGAGCTACAGTGGTTTTTCTCTTCAATTGATAACAGGTTTTGGAGTGGGAGTCATCTCATTTACTGTAAGTTGATACCTTCCTTTGAAATAATCCAAATTATTGAAGGTTATTAATTTTTGGTCTCTGCATGTATATGGGAGGGAGGGATAAGTGTTATGTCTCTATGTATGTATCATGCATGTATTTATGCTTTTGTCAAGTCAAAATTATTGGTATGATAGGAATCTGATAGACAAGGTGTGACATAATCACTTTAGGTACCGATATACATCGCTGAAATATCTCCCAAGCACTTGTGAGGAAGCCTTGGCACAGTCACACGTGGTATTGAATAGCAAGACTAATTCATTATACGAAGAATCATTGAAACAAAATTATGAATCTCTTTATTGACTAATTGTTGCCTTTTTAAAACAGTTCACTGTCACAGTTGGTATTATGCTGGCATATTCATGTGGGCTATTCCTTGACTGGAGGCCTTTGGCAATTGCTGGTATGTAGGCTTAGTAATTATAATTTTGCAGAGTCGGTTCATTTTCCTATATTTAGATTCTTTTGAGAAATCATCATTCATACTGTTACCCAAAGTGTAAGTATTTCCCCTTGCACCTTCTTGATGCTTGGACTCTTTTTCATCCCAGAATCATTATATAAAGTATCATTGAAACAAAATTGTGAATCTCATTACTGATTAATTCTTGCCTTTTTAAAATAGTTCACTGTCACAATTGGTATTATGCTGGCATATTCATGTGGGTTATTCCTTGACTGGAGGCCTTTGGCAATCGTTGGTATGTAGGCTTAGTAAGTATAATTTTGCAGAGTCGGTTCATTTTCCTATCTTTAGATTCTTTTGAGAAATCGTCATTCATATTGTTACCCAAAGTGTAGGTATTGCCCCTTGCACCTTCTTGATGCTTGGACTCTTTTTCATCCCAGAATATCCAAGATGGCTGGTGAGTTTTATATGAGTTAGTTTTCTTCACCAAAGCCATCTGAAGTTCTCTAATATGTCAGTATTCAATGTGACAAGCTTAATGAAAACTTAATTTGGGAAGTCCTTGTTTATAATTCTGTAGGCCAAGACTCAAAATCAAGAGTTTGAAGCTTCATTGCAAACTCTCCGTGGCCGTGATACCGATATCTCCTGTGAAGTAGTTGAAGTCAAGGTTATAAAAATATTTTTCTATAACATCTGTATTCCGTATTCTCATTCAGTTCTAGTTTCTTGGACATATGCAAAAATAACTCTGCATGGTGATTTGGATCTCTCAAATTGTGCTTTTTGTTGAAATTGTGTGAATTTTAATAGTAGATGTGCTTTTTGAATATGCAATATCCTGATATAGGTGGAATGAAATGCAATAAGAGACCTTGGCTCAATCATGTGTGATCTGCATCTTAGACTAGGTTTTAACGTTTGCCACGTGCTTCGTATGGTTGAAGATGTTGCGTGTGTAAGAAGTTTATGCTTTCGACTGTTAAACGGGCTCTGTTCCAGCAATTAGTTGTGTCGATCTCGATTGCGAACTGGCTCTAAATCCAGAGCTTAAACTGGTTGGGAACTTGCAAGGAATCTGGCTCTTGCGCCCTATTTATACAGACCTAATGCATTGGCAGGGCAGCGATTTACAGTACTGGAAGCCACCACTATTCCCAGAATGTATCATTCGACTGCAAATGTATTGCCTGATGGAAGGATTTTTGTTGGAGGCTCGAACACTCATGGTTCAATTCACTGTTTCAAATTATGATGCCAACAATATTGAGTTCAACATTTACAGTCCAACATTCACAACTCATGTGTATTCCATGAATCAGAGGCTGCTGATGCTTGCCTCAACAAGCCCAAAGCGAGTAAGAGGAGTATATATCGCTGTAGTTACAGCTCCTCTAAGCTCTGTTGTAGCACCGCTAGGATACTACACGATGTTCATGGTAAACAATGGAATTTGGCCCATTGCCAAATGGATTCACTTGTCTTAGAGCATTATATTTATTGAATTTCTCGGATAGTCCACAAGATAACATTAAGTCGCAATAATAGTGACCATTTAATCATTTGAATTGTTCTTTACTGTAATAAAACAAAACAAGGAATAGTGAAGTTGTTTTCCAAAATTGTTTATTATTATTTAATCATTTCTTACAATAAAACAAATGGAAAGATTAGCTAGACACTTTTCCAAAATAGTTTATTATTGAGTTTGATATGTTCAACATTCATACTTTTCCAAAATAGTTTATTATTCTATTTGATAGGTTCAACATTCAGATTTTTGAAATGGTTTTATAGCTTTAAATTAATATGTTTATTTTATGTAACTGAGATGGTTAGAAAGAATGATTGTTATTTTCTTAAGTTCAATTCATCATTTTTACTAGAAGTCTCATTTTTCACAGAGTTCTGCTTGGTTGAAATAAGAAAATCTATCCTTCTCATCAGCAATGCTTTTCATGTTGCATTAGCCTGCTCGCTTATTTTTACTACATTCATTGTCTTCTCAATTAAACTTCTACATGTTCTGATGAGTAAAATTATAATTCCTTTAGGTGAAAAATAAATTATTTGGATCATTTGGAGCCTCTGGCCTTTTGAGTATTGAGGACAGAAGAAAATTGATACTTTTATTTTGGTTTTGCAGATATTAGAGGCTAGGGCATTGTTTTTAGAGGAGTCAAAGAAAATAAACAAGGCCAGATCAACCAATGCTGGAGGAAGCTTGGGCATTCCAGAAAGGAACATTCTCTTGATTCCTCCAAGAGCAGAAATTTGAGCATTTTTCACCAGTTACAGACAGCAGCGAAAAGGCAAATTCTTTCAAGTCTGTATCTCTAGAAACAGTGGCACCAGAACTTGCCAATAACTCTGAAGGTGATTATCATATTTCTAGGCAAAACGATTTGTATAATCACACAACATCCACTAAGGATCTGGAGCATAATGATGAGGATGCAGATATAGATAATTGCCTACGGGCACAACCAGGAAAAAGTGATGCATCTGTACATTCTACAACAGGGTTGTCTAATGAGGAGGATATTTCTTTTTGTGATATGGAAGATGAGGATGATACACTACTGCAAACGAATTCAGCGAATAATGGGTTCACCTCATTATAATCAGTTGAAATGTAGACAAGTTGGAACTATAAATAATACAACTCCTTAATAAAATATGCAAATGATAACACTCCAAAGGTTTTAAGGTTCACTTTGCACAGTTTCTCAAAACCTGATGGACCAAAGGCAATCCTGACTCTTGGAAGCGATGATGCTTGCAAGGGTAAATGTATACCTGTGGTTTTGCCTAGAGATGTAATTATTGATAAATACTTTGTTTGCAATTGTTTCAATCATCTATTGAAGGATTGGATGATAATGAATCGTGGCTGGCAGCTCATTGTATCATCTAAAATAGTATCATGGGTATTGATATTGTCTTCAATTGTGTCAATTGATGTATGATGGATTGATAGTGGTTGCTTTGGCTACTTATCATACAGTGTCGAGAGTGTTCACTAATACTGTGGTATTACCTTGAATTATCAAATGTATATATATACTGAAATCTTTGCTTTTACTCTTCTTCATGTTCTTTTATGTATTTATGAAGTGCAGGAAATGTCTTCAAATTTGTACCATTTTTTCCAAACCATACAGTGCTATCATGTCTACTCCATGAACATGACTTCTGTTAATGTGAGAAGTTAAATCTACATAAACCGTCGTCAAATCTTTGTTTTCCAAGCTACTTTGACAACCTATGCTAGCACAATTATGAACTTTGGAACCACATGGATAGCAAGTAATTCCAGATTATGACTACACATTGGCTTCTTTTCTTCATCAGATATATTTCTCCTCTGCAATGGCATGTTCATTGTATAATGTGATGTTAAACTGTTAATTTTTTTATTTTTCAATACATTGAAGTGCTCCATTTTTTTTTGGTATTACTTGCAATCTCCCAGTACTTCACTTCAATGTTACATTTTTTTCCTCGCTTACCCGCTAACAACTACCTTATTGGCGTATTATTGCACCTTCCTTGAGACAATTGCTAGTTTAATAATCTAAAAACAATTTAAAAATGAAATCATGATTCCAGTGAATGACTTGACATACAACTACCATTCTACATATATATATTTAATGTTAGGGGATGGGAGCTGTGCAAAGGTACCTCCACTCAACACCGTCCAATGAATGATCAGACATGCAACAACCCCTTAACATGGTTTCGACATATTTTTCAATTTTCAGCTGACTCATTGACCTCTAAAGTAGCTTAATTCAATACCATCATGATCGACCAATACGACAAGAAGAATCACAATTATACTAAAGGTATGGCATTACCCATGTGATATGTTTTAATTGTCTTGTGAACTAACATGTGAATGATGTGACAGGTTTCTTTTTTCTTTTACTAACATGTGAAGTACTCACCTCTTTAACATCATCCATTATCTTTATGCTCACAATTTTTTATTTCTATGGTTACCTAACACAATGAAACGAATATTTTAATAAAATAAAATCCTTCTTATCTATTATTTGTTAGTTTTTTCAACATTTAAGCTAGCATTATGATAAGATCTTTTCACTGAGAGAATAACAAGCACAGCAATCACATAAGCACATCACAAGAGACAAGAGACACAAAGATTTTAGGAGGGGAAACCATAAATGGAGAAAACCCCTCAACTTCCTCTAAGATAGTATCACCACAAGATGTGATCCCAAAACAGTAAGATGACCTCCCAACACAACAGCAGCCTTCTGTCTTCTGTCAAGCCAAAGTATTTACTTCTCCAAAGGTGCACCACACTTGAGAGAGCAAGTGATGTAATTCACAAGTGATAAATAGAGAGACACACACTCTCTATTTATATTAGTCCGTTCACTTAAGTTGCCATTTCACACGTAGGCTCAACCCTAATAATTACTACTCGAGCCTACACCTTAATTAGTGTATAATAACTCAAGTGCCCCGAAACTGTGGGGACTTACCTAATGACTTGATATGAATTGATTACATTATTAATCCTCCCGATCGGAACATCGGGGCATGACCACATGACTCAAATACATAATAGAAACATCCCGGAATAAACATCGGGTTACAATACATAAGATACATAAGAGAATACATTCCGAAATTACATATACATCAACATTATTTAAAGTAGTTATGGGAAAATATTGGTTATACTACAGTAATAAAATAACCATTCAACATCATCTACTATCTTTATTTAAAAAAGATTATTTTTATTGTCATCCACATAGATATGGTTTCGTAAGCACATATGAGTATAGCCATAGTTTGTAGCATATCCACTATATGGTTAGAAATTAGTAGTTTTAAGAACGTTGTATTGGACATGATTTGGGTAGGAACTAAGAAAACAAGTTGATTAATATGGAGTAAAGAAAAAATGGGACCTAGTTGTTTTATTTTTTGGTGGTTAAGTTGGTTGTGGTTTATTGTCTTTCTAAGAACCAGTTCCTCCGATATCTTTCTCATTCTGAGATGAGGCACCATGTCTTTTGATTTGTACATATCCTACACGTCGTCTCAATTGTAATTTCGATTAGACACAGGGATTGCAACTGGATTCAACATAAATTTCTCTGGGTAGAAAAACGTTTCAGGTAATACTAAAATCTCACTATCAGTGCCACAATCATCCATACTGCCATATTTTCAATTGGATTTGGCCTAGAATCAGAATCTTCACTTTCTTTGTTGTACAGGAGGTCATTAACCCTCGCTTGAGTTTCAAGACCACAGTGCACCATATCTTGTTTCTGGCATTTTTGTGTTAGGATATTTAGACACTTAGGAGTTAGTTAAGATCAACTTGTGTAATATATCCGTTAGGTAAAAGTGTGTTTCTTTAGTATGCATTAGTATGCATTTGTAAATATTCTAATCCGACGGTCACGATATGTTCTAGACATAGAGTGATCCGACGGTTCAACTTCTCTTAGATCATACCTACCATTGATCTGTGGCTTAACACCCAATTGGTCTATGATCTCTATTTAAAGAGCATAGAGGGTCCTTGGCTAGTTGATTGATTATGAGAAGCTCATGTAACTTTCTTTCTTTTGCATAATAAATTGCTCAAAGTAGCTATTTGACTGGGGCCGTGGACTGTTTCCCTCTTGAGGGTTTTAACCACGTGACAAACATTGGTGTATTGATCTATGATCTGTTTGTGTGAAGCGGTTGTTTTTGGTGTTTGGTCCTTTAGGAGTATCTTGTGTACCCTAACATGGTATCAGATATTTTATGAAGAGTTGCTTTCGGTTTTGATCAAGATCTGGAACCAGTGTTGCCGAAAATTTGAAAGGGTTTCTGGTTTTTGGATTTTCTATGCATTTGTGGCCTGTGGGAGTTGTTCCACTGCGTCCGGAGTGCCGTTTCCATTTGGAAATAGTTTTCGTTTCACTGAAAATCGTTTCCGTTTGCTCCAGAAACACCAATTTCGGCAAATCTGAAGGTATAATGTTACAGTGACGGATTTGTTTTTTTTAAATCTCTCATATTTTATCAATTTTATTATTAGATCATTTTGTTTTAGTCTCGGACTGTTGTCTTCCCTGGCTGTGTATGCTCTTTGCCGTGCACCTTGCGCGATCGCGACGAATTAGAAACAGTGAGGGAAAAATAAATTTTCTTGTCTTCTCGGCTACATATGCTCTTTGCCGTGCACCTTATGCGATCACGGCAAATCAAAAACAACGAGAAAACTTGAAAACGTAGACTTTCTGGGTAAGCTAACCAAGATCTAACCCCATTGTGTGGAGAAAAAAAATTTGTTTTTTGTTTTTCATTTTTTTGTGATTTGCAGGAAAAGAAAGCAAGCACGGAAAACTAGAGAGAAGAGTAAAAAAGATAAAAAGTCCCTTCCTCTTTCCATACTTTTACATACTTTTTAAACTTAGCTCGCTTGGTCCAAAGTTGCTTTATACCTTGATAAGTCTTGAGTTCAAGTCTTATCAAGCTACTTTTAGTGCATGCAATTTCTATTTTCAAGTTACTTTATTGTAAAAGTGCATCTCACATTAATAAAATAAAATAAAAGTGAGTCACTTAAGTCTTTTAATTTATTGCCGCACTATTTAAAAGTACATTATTGTAAAAGTGAACCTCACTTATTCTACAAAAGTGATTCACTTCAAAGCAACTTTATTGTAAAGTGATTGCCAAAGATTGATCTTTGGAAGATGGGGGTTCTTTTTTTTAGTTGGTCAAGTTAATATCTGCCACGTCACTATTGGGGACATCTTCAACATTTCCTTTGATCAAGCATAACTTCATCATCCGGAATCAGTTTTAAGTGCCGTTTTTTTTTAAAACCGCATATTTTTTCGAGCTCTTTGCATCTAGATAGTTAGTTTCTATTTTTTCAGCCATTATTTTACAATATGGCCACCCCTTGTGATATTATACTTACAAGTTCTAACTATTTCTCATGGAAATCTCGTATGGAGGATGTTCTACAAAGTAGGGGACTTTTCAGGATAACCTCAAGGAAAGAAACAAAACCCATTGATGATGATAAGAAAATTAAATGGGAAAATAGATGTGATGAAGCTCGTGGATTGATTGGGATGTCAATCTCTACTGATTTGCTATTCCACATATCTAGAATTGATGAACCTGATAAAGCTTGGGAAAAGTTGGAATCTGTGTTTGGTAAACACAATGAAATCCAGATTCATCAACTTGAGAATGAGTTGCTTACCTTGAATCCAAATGATTTTTCTTACATTCAAGACAGTTTATCTAAGTATAAAACTCTTAGACTATTATGTGCAGAATGCAAAATTAAGAAATGTTAGAATATAATCCGTCAGGATTATACGTTAGTGTAAATAATAGGAAGATGAAAAGACTCTCGGATGTGTGATCCCAAGAGTCATTATAATGTATAAATAAATGTTTTTGCAATGGAATATATGAATCGGGAGTTATTACTTATCAAGAAAGAAGACAAACAATGTATTTATCATATTCTTTCCAAACTTGGACCTGCATATTCTGTTTTTGTATCTACATTCTACTCCATGAAAGAATCCTTAACTGCAGCCAGCTATCAAGAGCCTAATCTTGAATCTTTTTGTGATTCCTTAATTAGAGAGCAAGATAAGCTCATTCATCTTGGAATACTTAACAATGCAGATACATCTGGGAAAGCTTTATTGTCCCAACAGAAAGAAAAGTCCAAGCCTCTCAAGAAACAGAATTTTCGCAATAATAAGCAAAACAGCAAGGGTCCCAAACCCTCTGAGTCAGCTCCTCCTTTAAAAAATGACAAAGGATCCAAGCAAAAAGGAAAGAAGACTGAGCGTCATTGCAATTTTTGTGGGAAAGATAATCATGATGAATCTAAATGTTTTAAGAAGATGGCAGCCTTGGAAGCAGCAATGAAGAAGCACCACATCAGCCTAGATTCGTCTTCAGAATCTAACTCTCATGGACATGCACTTTGTGCTTCTGGTTATTCTAATACTGCATCTTCTTCTTCTACTTCAAATGAATGGCTCATTAATTATGGAGCATCTTATCATATGGCTAAGGATAAAGCCATATTTTCTACTATGCATGAATGTAACACCAAACAAATCTTTGTTGGTGATGATAGATCTCTAAGTGTTGTAGGATCTGGAACAGTTCTAGTAGAAAATGGTCATTTCAGTGATGTACTATGTGTTCCAAAAATTTCCGGCAATTTGTTATCAGTCTATCAAATTACTCATTCAAGTGAAGGTAAAACTATGACGTTTACACCTCACCAAGTTGTAATCAAGGATTTTAAAAATCCTCAACATGTCCTTGCTACTGGAACTGTTGATGATATTATCAGGTTGTACAAATTTAACAACTTTGGGTCATCACCTTTTCCTTCAGTTTTTGTTGCTCATAGTGATAACTTGAGCAAACTTTGGCATGAGCGATTTGATCACTTAAATTATCGCTCATTGCAACAACTGTGTAAAGACAATATGGTGACTGGTCTTCCGCTGGTATCTTGCAAGGATGGTGTTTGTTCCGGTTGTGTACTCGGAAAACATCATCGGGACAGTTTTGACAAACGTGCCTCTTGGCACGCCTCGGTTCCCTTGGAGCTTGTGCATAGTGAATTGTGTGGCCCTCTTCCATCTGCTTCATTTTCTGGTTTCAAATATTTCTTAACTTTCATTGATGACTACTCCAGATGCACTTGGGTTTACTTCTTAAAACTTAAGAGCGAAGTATTTAACATGTTCTTAGCCTACAAGGCCCTTGTTGAAAAACAATCTGGTCATCAAATTATGAAGTTAAAATCTGACAATGGAGGAGAATATGTTAACAACAAGTTCACTACTTTCTGCACTGAACAAGGAATCCAACAATAGCACACTGTTCCATATACACCACAACAAAATGGTGTAGCTGAAAGGAAGAACCGCACTTTAAAAGAAATGGCTAATTGTATGATCCAATCTAAGGGACTAAGACTTCGATATTGGGCTGAGGCCATAAATTGTGCAAATTACATAGTTAATCGCACACCCACTAAAGTTTTACAAGGTATAACACCGGAAAAAGCATGGAGTAAAATTAAACTAGATGTAAGCCACTTCCGTGTGTTTGGTTGTGAAGCATGGGCTCACATTCCGAATGAAAAACGGAAAGCATTGCAGCCTAAAAGTGAAAAGTGCGTATTTGTTGGATATTCTGAAGATATAAAAGGTTATAGACTTCTTCAGCCACATTCTCATGATATAATCATTAGAAGAGATGTTAAATTTGATGAAAATATCTTGGCCTGTGAGCCTAACTTAGCGAGTGTGCCATCTTTGGCCTGCGAGCCTGATTCGGTGATTGTGTCTTCTTCTTCTTCTTCTTCCAACTTCCTTAACAGGTTTCCAACTCTAGTTTCTGATGATGACAGTGAGGATGAAAATCCACCTCCGCCTGCTCATGTTCCTCCAATTGCACCAGCACCAATACTTCCTCTATGGGTCCATTCAACATGTGAAGCAGCTAGTGATCTTGCCGGTGATCCTAGAGATCAACATCGAGCACGTTCTCAGTTTCAGCGAGCCTCTTCTCTTTTGGCTCAAGTTTCTGAGAATCATGATCCAGAAACTTTTGCAGAAGCTTCAGGAAATCCAGATTGGGATGCAACTATGGATAAAGAATATCGTTCCTTAATGGCGAACGATACTTGGGATCTTGTTCCTCTTCCAAAAGGAAGAAAAATTGTTA
>LPNX011174713.1:76560-132105 GCA_001517045.1 Pseudotsuga menziesii | reverse complement strand
GTCAAAAATAGTGATACTAGGTACATTTATAGGTTTAAAGCAATTCACAATTACTTAGTTAACCTATCAACTATTAAATATTTCATACTAGCGTGCATGTATGAGGTGTGCATGCATGGCCAGTACATGCACAGGCTGCACATGCACTATAGAAAAAACCCCTAAATTCTAAGTGATACAAATAATATTTCACGCAACATGACCCATATATAGATATAATATGATTTCTTGTGACATTTGGAGTTATTTAACAATTATGTTCTTATTAATTAGTCAGTTAAGATTGGTACCTACCATCACTACTTCCAGTATCATAATTGTCCAACATTCAACCATAATGACTAAGATGTCCACCCATCCTAACCTACGTCCGCATCCTCCCTATCCTTCCTCTGCTAGTATAGAAGTGGATGTCGGCTTCACCGACTTGACCACATAAGAACCTGAGAGCGATAGCGTCGGCTGAACAACGAACCTAGCCTCTCCTAGCAGGCATCCGACCGTCGTCATCACAACAACATGGGGAGCGTGTCTCAACACGGCCCTCCCACGACCTCGGGTACCCGACCGTCGTCATCACAACAACATGGGGAGCGTGTCTCAGCACTGCCCTCCCACGACCTCAGGTATCATAAAAACATATGGTGGAACACATCCATCCCTATCAAACATACTTTGCTGCTATCCAGTTTATTGGTACATGTCATCGTATCATCGTTTGGCAATAAGGCTCCTCTTCAAGCTATGTATTGAGTCATACTTGCATCACATACTCGGCTACCACATAGCCCCTGTACCCTGCAGGTTAGCACTATGCAAAACATGCATTCATAACAACATTAAATCAATAGTTGGTCCGTTATCATTCACATTATTTCCTTTCATCATAAAAGCACAAAATAAATCATATCATGGATTACTATCAACTATGTGTTTTAGTTATGAAATAAATGAATCTGATGACGACTACTGCATGATAATCGCATAAGAACAATACATTCATATAAATGATAAGCATCATAACATCGTAATCAAGCATCTACATAGGCATGTTAATTGTCGTAACATCATGATCAAAGTGTAGTATAAGCAAGATGATATCATAATATCATAAGTATAGCATAATCCTACTAACATCATAACATCCATAAATAATCACATATAACCTGCCAAAACATAGTTCATGAAGTATAGTTGAGTCCAAAGATAATAAGTAAATACACTGTAATAAGTCTGAGTGATAATTATGCCGGAGTCAAAATAGGGGTATTACATATACCCACCCTTCAGGAAACTTCGTCCTGAAGGCATGGTCAAAATAGTGAGGGAAAATTTCGATGCATAGTCTCTGTGTCCTCCCAGGTAGCAGATCCTGGGCTATACTTGTCCCACTGGACCTTGACTTGGTCCACGTGTCGACTACGGAGCTATCAAACTCTATGATCCAGTATACGTAATGGTTCAGCCGTGAAGGTTCCCTCATCCGAGACCTGCAAGTCCTTCCAATGAATCTTGTGAGACTCATCGGCTATGTAATGTCGCAATACTGAAACATGAAATACATTATGAGTCCTATACAAGTGGGGTGGCAGTGCCAGACGATAAGCTACCGGTCCGATTCTCTCCAGAATCTCGAATGGCCCTATAAAGCGAGGCGACAACTTGGTCCCCTTTCCAAACCGAATGGTGCTTTTATTCGGTCGGATGCGTATAAATACGTGATCCCCTACCTCATAACTTCTATCGGTTCTGTGTGCATCAGCATAACTCTTTTGCCTATCCTGTGCTTCTTTGAGCCGCTTCTTGATCTGTACCACTTGCTCTTCCATCTCTTGAAGCAACTCAGGCCCTACTAAAACACGATCCTCCAACCTGTCCCAACTGAGTGGAGTCTTGCAAGGTCTCCCATATAATTCCTAGTATGGAGGCATACCAATGGAGCTGTGATGACTGTTGTTATATGCAAACTCTACTAGAGGAAGATATTTCTCCCACTGTGTCTGCTGATCCATAACATACATCCTAAGCATGTCCTCCATTACCTGATTCACCCTTTCTGTCTGCCCATCTGTCTTAGGATGATAAGCTGAGCTCAAGTTCAGCTGGGTTCCTAATGCTGACTGCATGCTTGTCCAAAATCTGGAGGTAAACTTAGGGTCTCGGTCAGAAGTTATCTTCTTTGGAACTCCACGAAGGCGTACAATTTCGTTTATGAATACCCTTGCTACATCTGTCACATCATAGGTGTCTCTCACTGGAATGAAGTGGGCACTTTTGGTCAGTTTTTCGACCACTACGAGTATAGCATTATGTCTCGAGGATGTTAGGGGCAATCCCACAACGAAGTCCATGGAAATGACTTCCCATTTAGTCTCAGGAATATCATGGGGTTGTAAGAGACCGGCTGGGTGTCGATGATCTGCCTTGACTTGCTGGCATTCTAGGCATTTTGAAACAAAATCCACTACGTCACTCTTCATACCAGCCCATAAGAAGAGTTTCTTCATGTCTGCATACATCTTCTTCACTCCAGGGTGTGCACAATAATGTGCCCTATGGGACTCTCTAAGGATTGTTTCCCTGAGGCCACCTTCTTTAGGAATGTACATCCTCCCTTGGTACCGCAGCAACCCATTTGCCTCAATATGGTACCCATAATACTTCGACTCACACTTCTTCCCACTCTGAATATCTGAGGTTACCTTTATATACCAACCATCTCCCAAGAGTTGTTCGAGCATGTTCTCCTTAAAATCCACTCTCAAGGGTATTAAGGAGAAAATCCTCGGCCTTCGACTTAGAGCGTCTGCCACCACATTCTCCTTTCCTTTGATATATGAGATACCAAATTCATACTCACTCATGAACTCACTCCATCGTCGCTGCCTAGCATTTAGATCCCTTTGTGTAAAAATATACTGCAAACTCTGTTGATCTGTTTTAAGTGTGAAACTTCTGCCAACCAGGTAGTGTCTCCATAATTTTAGTGCCAGCATAACTGCTGCCAATTCCAGATCATGGATGGCATATTGCTCCTCATGAGGCTTCAACTTACGAGATGCATAAGCTATTACCCCACCTTCCTGCATCAGAACTGCTCCTAACCCTTGCTTCGAGGCATCAGTACATACCATGAAGTCTTTATCCATGTCTGGTACCCGTAAGATTGGTGCACTCGTCAGCAATTTCTTTAATTCACCAAACGCGGCATCACATTCAGTGGTCCATTCATATCTGATTCCCTTTTGCTGTAAGGTGGTGATGGGTTTTGCAATCTTGGAGAATCCTTCCACAAATCTTCGGTAGTACCCTGCTAGTCCCATGAAGCTACGCACCTCATGCGCATTCTTTGGGATTGGCCAATCCTCGATGGCCTTCACCTTTTCTGGGTCCACTAAGATCCCTTCTCCTGAGATGATATGCCCTAAGTAGTGAATCTCCTTTTGGAAGAAAGAACACTTCAACAATTTACCAAATAGTTTATGTTCCCTTAAGCAAGTTAAGACCAACCGCAAGTGCTCCTCGTGCTCCTTCTCGTTTTTTGAATATATAAGAATGTCATCTAAGAATACCTGAACAAAGTGGTCCAAGTAATTCCGAAAGACACTATTCATGAGGCTCATGAATACTGCTGGAGCATTTGTCAAACCAAATGGTACCACTACGAACTCATAATGCCCAAATCGAGTTCGAAAAGTAGTCTTAGGAATGTCATTTTCTTTAATCCTAAGCTGTTGATACCCCGACCGCAAATCAATCTTAGAGAAGACTGATGCACCTTTCATCTGATCAAATAGGTCATCAATTCTTGGTATAGGATACCTGTTCTTCACTGTGGCTTTGTTCAAATCCCTATAATCAATGCACAGTCGCAAAGATCCATCCTTCTTCTTAAAAAAGATCACTGGCACTCCCCATGGTGAGATGCTAGGTCTAATTAGTCCCAAGTCTAGCAACTCTTTTAACTGGATTTGCAACTCTTGGAGCTCAGGGGTGGTCATTCTATAAGGAGTCTTTGATATCGGCTCCGCACCGGGTTTCAGTTCGATTGTGAAATCAAGCTCTCGCTCTGGAGGTAGTTGTGGAAGTTCTTCTGGAGAGACATCCTTGAACTCAGATAATACTCGGTAAGAGTTCAAGGAAAGTCCTTTACTATCACTCACCGTCTGAACTACAAACAACTGACATCCCTGTCTTAAACACCTTTTAGCTTTCACCGCGGAGATGAAACGGAGGGATATCTTCCTTTTTCGCCCCTGGATTTGGATTGCTCGACCCTCATCATCAAGGCACAAGACTTTCTTTGCATAACAATCCATGAAAGCTCTATGGTCTTCTAACCAATCCATACCGATGATGAGGTCATAGGTGCCCAAATTACTGACATAAGCATCCAACTTAGGGGTGCATACTCCCAAGTCCACTTGACACCCCCTTACCTTAAGACCTACTTCCTGTTTAACCCCTGAAGCCATATCGACCGATTCAAAATCATCGTGCTCGTAGGCTGCCAACCCACATTTATCTAATGCATATGGTGAAATAAAACTATCTGTTACACCAGGATCAAATAAAATTTTAAGGTTGACATTGTTTACTTTACCAGATGATTCTACCACAGTGGACTGACGTTCTGCCTGGTGGTTGTGAACAGCTGCATGAATCCGATGAGTGTTATCAGAATTGCTCATGGATGCTTTTCGTTCCTGCTGCCTGCTGCTGGTCTACCCTTTAGGACACTCCCGCTGAAAATGAGGACCTCCACATCCCCAACAAGATACATTAGGTGGTGCTTGCATGCTGCTGGGAGGAGTCCTCTGGGATGTGTTCCTTCCCCGAGATCCTCTGAAACTTCTCGATCCTCTATAGGAATTTCCCTGTGTTCCTCCTCGGTTCCCATGGTTTGTCGACGAAGCCTGCGATACCGAGTTAACTGAAGTGTTACCCCTCGGGGTGAACCTGTTACCATAAGGAGGAGGTCTGTATTGTCCCCCTCTGAAATATGGTCATGGGGCCTTCCCTGTAACATACTGATTGGATCCTATCAACTTGCTTCCTCCCTTTGCATCTGACATATCCTCAGCATAGCGAGCATACTCAACTACCATGGCAACTGAAGATGGCTTCCACATCCGTACTGCAGCCCTGATCTTGTAGTTGAGTCCATACACAAATCGCTCCACCTGTCGATCATCCGAGTCCAAGTATGGAACATACTTTACTAGTTCCATGAATCTAGCTTCATATTCTTCCACTGTCATGTTTCCCTATACCAAAGCATGGAAAGAACCTGCCTGTTGTTCCCTGTAATAAGATGGAAGATACTTCATGTTGAACCTCTCCTTGAATAATTCCCATGAAACAGACAAAGGAGTAAGGTGCAATTGTTTCTCAAGGTTTGGCCACCAATTTAGGGCATCGCCCTTTAGCTGGAAGATGGCCATTCTAGCCTTGGAACTCGAAGTATAATCGCTTAGTGAGAAGCACCTCTTCATACTCTCGAGCCATGCTTCAGCGTGCTTACCCGGTCATCCTCCAGAGAACTCAGGAATTTTGATCTTCTGCAGCTCCCTAGAAATATCCTGAAGCGGTTCTTGCCTTGGGGCCTGTGCCCTCTCAGATTTTTCTCGTCTCACCTGCGTGGTTTCTACCTCTGCGATCCTCTCCGACTGCCTGTTTAGTGTGGCCATGATGGTTTCCAAGGACCTCAGTATCACCCCCATCTCAGGACTGGAAGTTGTCCCTTGCGGTGCCGGTGGTGGGATTTGTGGCGGTGGTGAGGGTGCTTGATTTGGGGTCGGTGGTGGTGGCGAGGGTGGTCGACCTCGACCCCGCCCTCGACCTCGACCTCTACGTGTTTGAACCATGATAATTTATGGCATATTCAACAACATTATGCCATTATTATCTCAACCTAATAATTGCAGAGATAAAATTTTAGTTATGCAATGCTTATATTTATGTATAGCGACAAATTATCAATATTTGCATAAAAACTGGTATAGTCGTATTTATTAAACGATTTTGTCTTGAGGTTTACTCTATGCCTTAACGTTCATCTCCTAATGCTAGTCCCAACAGTGTCTTGTTTTTCTATTTTACATCCCTCTCGCTTCTTCGACTATCAGTTAAAGTCTCGGTTAATGTTTTAAGTTTAATATTGAAATTCCAATAACATAGATTAAAGTTACAAAAATTAATCTATAAACTCATATCTGTAAAGGTGATGGCTACTCTCTTAAGAAGCCAAAATACGAAATATAATAAAACTACATCTTCGTTGGTTATCTTATATATATATATATATATATATATATATATATATATATTTTTTTTTTATAACCACATATATATAAATATATGCAGTTTTCAAATGTAACCAAATTTTCTAATGATGTTTCCATTTTTGCTCGTGCATGTAGGTATTTTAAAGAGCAGGAATTTCGTGCAAAAAAAATCAAAGTTCATGCCACTCCATATCAAGTTTTTTTTGTTCTAAGTTATTGTAGGCTTTAAAATAATGCGAATTCGTGGTAGTCTAGGTCTAAGTGTTCGAGCCTATGCTCTGATACCATTCTGTAGTGCTCTGTCTGCTGGGCAGAGCACTCAGTCCTACCCTTAACAGAAAAAATTTATCTATTGCAATTTCAAAATTTTCATTTAAGCCTTGTGTAGTAAAAGATAGTTTACTAGTGAAATACCTCAAATTTATTTTGCTCTTGAATCCTGCTGCTCCTGCTCCAGCTCCTGCTCCTGCTTTTCCCTCTCCTGCTTCTGACCTGCTCCTGAGGAAGCCTTATTGCCGGCTCTGATTTTCCACCCTGCCGACCAGCAGGTTTGCTGGCCCTAGGAAACCAACGGGTTTCCTAGCCCCCGAGCCCACGTACCAATAAAATGGACAGCAACCTCCTTCACTCAGAGTACAAATCTGCCTGGAGTAAAACTCAAAAATTTCTCCCCTCTTCCTCTCTGTTCTTCCGTAAGAAATTTCTTCACTCCCCGTTCTTCGTAAAAATTTCCTCCTCTGTTCTTCCGTAAAAATTTCCCTTATACCTCCTTCCCCCACCACCTTCCTTCTTCCACCGCCCTTTCTTCCACCGCCCATTTTATTAATTTAAGTTATTCTTTTTCTTTGGCAGTGTAGTTAAATTTCTATTTGACATGTGTTAGTTTCTTTGAACGGTGTGTGTTACACAACTTAACCACATGTCCTAGCATTTTTATCTATGTGGCTTGCTTAATTTTATATTGAGCGGTAAGGTCATGGTCTTCATGATTTTGTTAATTATTATTTATTAATAACTAAATAATAAATCTTTAATAATTAACCTTAATAATTATATATATATATATTTTCAAATAAATTAAAAACACTTACTATTAATCATTAATTAATATGGGGCATTACAAATATATAATCAAATGAATTGATAATGATAAAAATTGATTATATATAAAATTTACAAGATTAACAACTGCTAATTTATCAAATTTATGAAAGTATTCCATAAATTTCTAATATGACTCTTAACTCTTCTGAAATATGAGAGTACCTTTAGAATCGAAGATTCTAAAGGCACTGTTATATAATTTTTTATAATAAATCAAAGAAGAGAACTAATCATTTTATTCAACATAGTAGAAAAATTCAGAGGGTTGTTGCCTGCCAACAAATGGCGACGACCTGGGCAAACCAGTTATCTCTGCTTATATAATTTTCAAATGATAGTATAAACAAAATCTTTAAACTTATTAAAAAAAATCAAAAATTCTCTGTCTAAATAAAAACCATTATTCCGACTTATATTTGCAAATATAATTAAAAAATATCCCATCTCTTTAAATACAAATCTTGTTAAAGATAAAATTAGTAATATCCTAATCAAAACAAAGTACTTTATAGTAAAGATAATCTGCACCATCAGTATAAGGTATAAGAATCTACTTCTTTGAAAAATTTCTAGAATCTGTTCCATGAATATAATAATTTTTCTTTCCTTTTTCGTCTATTAAAATCGAAACAATTACTCTGACTAAAGACTACTATCTAGGCATGATAACCCAATGTGACAGTATCATTCACGAGAACTTCCTAGAATAAGCAAGCCGACTCATGATGAGACCTCTTGTCTCATGATCTTTTAACCAAGAGCCATCGCCCTGATGATAATAAATGAAGTTATACTAGATAGAACTGATGATTATGATTAGGCCGGCTCGTGATGAGACCTGCTATTCTTCAATCAAAATCATGTTTCGCTTTATTGAATTTGAAATTTTACATTTAAAAAAATAAGAGATCATTACCTAGCATGGTGACCAAATGGTAATGCCAATCACTAATATCACCAGAAAATGAATCAGCTAGCTCGTGATGAGACCCCCTATCTCTTGACCTTATCACCAAGAGCCATTATCAGTTCCCTAATAATGTCATACTAATGATATTTATGATCCTGATCGGATCGACTTATTACTAAGACCTTTCATCTCTCATTTTGATTTTTTGGAACTTTATTAAATGGAACAGATCTAAAAAGTTTCCAGATTGTAAATAACTTTAAAAGACATAACTGATGGTAGAGATCCATAAATATTTTTCAAAGTACAACTTTTGAAAAAGACATTAATCAGCTATCCCAACTATTAGAAGAAAATAGAAGAATGAGGAATAATCTGAATGACATTTACAAATATTTACAAATAATGAAAGGTTCTTAATAGACTTAAGAAACTTTGATCATTCTGAACCAATTTTTAAAAGACTTAGTCTAATACCATAATTTTAAATTAATGAACAAACTGGGTTTTAAACCACATGACTTACTTATTTACACTTGTCCTCTCAATCAACATATATACATTAGTGACTTAATTATTTTGAAACATATATACAAAGATTTGATAACCCTTGAAACAAATGATCGATATATTAATACTTGATTAAAAAAGAAAAAAAGAAAAAATTAGTTTCAAGAGAAGAATGATATTTGAATGTACATAAGAATCATAATTTATCATAATTCTTATTTGATAAAAGATTGTACAAAATATTTACAATTTTATGATAAAAATATATACATGAAACATTTGAAATAAAATTATTTACACATAGAAAACAAGCTCATATACATAATTATATACAATTTTAGGGTCCAAAAAATCAACAGAAATATTTTTTCAAGATCAATCCATTCACTGGAAATGTTTCGAACTGGCGTTCTAGGGTTTGGAAACGAAAAGTACTTGGACCTATCTTTTCAGCAATAACAAAGGGGCCCAACCAAAGTTTTTGAAACTTAGTATGATCTCCTTTCTCCTCATGGACTTTGTCCCATTATAAAATCAAGTCCCCCACCTGAAATTCTCTATTAGAACTTGAGGATTGATCAAACTAGGAATTCACAATTTGTTGATGTTTTGTAAAATGTTGTTTTGACCTGTCTCATTAGAGAGAATTTGAGGTCAAAAATGGGCCTCAAAAGGACCAAAATGTACTATAAAAATCAACCAGCTACATTCTAGTAGATGACATCATCCCCCATGGTTGAGGTGGCATTGCATGAGTTAACAATGATTATTTGTCACATTTTCTATGGTGGATGAAAACCCATAGTTAACCAAGGTAGTGGTACAAGTACTTTTAAGTCATAAAGTGAAGTACTCACAATAAAAGTCATTTCACACTTTCTTATAAAATAATATTATTGTCATTTTCATGTTTTTTAATTTTAAATTATATATTCACTCAATTGTATTTAATATCATAATGTCAAACTAATATATATATAAAATCTTGTACTTTTAAAATAAATTAAATTCATGAATGATATTTATATGAAAAAAATACGTTAGTTATGCATATAAATTAAATTTATTTTTGTTTAATTTTATTTACAAATTCAATACAAATAAATGCTAAAGGACAATAATTTTTTGGGAATTTACAATGAATCTTAGTCACATCATTGTAGAGTTATTTTATTAATTTTATTTATAGTCAATTTAGAAAAGTAACTCAACCATGGTTATTTATATTGTGCATAAAAAGTAGTGTAGGTGATGAGTTGTCATATATACCTACCCCATAAAACCCCTAACTCATAATATTTTAATATATCTTATAGTTTTGTAGTACATGTCTTAGGAGGCCCATTTTTTACCTCAAATTCTCTCTAATGCTTTCTTCCTCAAGTTTTAATAAAGTATTAATCATTTTCTCCATTGCTGGACAATCTTCATCTTGAACAGACTGGGCTAACTGTAATGAAGGTAAAAATAAATTTGGTGGTAAAATAGCCTCAGTCCCATAAACCAAGAAGAAAGGTGAGTTACCTATTGCAGCTTTAGGAGTTACTCTATCTACCCAAAGGGCATTAAACAATTCTGTATGCCAATCATGATGGTGAGCTAAAATAGTTCTTTTGATAATTTTCAACAAATTTTTGTTTGTTGATTCAACTAAACCATTTCCATGAGGATGATAGTTAGCTGAATACCTAACCCTTATTCCCTTCTCTAAGGCAAATTGGGTTAACTCAACTGATGAAAAATATGAAGCATTATCAAAAACTAGGGAATTTGGAACACCAAATCTCGTTATGATAAAAGATTCTAAAAATAATATAACCTGATTGGTGTTTACAGCCCTTAAAGGTGCAGCCTATGTCCAACGGGTAAAATAATCAGTTGCAATTATTATGTACTTATATTGCATAGAAGAGGGAGGGTTTATTGGTCCTACTATATCAATACCCCATTGCTGAAAAGGTCTTTCTACTGAGACATGTTGTAAAGGAAAAGCAGGCCTTTTAACTCTTCCTGCAGCAAGTTGACATTCATGACATTTCCTGACAAAAGCATAAGAATCTCAAAATAAAGTAGGCCAATAATAGTCGGCTATAGGAATATTATGTGCCGTGGTTTCTCCACCAAAATGACCACCTACTGGTCCAAAATGTAATTCTTTCAAAATCACTTTTGTTTCATCTTTGTCTAAGCATCGAAGTAAAACACCATTTGAATTTCTCCTAAAAAGGATGTTATCAATTAGTAAATAAGGAGTATATTTTAGTCTCAATGCTCTTCTTTTCCTAGGTTCAAGATAATCAGTAGAAGCTCCTATTTCAAGCGATGTCCTTAAATATGTGTACCAAGAATCTTGTGGTGGAGCATAAAAGTAAATCTCCCTAGTAAGTAAAACATCATCAATGACAGCTTCAGAATTGTTATCAGGTAGATGAGCTACTTCAGCAGTAAGTTTACATAATCCTTGACCTTTGAATACCGTTGAAGGTTTAATCTCCAAGTCATACTCTTGAAGACATATCATCCATGGTGCCCTTTTTTTCACCTAAATCTTTTTGCAATAGCAAATTTCTGACTGAAGGATAAGGAACTATCACTTTCATTCTATATTTCAATAAATATGGACGAAAGTGTTTGACAACTTTGAAAACAACAAAATCTTGCTTATCAACTTCATGGTAATTAAGTTCAACACCTTTAAAATTTGAGCTCATAAAAGAAATTGGCACTTTATTATTTTGTTGATTTAGTTGAGTTAAAACTGCCGCATATGATATGTCAGAAGCGAAAGTATACAATATGAAATCTTTGTTAAAATCTAGGCTCAAAAGACTAGGAGCTTCTGAAATGGCTTCTAAAATTCTTTGAAATGATTCTTTTTCAGTTTGTCCCCAATTAAAAATAGCATCCTTCTTAATCATTTTTTGTAAAGGACGAATGATTTCAGAAAAACTGGGGATGAATCTTTTGATAAAATTTATTTTACCAAGAAACAATTGCATTGCTTTTTTGCTAGAAGGGTAAGTTATTTTTGAAATAGCTTGGGTTCGTTCAGGATTAATCATGATCCTGTGTTTTGAAACCATGCAACCTAATAAAATACCTTCTGAAACAACAAATATTGTTTTCTTTGGATTTAAGGATACTCCGAATTTTCTACATTGTTCAAATACCTTTCTAAGATGATTAATATGATCATGTCAATATTTAGAATATACAGTAACATCATCTAAATAGACAACTACTGAATGATTAATTAAGCCTCTAAAAGCAATATCCATTGCTCTTTGAAAAGTTGCCCCACCATTGATTAACCCAAAGGGCATCCTTCTGTAAGCGTAGGTTCCCCATGGAGTTATAAAAGTTTTTTTCAGTTGATCATCCGAGGACACCAATATTTGGTTGTATCCTGAGAAACCATCAAGAAGTGACAGTATCTCAGACCCATAAACTTTTTGAAGAATTTGTTCCATGGGAGGAAATGGGTAATTATCCTTTTCAAAAGACTTATTAAGATTTCTAAAATCAACACATAATCTAATATCACCGTTTTTCTTCCTAACTGGAACTAAGTTGCCTACCCATGGAGTATGCTGAATAGGAAAAATAATCCTAGCAGCTAACAGTTTATTTAGTTCCTTTTTAATTGTTGGTTCCAATGATGGATGATATTTCCTTAGTTTATGTTGAAACGGTTTTTATTCTTGTTTTATTGGAATAATGTGTTGCATGACTTGTGGATTGAATGTCTTCAAATCATCATATGTCCATGCAAAGACATCCTTAAATTATTTAAATAATTTTATGAATGTTATTTTTTCCGTGGAAGTGCAATCTATTCCTAGATTTACAGTTTGAGGATTCAGTTCCGTTCATAAATTTATGGTTTCATATTTCATTTGTGAGCTATTGGTTTTACAATTAGGAATAGATCTAAATTTATTTTGAAGATCGAAGAACTTTTCTAATCTTAATACTGAATTAGGAATTGGTTTTACCTTTTTGAAAGCTTTTTCAACTGAACAAAAATCATTTGTTACCGAAAAATCCCGCAGATTTTCATCATGTGTAACTTCATCAATGGCCGAATATTTAAAGGTATCATCATTTGTTAGGAAATTCAGCACCTACACATCATTATCAAACACACGCCAGTTAAAGATGTTATCTGGTATAGAAGGCATAAAAATCAATTCAACTAAAAAGAAATCTGGTGTGAAATTTTTTGATGAAATTAATTTTGATGCTACATTCGCTAATAAATCTGCCTCTTGGTTCTGAAATCTTGGAACTGATATTATGTTAAATGCATCAAAATTTGAAATGAGATTCCATACCTCTCGTTGATAATTCTGTAAATGTTCAGAAAGGCAATGAATAGAATTATGGACATGTCTGATGATGATTTTTGAATCACCATATGCAATTAACACTTTGATATCCAAATCAATCGCTTTATTCAAGCCTTGTATTAAAGCTTCATATTCCATAGTGTTGTTTGTACAATTAAATCCCAGCAGACAAGCTATACATGTTTTATTTCCTTTAGGGTCAATTAGCAGGCAACCAGCTCCTGCTCCTTCTTTAGACTTCGCCCCATCGAAATATACATTCCAAGTAGAACTGTTAACAACTACTTTACTTTCAATAATATTTACAATATTATGATTATCTACATCATTTGTAATTTCCTTGAATGAAGAGTCATGGGAAATGGTTGTAACATTAATAATTTATGATTGTTGTTTATTGTCAGAGAAAACATAATTTTCAGATTTAAAATTACCAAACCCTAGTTCATACATGTAATTCCCCATAATGGAATCTGAAAATAAAACTGGTTCACTAGGATCGTGTAATTCTAATACAGTATGTTTCATATATCTTTCTCTGTTTATCTTAATTTGATTTGATTTCCATTCTTAGGTAACCATAAATTTGACTATTCTGTAGCAAAGAATCCATTCAATTGTTGAGACCAATCTCTACTAAAAAACAACCCATATGCATCAGGAATGTCTGCAACCACAATGTCTATAATTTGAAAAACTAAAGGGTTACAAGCAATCCTGACTAGAACATCTTTCATCTCTCCTACAACCCTCACATTTGTCCTATCCAATTGAGTTATCTATGAATTTGATGGAACATACATTCCATTCAGCCTTTTGCATATAGACAAAGGCATTACATTGGAAGAGGCTTCGGAATCAACCATTCAATTATGAACATTCCTATTAAAAATATTAAAGGTAAGTAGGAATGGAGGAGTTGTTGATTTTGAATTTTTTCCTATTAGCGAGGCTTTACCAGCTACTGAATTTCCTTTATCAGTTGATGTTAAATCATTATTAGAATTGTTCGTAGCTATATTTTGTTTATCAGTTGAAATTATTGAACTCATGGAAGCATTTATAATAGGACTATTAGGCATTGGATAAATTTGAATAAGATCATACATACTGATGTTTACATCTGTCTTCTTTAAATCTTCAATTATGTCATATTGTAAATCCAACTTTGGAGCATTTTGAACAGGCTGAGCAATCCTCACAGATTGAGTCTGTTTGCTAGATTGAGTCTATTTATTAGGTGTGAATTATTGTTATCATTACTTGGAGTAGAACTTGATGATGCTCCGAGAGTATTTGCAAATGTTCTACTACGAGCATGTTGTCCTGAAGGAGGACTTTTACCTTCATAATATTTTACAAGACTGTCCCAGAAATGACCGGTAACTTGTTGAGGTTCTTCCAACTCTTCTTCATTTTCATATTCCTCTTCTTCTTCATTTTCAGCCGTTTCTTGATTTGAGGGAGCTTCGGATAAAGATAAGACAGCTTGAATAGTATTACAAATTTCTTCATTTACTTCTATATCATGCGGTGTATTTGTTTTATTATTAGTATTAGGATTCTGTCTAAACTGATTTCTAAAATATCCTCTAGAGGAGGAAGCTTCAAAATTAGTTTTTGTTAATCCTGAAACTTCATTAGTTAATGCCCGAATAGCATTCTGCAGCTGTTCTGCATCAAATACCTTATCATTTTCTGAATTAGGTCTTTCAATCTTCCTACGAGGAAAAGTATCAACTTTCCCACTTCTATCTGGTTCATCGGACATATAATCCTTCTCAACTTTAATGGCTTCCTCAAAAGTTTCCACCAGAGTTGTTTTACCAGCTCTCTTAACAAACATCCTAGGATATTTTGGTAAAGTTGAAGTATAGTTCTCTATGATTATATCCTCGGGTGGTTGAGAAGCAACAGGAATTTTATTTTTTAGTGTAAGAAACCTCTGATTAAAATATTTAATTCTTTCTTTAGGTTCCATTTTAATCTGGGATAACTCAAGGGCTAAAAGAGCAGGTGTTTTATCCTTGCCAAATTTATCTTAGAAAGATTTATTGAATTCAGCCCAATTTGTGATTGATCCTTGGACTAACGAAAAGTACCAAGTAGATGATTTTCCCTCAAAAGTTAAGGGGAACAACCAACAAACCACATCTTCATGCTGAACATTCATGGTTTGAACAACTAACATGAATTTATCTACATGCACCTCTACAGGCTCTTTGTTATCTACATTAAACTTTGGAAGAAGTTTATCTGAATGTTTGGGTAGAGGATGTTGTACACCAGGTATAGCCACAACAACTATTCTCAACCAAGGAAGTTGTGGGTTAGGTGGAGGATTAGGTGAAGGATTCCCTCCTCCTCCTACNAGGTGAAGGATTACCTCCTCCTCCTACAGGTATGTTTCCAGCCATAATACTTCCTTCAGAATCTAAAGAACTCCCTGAATTTAATGACCTTGGACTATCACATGGTGATTCTAGAGGAGAAGGTGGTTGATCAAAACCACCTATAGAATTCAATATTCTAGCAGTATTTATTCAAGTAGTTTCTCTCTGATGACTTCTAATTTGATAACTTGGAGTGCTATCAACTTCTACTGAATCTTGAGTAACTATATTCAATTGTGGATTATGTATTTGTTGTCTAGGTAGACCATAATCTATTGAGGTTACACTAAGTTGATTAGCATATGCTCTTGTAAGAATATGACGTGATTCTTCTAAAGTTTGAGTACCTTGTTAAGGAGTAAATGGGGATGTGATATGATCACGCTTAAGGATGCTCCTAACGGTTTCTATGAACGGTGATCTACTAACTTCGGATTGTAATGGAGGTTGTTGACTGGTTGAAGTTTTATCATTAGTTCTACCTGCCATTAATCATTAACAGGCCCTCCTTCTAGCACCATTTGTTGGCCTGATTTTCTGACCTAGGCCAAATAAGGAGATTAAGCCCACACAAGTCGCTTAGAGCAGCTCCTGGTGTGTTTGAAATGGAAAAATCTCACAGGTTATGGTACTGCTACCAACTGAATTTTCCTCATAAGGAGAATCTAAAACTCAGTAAAAATTTATCCTAATTTTATTACTACCTAAATAAACCCTAGAATTAGTTTTTTGTGACCTAAGTTATCCTAAAATGCTTTCTTAAGGAAAGTCTTCAATTTTTTAGGGTTTTGCTTCAAATATTTTAATTCAAAGACTATTTTAAGTTTTACAAAATTAATCTAATTCTATTTAACAACTGTTAAATATAAACTAAACTTTAAAATAAACTACACTAAGACTAAAATTAACTAGTTATTCTATCTCACCTGAGAGCAACTTGAATACTAGATTAATTATTAATTAATGATTCAAATAAAAAGAGAGATAAATATTTATGATTTAAATGAAAATATTTAAATCTTTAACATTAAACCACTCTGCTATATATTCACAACAACAGAAAAATTTAAAATAGATAACTACTTTAAATTTCTATGTAATGTTCTATTAATTAATAATTAGCAATCAATACCAAATATTTGAATAAAAGATGATATTTATTATGAAAACATTGTAAAAAATGCAAATGAAATCAAAATAAACATGAAATATTTATATTACTAAAATTCCAATTTTCAATAAAAATATTGATAAATCAAATATAGTAATATGACCTTGGACTATCACGTGGTGATTCTGGAGGAGAAGGTGGTTGATCAAAACCACCTATAGAATTCAATATTCTAGCAGTATTTATTCAAGTAGTTTCTCTCTGATGACTTCTAATTTGATAACTTGGAGTGCTATTAGCTTCTACTGAATCTTGAGTAACTATATTCAATTGTGGATTATGTCTTTGTTGTCTAGGTAGACCATAATCTACTGAGGTTACACTAAGTTGATTAGCATATTCTATTGTAAGAATATGACGTGATTCTTCTAAAGTTTGAGTACCTTGTTCAGGAGTAAATGGGGATGTGATATGATCACGCTTAAGGATGCTCCTAACGGTTTCGGTGATCTACTAACTTTCGACTGTAATGGAGGTTGTTGACTGGTTGAAGTTTTATCATTAGTTCTACCTGCCATTAATCATTATTAGGCCCTCCTTCTAGCGCCATTTGTTGGCCTGATTTTCTGACCTAGGCCAACTAAGGAGATTAAGCCCACACAAGTCGCTTAAAGCAGCTCCCGGTGTGTTTGAAATGGAAAAATCCCACAGGTTATGGTACTGCTACCAACTGAATTTTTCTCTTAAGGAGAATCTAAAATTCAGTAAAAATTTATCCTAATCTTATTACTACCTAAATAAACCCTAGAACTAGTTTTGTGTGACCTAAGTTATCCTAAAATGCTTTCTTAAGGAAAGTCTTCAATTTTTTAGGGTTTTGCTTCAAATATTTTAATTCAAAGACTATTTTAAGTTTTACAAAATTAATCTAATTCTATTTAACAACTGTTAAATATAAACTAAACTTTAAAATAAACTACACTAAGCCTAAAATTAACTAGTTATTCTATCTCACGTGAGAGAAACTTGAATACCACATTAATTATTAATTAATGATTCAAATAAAAAGAGAGATAAATATCTATGATTTAAATGAAAATATTTAAATCATTAACATTAAACCACTCTACTATATATTCACAACAACAGAAAAAATTAAAATAGATAACTACTTTAAATTTCTATTTAAAGTTCTATTAATTAATAATTAGCAATCAATACCAAATATTTGAATAAAAGATGATATTTATTATGAAAACATTGTAAAAAATACAAATGAAATCAAAATAAACATGAAATATTTATATTACTAAAATTCCAATTTTCAATAAAAATATTGATAAATCAAATATAGTAATATGCTCATTCAAACATTAATATTGTGTTAACAGAGTATTATCTTGGATAATGAATACAATCATAACACAGTATAATTGCCCAAAAACATAATGAGGAAGAGATATATTGAAATATATATAAAAATATTTCAAAAATAGCAACGAACAGTGATACCAGTTTGAGAACTTGAGTCACAATCCTTCTCCCAAGGCAAAACTCCAGCAAAAGAGATTAAAACTAGAATTGAAATTATATTTCAAATAAGTCTGTTTCTCTAATACTCTATCCACCACTTTTGCATTGAGCTTACTAGATTATATAATCAGACTCATAACTCATTCCTGTTTCTATGTAACAGACAGGCTAAAATGTCACTTTGGTTTCTAATAATTACTATCATAAAGACAGCAGAAATCCCATCCCTACTGAATAGCATTTTCCAAGAACGCAGCTAGCAGATAGATCTATCCTATGAAACAAAAACTGTCAATTAAATGACTAGCCTGTATTATCTCCTGTTCAAATGAATTGACTTATGACGTGGCCATCCTAAGCATCCAATTCTTCCAGAAGCGCCAACGAATGCCAATAGTGAGCAAAAAATAGCCTATATTCTTTTCAGCATGTAAGCAACATGTACACCTGTAACAAATGAAATGAAATTCTCATTAAAATCATGTTAACAGAAGATAAAATAAAATAAAACAAATTATAAGCGTTCCTGCAAAATCTACAATTTTGCAGGTGTGCTCATTAAAACATTTATTACCTATCAAAAAGGGAAATAAACCAGCATAACTAAAAGAGAAAAGATATCAAGTTATGTTTTGTAAACCGATTACTCTTCTTTCTTCAGAAAGTTTAGCTCTGAGCTTTATGATTGTCAGTTTCTGTCGATTTACTTGCTCAAGCAAGTGCTGGTTAGTATTTATCATTGATTTCTTGGCTTCCTTGTATCAATTCTTCTTCAGGTTCATATCTTTCCATCTATTAACCCAGACTAGTAAATCTTCCCTAAACGTTTTATTTTCTTCATTTTTTAAGGCTGCATTTGCTTGACACTCTTTTATATCCTTTTTTAATTCTACGATTTTGGTTTCATATACTCGGTCAAGTACCTGTTGAAGGGTTTCTTCATCCTGATCATGAAATGAATCATTAGACTCAGAATAATTAAGATTATTCACATCCTGAACCGATGAAGGGATGCTCATAAACGATGGTTTAGGGCCAGACCCACAAGCATCCATAAATGATTGTGCTATTTCAAACTTACTTGGATCAGTAATGTTTTTGGCCAACAATTTTTCAAGATTCTTCACTATGGGAATAGGTTCAGTCATATGCGTTGTCTCAGGAATTAAAGACGAAACATCATCCTCATGTTGAACAACAATTGGCTGAGTATTCTACTGAATGGTTATAGGAATGGAGGCTGTAGCCATGCTTCGAGTGAATCTTTGTGTACCAACAGATGCAGAACCCTTTGAATTAGAATCTCTTCTCATAACAAACTTGTGCTAACTGTTCAAGTTTTCTTGTATTTTCATCACAAGATTTTTTAGGAGTGCACAAATCAGAGAGGAATTCATGAGTAACAGAATCAAAATTTACATCATTCATCAATTCACTATCCACCTTTGTAGATGTGCTGAAACGTTCGACAGATGGAGATGGGTCCATATTAGTTCTAGCATCTAATGGATCAACCTTCTTTGTAACATCATTACTAATATGAGTATCTAAAGATGAACTTGCTTCCTGTAACCTACTAACCCCTAGCTCAGCTTTATGAACATCATCCAGTTCAAATTTTAATGGAGCTTTACACTTTCAGCGAGTTTTTAGGAAGAGGATTAGGCCAATACTGTGTCAACCCTAGCTTGTTTTCTTCCAATAATTCACCCCAGGATTTGCAAATAAGGCATAACTGATGCTGAACCAGAATTTTAATCAAACCATGGTGGAACAAGCTCCTATCAGGGTTTCCTATAGTATTTTGCACTGAGTGTGCCATTTTCTTCAAGCTTTGAAGCAGGTAGAAAGGTAGATTAAGTTTACAACCCTTCAAATCTAATAATAATCACAGATGGTAATAATGGATATGAGAGAAGCAGCCATCACAAGAAACATAGCTGACTAAAATTTCATAAGACGCTAGCCATGTCAGTTTTAAGAATTTAAATGAAACCCCAAACTTTAGCTTTGCATTAGCAAGTAAGGGTAAAAGTAATGACTTGCACATTTTCTTATCAACCTTTCCTCCTTTAAACCAACATTATCTGGTCTGAGGAAGCTTTGTTGCTTCTACAATTTTGTTTTCATCAATTATCAATTTAAACCGCCTAATTTGATCCACATTCTCCTTTAAGCTCAGAGCAAATTGTCTAGTGACTTCAGCATTATGACCACTGAAACGTCTAAAGAATGAACCCCATCCTATTTTTTTGAATAATGCAGCGACTTTCTCATGAGCTTCCACCAGCTCAGGCCTCGAAATCTCGAATCGGCTGAGAGGATCCATTTTCTCATCACTACAACTCTGGTCTCAGTTTGAAATGAAGGTAGCTGTGAATGTCAAAACCCCAAAAATACCGAAAAATTTAAAAAAATTTAAAATCATATAATTACATTAATTACAGTCATTAACTGTTTGATTAGTTTATGTTACCAAAATTGTAACTGAATGATCTTTTGTTATACTTAACTTTTAAGATGAGTTTCTTGTCAGTTACTGATTGTTTTCTGTTTGCAATCACAAAAGGGGGAATACCATGATGGACTGGGCTTACTTAGCTTTCGAGCTAATGCAGCAGTTTTTCTTTTTCCTACAGATATACAGGTAAAGTTCGGGTCACTGCTAACAAATCTTTAAAGTAATACATCTCAATTTGCTGTACCCAATCATCTAGTAGAAAATATATGCATGCTAGCCAGTTTATCAAGCTTTTTAAAAGGTAAATCTTTTCCTATAATTCTCCTTAAGTTCTTACAGATAGAAAACTGGTATTTAGTAGAGAAAATATAGCTATTTTCCTTTATAATAATAGCATCAAGTATTTCTATGGAGTATTGAATCACTTGATGAGTTTACTGTAATGCAGCTTAGAAGTAAGTAATAATTCTTATCTAGCACAGTAAATAAAACTGGATTCCATAATCAGACCAATTTCTATTTAACCTTTTTCACTACATCATGCCAAGTTTAAATTCAGAATATATTTTGATTTGCATTTACAATTGTAAAGGATCTAGAGTCAGATAATATATATATATTGTTATTTCGTCTAGCAATTACATGATTTACTGCTTGATACTTGTCTTCTCTTAACATTTTAAGAGTTTGCAATATTTGGAAACTACCTCTATTTTCATGATCAATAATCGACTAAATTCTATAAGCACCTTTAAAATTAGTCCTAGATTATCATAATTAAACTTATTATGAGTTTCCAGACTATACTATCATCAAGAATGGTGAAAATAACTTACCTAAACTGCTAGTCAAACATTCACTTACCAAACCTTATAAATCTTTGAGCAAGAATGATAACAAAAGTTTACTTGTTATCACAAGGAGTCTAAGACTATTAAAAGATTGTTAATATATTAGCAATGACGAGTCCAAACGAACTGGAGTAATCTCAATCCAAATTAGTGGATTATAAAGCTGGGTTTCTATAAGTTAAGTCATATAATGACTAGTCTTTTACCATCTATGCAAGGCTATATCAAATAGTCATTATAGTTGTAGCATTGTAACAACCATACCTAACATTACTCTATTAATTTATAGACTTAAAGAAACGATATATCTATTGTCTTCACTTGAGAATAGGGTAATGGCAATATAGTGGAAGTTTTATGAATAACCATAACTTAACATTATACCCATAAACTTATAACTTTTATATTTAATATCAAGTTCTCTATGTATAAATACCTCAAGACTTACTCTTGAATCAATATTATAATGTGAAGTTTAATATTTACAATGCAAAGGTAAATATCGAAATAGCATAGTTTTATTGTTTATGATGCATAATTTATTATTTGTAATGCATAGTATTATTATGCATTGCTTCTAACATTGTGGTTGTGAAATATAATGCAGGTAATACCATAAGGTAGCGACCATATGGAATAGCTATGCGATGAATTGTTTGGCAGACCAACGATTGGCAGACTTCATCGTAGAACATTAGTACTGACATGGTTGCTCCTCGGCCATGCACTGGTGGTATAAATCGTTGACTCAACCCTAAATTTATCATTTTCTCCCTCGCCTTCGGGCTTGGTCGCTCTGTGAACCCTCCTGGCCTAGTCTTTGCTGTTGCATTGTGCGGTAGCAGCTTGCATGCTGCTCCAGTCCTTCGTGCTCGTCTAATGCACTGTGTGGAATCATTAGCTTATTGTTAGTAGCCATATGGTCATTGAAAGACCTAGGGTTTCTCCTTTTGTCACTAATATCGACCCTGTCACGGCGTGAGTGCATTTCTTTGTCTTGACATTGTCACGGCTCCCACTGCAGTAGTTATCTTTTTCTCCTGCCAGCTCGTTCTCCTCGATGACAGGGAAGGGATTACGCTTCCTCTGCTCATAGTTGTCAGACTGTTTATGGTGGCCGCACTTCCTTCAGACTCGCTGGTAAGTTACAGTTAATATTTTGTCTTTCGAGTTCAAGAAAATAGTTTAGCCAATAAAGAATATGGTTTTAATTAAAATCTTTTTTTTCTGCAGGTTTTGGCTCCTCTTAAGGCGTGGATGGCACAAAGCTTCGGTGAGAGGCTTTACCTGGTAAGCCTGGTTTTCACCATGGCGTTCCCTCTTTGCTGGTTTGTTAGGGTGGTTAAGGTTTGACTTAGAGTGATGGAGCTCTGTGGTCACCTCAGCTCTGTTTAAACTTGGAAACTATATGTTAAAAGTGTTTTTAACAGGTGAAACCCTGCGCTATCGCATGGGTGTTATGGCTTCGGTCGATAATGTAAATATTTGTCTCTCTTCTATGTTTAATATTTTCTATAAAAGAAAAAATGAATATATATAAAAAGGCAATGGCTGTGTGCCTGCCTGTATATGAGGTTACGACCTCTATACTCTGTTTCCTTTACTGTACTCATAAAGATGTTCAGGGTTTTCACTCGAGTTTTGAAATATGACTTCTTATAAAGATTTCCTGTATCTTGGCTTTGTTTATAGCATGCATTTTATTTTATTCTAAGCTCTATACAAGAATAAATAAATTATAAGTTACAACCACATATACTGTGGATTTATGGTGCGGTCGTGGGTGAAACAGTGTCTTAATTTATAATTAATATTTCATTGCATATACAGGTATTTATAGGGTCAAACCCTAATTACTGTTTAAGAGATTATTACTATTTTCTTAATTTGTTACTGTGTATTACCTACAAATTCTATCTGTATCCTTATTTGTATTATTACATTTACTCTTAGTTTATGATCTGTGTAAGAAATAAATAATATACAAGCTTAGAACAGCCTTATAGTATTGTTTTATAATGCGGCTGCAAGTAAATTGTTGTCTTATTTTTATAATTATTTGTTATTTGCAAAACTGGATAATGTAGGGTTAAACCCTAATTTTTTTATAGTTTGAGCAGAGTACTGTTTCTTATTTTTCTATTAAGTACAATAATACTACTTCTGTTGTATCTGTGGGTAAATAAAAGATCATTACCTATTGATTAAGCTCGTTGTACGAGCAGTTCTGTTATTTACCTTTATTTTAATTATGCGACTGAGTTATTTATTTTAAGTAAAATTCTTTTATAAGGTTGCTGTCACGTTAAAATCCTGGGCTATACTATGAAAATCTTTGTTAAGTAATATATATATATATATATATATATATATATAGGGTTTATACCCTTAACCATATAGGTTCTTATATTTGGTATTTAATTTATTTTAACTAAATAATCTTGGAGAAGACTAGTTGCCTGTAGAACAGGGTATTTTTAACTCCAAATTGTAATCTAATTAATATTTGTCATTTCTTAAGTTTATACTGGATAAATATTATTATTATTAGTAATTACTACTACAAAAAAATAATCCTATTTTAATTGGAGTAATAGATTTTCCATCTTTGTAACCTTGTTTATTTTTATAATATATTTGAATAATATTTATTATTTGATTCCTTTATAGTTTATACTATTCTATCTATGTTCTGCTGTAATTAGTCTATTTTCTTTAGTTATAAAGTTACTTATGAATTTACTGTATGTACAAACATTAACATATTTCTATTCGGAATAAATGAATGAAAACTCTGTGACCTGTTCGAACCTAGTCTAAAATAAAAGAAGGAAATTAATAAAGAATGGAAACAATATAAACATTCATAACCTCCAGTCTGGAATAGTTGACAATAGCATCTAATATTACATAACTAGTTCTTGCTTGAGTTTATTTTTAGTAATGAAGTTATCCGAAAACATGGAATGGAACTATATAGTAAACAGTATGAAATTCTAGTCTAACTTCTAATATCTATTCTTACAGAAGAATCTAAATGAAACAACAATATAGTACTAGGAATAGTTTTTAAGACTGTAGGAAAATAACTTATGAATTTGTGAAAACACTTGTAGTAACTGCAAGTAAAATAGGAAACTCGGTTCAGAAGAATACTACTTCTCAACACCGAGATACTGTGTTGGAGTACGATCTGGTGATCCCAGATGTCGAAAAACACAGTAACTATTAACAGATTTAACTACTAATATTCTGAGATACTAACTTTATTGAACTAACTAACTTCTCAGACATATAAAATAAACATATCATGCGTCCATTCATTCTCAGTAAACATAAAGAAATAAGTGACAGAACATGTTTAAGCTATGGACAACAACAGCAATGGGAGGTCGTTCCTCCCTACCAACTCCTAGAGAGCGCTCAGACAGCGACTTCTCAGGACCCTCGAGCTTGCTCTGGTCTCCCTGGCTGGAACTAGGTGCAGCAAAGTCAGATACCAGTCCTCAAACTCAGTATTAACTCAAAACTATCAGTCAGTTCTCTTCAACCCAATAGCTGTAATTAAAAATCAAGTTACTGCAGCAATCCTCCTAAAACAACTTCCTTATTGTATTTCCCTCTTCCTCAATGGATTTCCTGAATAACATTCACCTGAATGAATTCTCTCTGGAAAATAACTGAGCAGCCTCAGCTCTCTTCCTTGAGTCCTTTTAAAAGATTGCCTAGGTCTTTGTTGGGTTAACTGTCATTTAATGAGCCACCTGCTCTGATTCCACTTTATTGGGGAATCATGACCCCAAATATAGGGAAGGTGCCACCTGCAACTTAGGAAGTGTTTGAGGATGCTGCCACTTGTCTTTTGCCTTTCCATCTAGTTCCATCCACCAGTTTGACCAGTAACCTCTTTTAACAGCTCTCCCATGCTGTTGTCTCGATAATTTATTTATTAATAATAAAATATTCTGAATTACACTCCATTACTATTGACTCTGATGAGTCATCAATCCCTACTTAGGATTAAGTTTAACATAATGTCTCAGAAATATAATAAAACAATTTACATAATTTTACAAAATTGGGGCATGTGACATACACACCCCCTTAAAATGTAACATCGTCCTCGATGTTACTTATTCCTCATCCTCTGCAACCTCCTGGAACAGATTCGGGTATGCTTCCCGCATCTTACTTTCTAGTTCCCAGGTAGCTTCTTCAAAACTAAGGTGCTTCCATTGTGCCTTCAGCTGTCCAATTGTGCGGTTCCGCGGAGTAATTTCCCTCCTCCCGAGGATACAGTCCAGTTCCACCAGAACTTCCCCTTCTGGTTCTACCTGTACAACGTTCCAATCAATCACATGAGTAGCATCATGAACATACTTTTTCAAAACAAAAATATGAAAAACATTGTGCACTTTTAAATTACGTGGTAACGCTAGTTGATATGCAACTTGACCAACTCTAGATAAAATTTCAAACGGACCACAGTAACGTGGCGCTAATTTTGCACAACTCCCCAATCTTAGGGAGATCTTCTTTGGTCTTACCTTTATGAACACATTCTCACCCACCTGGAACTCTTTAGGAGTTCTTTTCAAATCTGCCTAGCTCTTTTGCCGATCCTGGGCAGCCTTCAAGTTCTCCTGCACTTGTTTTACAATCTGTTCCATTTCTTTTAATAATTTGGGTCCCAACACTAATCTATCTACTGGATTATTCGAGGAGATAGGAGTGTTACACTTAAGCCCATACAGAATTTCAAAAGGACTGAACTTAGCTGATGATTGATAGTTGTTATTGTATGCAAATTCTGCTAAATGCAAGTAATCCTCCCACTTACTTGGTTGATCCTTAACGTACATTCTTAACAGATCTTCCAACACCTGATTAACTTTTTCAGTCTGTCCGTCCTTCTGAGGATGGAAAGAAGTGTTGAAATTCAGTGTTGTGTTTAATCCCTTAAACAAGGATTTCTAGAAATTCCCTATGAATTTAGGATCCCTGTCTAAAATAATAACCTTCAGCACACCATGTAGCCGAAAAATCTGCTTTAGAAATATGTTAGCTATGTTTGCAGCCTTGTAAGTGGTCTTAACAGGAATAAAATGTGCTGCTTTACTTAATTTATCTACTACCACCATAATTGAATCATTTTGATTTTGATTTCTGGGTAATCCAGTAATGAAATCTAAGCTGATTATTTTCCACTTCCAACTAGGAATAGGCAAAGGTTGCAGTAACCCAACTAGATGTTGATGTTCTGTATTCACTTGTTGACATTCCAAACACCTAGCTATATACTCAGCTACTTTAGATTTCATATTAGGCCAGAAATAATCTTTTCTTAACATGGTGACAGTCTTCTGATAGCCTGGATGCCCTGAGTAAGGGGTTTTATGCACTTCATCCGGAATTAGCAATTTAACTTTAGACACATTAGGCACATACAGTCTGTCCTTAAACATTAAAAATCCATCTTTGTTTAGACTATAACCCTTAATTAAACTTTCTGTGGGTTCTTCTTTAGCTGTAGCTTGTAATTTTTGATAAATTTCATCCAATTTTATACCTTCAATCAGCTGTTCATTTAAATCAGAAATATAAGTACTGATTGCTATTGTAAAATTCAGCTTTTCATTTCTGCTCAATGCATCAGCTACTTTATTTTCTTTTCCTTTTATGTGTTGAATTTCAAAATTGTATTCACTTAAGAAGGCTAACCATCTTGTTTTCCTTGCATTTAAGTTAGGCTGATCTAAAAGGTATTTTAGACCCTTGTTATCAGTCATTAAAGTAAACTTTCTGCCTATTAAGTGGTGTCGCCACATTTTTAAGGCATGAATAACAACAGCTAGTTCCAAATCATACGTGGCATAATTCTTTTCATGGATATTTAGCTTCCTGGACTCATAGGCAATAACATGTCCATCCTGAGTCAGCACTCCGCCTAGACCGTCATTACAAGCATCGGTACAAACCATGAAATCCTTATTAGGCTCCGCTATTCTTAGAATAGGCGCAGTTGTTAATAAAGTTTTTAGTTTCTTAAAGCTTTCTTCGCATTTTAAGTTCCAATCGAATTTCTTGCCTTTCTTTTGCAAGGAAGTGATTGGGTTAGCTATTTTTGAGAAGCCTTCTATGAATCTTCCGTAATAACCGGTAATTCCCATGAAGGACCTAACATCTGTTACGTCTTTTGGTACTGGCCAATCTTCGATTGCCCGGATCTTTTCAGGATCAACTGAAATCCCTTCCTTAGTCACCACGTGACCTAAGTACTGGATTTCATCCTTAAAGAAATCACACTTATTGAACTTCGCAAAGAGCTATTGCTCTCACAGTTCTTGTAAGACTATCCGTAAATCCTCCTTATGTTCCTCTTCATTTTTAGAATAAATTAAGATGTCATCGATAAATACGACAACAAATTTGTCTAAATATTTATGCATTATGTTATTCATTAGACACATAAAGATGGCTGGGGCATTAGTAAGCCCAAATGGCATTACGACAAATTCGTAATGTCCATACCTTGTTCTAAAAGCTATCTTAAATATGTACCCTTCTTTAATTCTTACTTGATGATAGCCTGATCTCAGGTCTATCTTAGAGAACACCGTAGCTCCACGCAGCTGATCAAATAGATCATCTATGCGAGGCAATGGATATCTATTTTTAATTGTCATTTTATTCAGTTGACGGTAATCTATGCAAAGTCACATAGTTTCGTCTTTCTTTTTAACAAAGATTACTGGTGCTCCCCAAGGGGACACACTGGGACGAATGTATTTCTTACCTATTGATTCATTTAACTATGATTTTAATTCATTAAGTTCCAGAATATTCATACGGTACGGAGCTTTCGAGCTAGGTACAACACCTGGTACCAGCTCGATTGTGAAATCCAGTTCCCTCCTAGGAGGTAATCCTGGAATTTCCTCCGGAAAAACATCAGTAAATTCGTTTAACACAGGAATATCCTCTATTTTTATTTTATCTTTTTCAGATTTGCTCGCCTCATCTGTAATAGTTACAGCATAGGCTTTACACCCTTTTTTGACTGCTCTTTTGAGATGTAAGGTAGAAATCTGCCTGATTACAGTTTTCCTAGGAATACCCTTAACTGTTACAGGCTGTTCATTATTATTCAAACACGTAAAGGTTTTATCAAAATAGTTTAAAACTACTCTGTGTTGTTCCAACCAGTCCATACCAATAAGTATGTCATACGAGCCAAGTGGAAGAATATTTAATTTAACAGTAGTTTTAAAATCATTCATATCTAAAGAACATCTCTTAACATAACAATTTACCTTCCTTTTTACCCCTGTGGCTAGTTGAACTAGCCAGGAGTTATCAAACTTTTCAATAGTCAGATTACACTTTTCTACTATCTGTGGTGAAATATAACTAAGACTTGCACCTGGATCTATTAAAATAGTTACAGGCGTTTTGTTAACCATACCTTCTACTTCCACCATGGAAGTTTGATAATCAGCTTAGCGGTTCTCCAACGCTGCATTGATTCGGGGCATAGTCCTGGAAAAGTCTCCAACAGTCATTTCATCTTGTATTGTATGAATATTGCTGTTTGGCTTCTTCCGATTTGGGCAAACTGAAGCATAGTGTGGGCCATTGCACTCCCAACACTTAACAAGTTCCTTCCGTTTGAAATTCTTAGTGAAATTTCCATGATTGTTAGAAGCCTCTTTGGAGCCCTTGAAGTTATTGGAATTATTTGAATCACCATTTTTGCTTCCCTGGAAGTTCTTACCATTAGAATGGTTTCTGTTCTTGTTATTTCTGAAATTTTTCTAGGGTACAAACTCCTTTTTCTTGAACTCAGGCTGATTACTGTTCTTTTTAGCCTTCCAGTTGGCTATTCCTTCTTTCTTTTTATTCTGTTCAAAACAGAAATTATCCTTTCGCATGGCTTCTTCCAGGTTTTTGGGGTTATCATATTCGATTCTGTCTTTTATATGATATGGCAAGCAGTTGAGAAACCGCTGTACTTTAGGTTTCTCATCAACTAAATACAGCACATACCTTAACAGACTTAAGAACTTACTGTTTAAGTCTTTCATAGTCATGGACCCAAGCTTTAACTCATAAAATTCCTTAGCCCTTTCTTCATAGTATTGTTCAGACAGAAACTTCTTCTTGAAGTACCTTTTAAAAGTACTCCAATTGACCTCTTTTTCTTTGATCCCCTTGACCCTTTTCAAATCTTGCCACCATATATCTGCCTTTCCAGAAAGGTTATAGATGGCCATTCTCGCCTTCAGCTGATTTGAATAATTATATATCTGAAAGTATTTTCTCATCCCGGATAACCAGGATTCTGCCTCTTCTCCTTTTTCAGTTTCTCCATTGAAAGTTGGGGGTTTTATTTTCTTGAACTCCCCAGAAATCTCTTCATAAGGCCTGTACTTTTTCTTCCTTTTATACAACTCAGCCTCACTACTGTCACTAGTAGTGTAATAGCTCTGTTGTTCCTTACTTCCTTCAGATGATGAACTGCTATCAGGTTTAGCTAGTTTCATCTTTTGGACCCTTTCTGATAGCTAGCTTCTTCGGATTCAGATCTTTTACTTCTCCCTTCAATCTAAAATTTTTCCATCAAAATTTGATTTAACTCCTCTTGAGTTTTCAGAATCCATTCATTGTCCTTCTTGACTGATTCCATTTCAGTCTTTAACTCCCTTATAGTCTGCATTAGCCTTGGGGAGTGAGCAGTTACCTCCTCTATCACAGGTTCTCTAGACATCTGCCTTGTCTTAGTGTTGGGAGACTCCTTAGCATATTCTCCCAGCTTCTCCATACTTGCCTGTTAGATTCAGAAAAAGAATTTTTTTCTGCTTTTGCATAAAACAAATTACAAATTAGTACATAAATTTTGTTTGTTGTTCTACGGAAACTAGTTGGGCCACATTAAGGCCTAGTATTTGAACCATGCTCTGATACCACATGCCAAAACACCAAAAATACCAAAAAAATTAATTTTTTTTTAAAATCATATAATTACATTAATTACAGTCATTAACTGTTTGATTAGTTTATGTTACCGGAATTGTAACTGAATGATCTTTTGTTATACTTAACTTTTAAGATGATTTTCTTGTCAGTTACTGATTGTTTTCTGTTTGCAATCACAAAGGGGGAATACCATGACGGACTGGGCTTACTTAGCTTCCGAGCAATGCAGCAGTTTTTCTTTCTCCTACAGATATACAGGTAAAGTTCGGGTCACTACTAAAAAATCTTTAAAGTAATACATCTCAATTTGCTGTACCCAATCATCCAGTAGAAAATATATGCATGCTAGCCAGTTTATCAAGCTTTTTAAAAGGTAAAGCTTTTCGTATAATTCTCCTTAAGTTCTTACAGATAGAAAACTAGTATTTAGTAGAGAAAAGATAGCTATTTTCCTTTATAATAATAGCATCAAGTATTTCTATGGAGTATTGAATCACTTGATGAGTTTATTGTAATGCAGCTTAGAAGTAAGTAATAATTCTTATCTAGCACAGTAAATAAAACTGGATTCCATAATCAGACCAATTTCTATTTAACCTTTTTTACTACATCATGCCAAGTTTAAATTCAGAATATATTTTGATTTGCATTTACAATTGTAAAGGATCTGGAGTAAGATAATATATATATATATATATATATATATATATATATATATATATATTGTTATTTCGTCTAGAAATTACACGATTTACTGCTTCATACTTGTCTTCTCTTAACATTTTAAGAGTTTGCAATATTTGGAAACTACCTCTATTTTCATTATCAATAATCGACTAAATTCTATAAGCACCTTTAAAATTAGTCCTAGATTATCATAATTAAACTTATTATGAGTTTCCAGACACTACTATCATCAAGAATGGTGAAAATAACTTACCTAAACTGCTAGTCAAACATTCACTTACCAAACCTTATAAATCTTTGAGCAAGAATGATAACAAAAGTTTACTTGTTATCACAAGGAGTCTAATACTATTAAAAGATTGTTAATATATTAGCAATGACGAGTCCAAACGAACTGGAGTAATCTCAATCCAAATTAGTGGATTATAAAGCTGGGTTTCTATAAGTTAAGTCATAGAATAACTAGTCTTTTACCATCTATGCAAGGCTATATCAAATAGGCATTATAGTTGTAGCATTGTAACAACCATACCTAACATTACTCTATTAATTTATAGACTTAAAGAAACGATATATCTATTGTCTTCACTTGAGAATAGGGTAATGGCCATATGGTGGAATTTTTATGAATAACCATAACGTAACATTATACCCATAACCTTATAACTTTTATATTTAATATCAAGTTCTCTATGTCTAAATACCTCAAGACTTACTCTTGAATCAATATTATAATGTGAAGTTTAATATTTACAATGCAAAGGTAAATGTCGAAATAGCATAGTTTTATTGTTTATGATGCATAATTTATTATTTGTAATGCATAGTATTATTATGCATTGCTTCTAACATTGTGGTTGTGAAATATAATGCACGTAATACCATAAGGTAGCGACCATATGGAATAGCTATGCGATGAATTGTTTGGAAAACCAACGATTGGCAGACTTCGTCGTAGAACATTAGACTTCGACCCACCTTGCATGCAATGTATTATAGTACTGACGTGGTCGCTCCTCAGCCATGCACTGGTGGTATAAATCGTTGACTCAACCCTAAATTTATCATTTTATCCCTCGCCTTCGGGCTTGGTCGCTCTGTGAACCCTCCTGGCCCAGTCTTTGCTATTGCATTGTGCGGTAACAGCTTGCATGCTGCTCCAGTCCTTCGTGCTCATCTAATGCACTGTGTGGAATCATTAGCTTGTTTTTAGCGGCCATATGGTCGTTGAAATACCTAGGGTTTCTCCTTTTGTCACTAATATCCACCCTGTCACGGCGTGAGTGCATTACTTTGTCTTGACACTATCACGGCTCCCACTGCAATAGTTATCTTTTGCTCCTGCCAGCTCGTTCTCCTCGGTGACAGGGAAGGGCTTACGCTTCCTCTGCTCATAGTTGTCAGACTGTTTATGGTGGTCGCACTTCCTTCAGACTCGCTGGTAAGTTACAGTTAATCTTTCATCTTTCGAGTTCAAGAAAATAGTTTAGCCAATAAAGAATATGGTTTTAATTAAACTCTTCTTTTTTTGCAGGTTTTGGCTCCTCTTAAGGCATGGATGGCACAAAGCTTCGGCGAGAGGCTTTACCTGGTAAGCTTGGTTTTCACCATGGCGTTCCCTCTTTGCTGGTTTGTTAGGGTGGTTAAGGTTTGACTTAGAGTGATGGAGCTCTGTGGTCACCTCAGCTCTGTTTAAACTTGGAAACTGTATGTTAAAAGTGTTTTTAACAGGTGAAACCCTGCGCTATCGCATGGGTGTTATGGCTTCGGTCGATAATGTAAATATTTGTCTTTCTTCTGTGTTTAAGATTTTCTGTAAAAGAAAAAATGAATATATATAAAAAGGCAATGCGTGTGTGCCTGCCTGTATATGAAGTTACGGCCTCTATACTCTGTTTCCTTTACTGTACTCATAAAGATGTTCATGGTTTTCACCCGAGTTTTGAAATATGACTTCTTATAAAGCTTTCCTATATCTTGGCTTTGTTTATAGCATGCATTTTATTTTATTCTAAGCCCTGTACAGGAATAAATAAATTATAAGTTACAACCACATATACTGTGGATTTATGGTGCGGTCGTGGGTGAAACAGTGTCTTAATTTATAATTAATATTTCATTGCATATACAGGTATTTATAGGGTCAAACCCTAATTACCGTTTAAGAGATTATTACTGTTTTCTTAATTTGTTACTGTGTATTACCTACAAATTCTATCTGTATCCTTATTTGTATTATTACATTTACTCTTAGTTTATGATCTGTGTAAGAAATAAATAATATACAAGCTTAGAACAGCCTTATAGTATTGTTTTATAATGCGGCTGCAAGTAAATTGTTGTCTTATTTTTATAATTATTTGTTATTTGCAAAACTAGATAATGTAGGGTTAAACCCTAATTTTTTTACAGTTTGAGCACAGTACTATTTCTTATTTTGCTATTAAGTACAATAATACTACTTCTGTTGTATCTGTGGGTAAATAAAAGATCATTACCTATTGATTAAGCGCGTTGTACGAGCAGTTCTGTTATTTACCTTTATTTTAATTATGCAACTGAGTTATTTATTTTAAGTAAAATTCTTTTATAAGGTTGTTGTGAGGTTAAAATCCTGGGTTATACTATGAAAATCTTTGTTAAGTAATATATATATATATATAGGGTTTATACCCTTAACCATATAGGTTCTTATATTTGGTATTTAATTTATTTTAACTAAATAATCTTGGAGAAGACTAGTTGCGTGTAGAACAGGGTATTTTTAACTCCAAATTGTAATATAATTAATATTTGTTATTTCTTAAGTTTATACTGGATAAATATTATTATTATTAGTAATTACTACTACAAAACAATAATCCTATTTTAATTGGAGTAATAGATTTTCCATCTATGTAACCTTGTTTATTTTTATAATATATTTGAATAATATTTATTATTTGATTCCTTTATAGTTTATACTATTCTATCTATGTTCTGCTGTAATTAGTCTATTTTCCTTAGTTATAAAGTTACTTATGAATTTACTGTATGTACAAACATTAACATATTTCTATTCGAAATAAATGAATGAAAACTCTGTGACTTGTTCGAACCTAGTCTAAAATAAAAGAAGGTAATTAATAAAGAATGGAAAGAATATAAACATTCATAACCTCCAGTCTGGAATAGTTGACAGTAGTATCTAATATTACATAACTAGTTCTTTCTTGAGTTTATTTTTAGTAATGAAGTTATCCGAAAACATGGAATGGAACTATATAGTAAACAGTATGAAATTCTAATCTAACTTCTAATATCTATTCTTACAGAAGAATCTAAATGAAACAACAATACAGTACTAGGAATAGTTTTTAAGCTTCTAGGAAAATAACTTATGAATTTGTGAAAACACTTGTAGTAACTACAAGTAAAATAGGAAACTCGGTTCAGAAGAATACTACTTCTCAACACCGAGATACTGTGCTCGAGTACGATCTGGTGATCCCAGATGTGGAAAAACACAGTAACTATTAACAGATTTAACTACTGATATTCTGAGATACTAACTTTATTAAACTAACTAACTTCTGAGACATATAAAATAAACATATCATGCGTCCATTCATTCTCAGTAAACATAAAGAAATAAGTGACAGAACCTGTTTAAGCTATGGACAACAACAGCAATGGGAGGCCATTCCTCCCTACCAACTCCTAGAGAGCGCTCAAACAGCGACTTCTCGGGACCCTCGAGCTCGTTCTGGTCTCTATGGCTGGAACTAGGTGCAGCAAAGTCAGATACCAGTCCTCAAACTCAATATTAACTCAGAACTATCAGTCAGTTCTCTTCAGCCCAATAGCTATAATTAAAAATCAAGTTACTGCAAGAATCCTCCTAAAACAACTTCCTTACTGTATTTCCCTCTTCCTCAATGGATTTCCTGAATAAAATTCACCTGAATGAATTCTCTCTGGAAAATAACTGAGCAGCCTCAGCTCTCTTCATTGAGTTCTTTTAAAAGATTTCCTAGGTCTTTATTGGGTTAACTGTCATTTAATGAGCCACCTGCTCTGATTCCACTTTCTTGGGGAATCATGACCCCAAATATAGGGAAGTTTCCACCTGCAACTTAGGAAGTGTTTGAGGATGCTGCCACTTGTCTTTTGCCTTTCCACCTAGTTCCATCCACCAGTTTGACCAATAACCTCTTTTAACAGCTCTCCCATGCTGTTGTCTCCATAATTTATTTATTAATAATAAAATATTCTAAATTACACTCCATTACTATTGACTCTGATGAGTCATCAATCCCTACTTAGGATTAAGTTTAACATAATGTCTCAGAAATATAATAAAACAATTTACATAATTTTACAAAATTGGGGTATGTGATAGTGAAGACTGAAGGAATAGGGATCCAAGTGAAAAGCATTATGTGAACCATCAAATCCCTAATTGATTCATACGTGACAAGATAGAGAACCCCAAATTCGGCCATGGTAACCAAATTTTGAAATAATGAGAACAAATGCCAGCGTTTTGTGTTATGAGTAATGGATAGACTAGTCGTGACTAACCAAACTCTCAGAAATCATTATGTTAACACTTCGAATTCTAACTGAACTTTTTCATTCAAAATAATACAATCGAGGGTTTGATAACCATATGATACAAAAGACAAAGCATTGATAATATGCAGACTGGAATGATAGCTTCGTACAGGCGCGATAAATGGTAATGGTTACTAGTCATTATGAAATTGAATTTGAATGACATGATTCCATCACTAAACCAACAAATGTCAGTTGTATTGATTGGTGTCAATAGTTAAATCCAAAACCGAATGTTAATATGATATCAATCTTTATGTAGGTTATTCAAAAATATCATTATCATTAAAATACCTATGAACAGATGTTATCAAATCATCCATTCGTAACCTATACCAAAAACACGACTATNATGATATCAATCTTTATGTAGGTGATTCAAAAATATCATTATCATTAAAATACCTATGAACAGATGTTATCAAATCATCCATTCGTAACCTGTACCAAAAACAAGACTATCAATCGATAATAAACAAGGATTACACGTGAAGGGAAATCGTGCTCATAAACCAGATGATGTGAAGTCGTCATTACAATCCATAATGTCTCCTAGAGTTTCGTAATTACAACAGCAAGATCAGCTTTGGATAATATTTAAACCACTCAAAACCATATTTATACATGTAATTGATTCAAGGATAACATAATATGGTTTTGAATGAACTTATGAAATCCAAATCACCTATGACCTTATAAAAACTAAACATTAAATCAAAATTTGATTATTATGATTATATCACAATGAAGATTTCGAAATGATATATACAAATGATCTTTATCTATATTGTGAAACATATGTATACTTTCCATAATTTGAACAATGACATGATATTAAAAGATCAAGTTTAATGTAAAAATATATTATTATCAAGGTTATAAAATATTTCGATTATAATTTAATCAACCCTAATCATAAAATTTACAAAAACTTATGATAATAAATACCTTATAAAAGCCAAATTTGTCACATGTTCAAAATGTGTTTTCATTTTAATCCAAAGAACTAATTAGCATACTATACCTTAAATCACATGAATCAATATATAATCAAATGAATTGATAATGATAAAAATTGATTATATATAAAATTTACAAGATTAACAGCTGCTAATTTATCAAATTTATGAAAGTATTCCATAAATTTCTAATATGACTCTTAACTCTTCTGAAATATGAGAGTACCTTCAGAATCAAAGATTCTGAAGGCACTCTTATATAATTTTTTATAATAAATCACAGAAGAGAACTGATCATTTTATTTAGCATAGTACAAAAATTGAGCAGGTTGTTTCCTGCTAACATGTCCATAGTGACTCGGTAGAGTCCTCTGGCACTTAGCTGGATCTTCATATCTCCTTTCCATGAATGGAAATTGAACGGAGTCAAGAGTTCGATGGAAGAAGCCATCTCAAACTGCTGGAGCGAATGCTTTCACTTGTTAAAACCTGCAAATCACAACAAAAGGAGCATCGTAAGGTTGAACAGCCTACACATTTTAGGCTTTCATCACACCCAGCATAGTTGATCAAGCATGTTTGACCAACAATTCCTTAACTTGGGGTATAAAGTGGTAAGCCTTGGCTTCTGGTTCAATTCTGGATTTTTGAGCTTTTGCTCAATTTTTCATGCAAGATCTGTCAAAAAGTTTGTTTTTGAGAGATCTGAACTTTGTCTGACCCGTGAGCTCTGATACCATATTAATACCATATTAATTTGTCATAGTATTCTAGGCACTAAAAACACAGTCTCACAAAGAATTTAGACAATTAAGCATAAAATTGGCAAAATGGTGCTGCAATGGAAGTAGCAGCTCTGTATAATCAATGAATGATGAATAATACAATACAATGATCATGCAAGATGCATGAATGCCAAGACAATTCGAATTCCCAAGGAGGTCATTCGAATTGAATGAATGGGTATAGCTTAACTCCAATGAACCCCAATGAGGTTAACTAAAGTCAAACTGGCCATCAGAGGTGGTTGGAGGCGCCCCTATTTACTCCAGTTCATTAAATCTTAATAAAATAATCAATATAATGAATGGAGGCACCTTCACCACTCAGCTTAACTGATTGTAACCATCAGTTAGAAATTAGGTGCATTTATGACACTGAGATCACCCCCGGAGTGCTCCAGTTAGCCTCCCTGAATGAAGGAGAAGGCTTAGTTGGCCTCCTTGACTGAAGCAAGGCATGGGTGTGCTCATGTTGATGTCATAGTGTGCTGATATGATGTCGATTAAGTCAATAAAACTTAGGATAGTGGTTTAACAAGGTCAAATTGACCAAATTAAGTGTGTATGGTGGGTAAATGTCTCCAACAAAGTGTACTTTTTGACAAGATGCTTTTAATTATCATTGTGGCAAGGGTTCCCTTAACCATTCTGGAAATATTACAACAGAAAATAGGCATCTCTACAACACTAGAGTCTGGACCAAATCCCTTCTTTATTGTTGCTTGATTACATAGGTGAGATGACTACAAGGGGTGAAACACTTCTTTGAAGATTTGAACCTGTATTAAACTTCCTTCTTTCCCATTGAACCATGACCTTCTTAACTCTGGAAAACACCACATGCTTGATAGGGAAGGTATTAAGGAAATGGACATGAGAGACACTTTTTTCGGTCGGCACATATGTGGCTACAAGACCATTGCAACATGTTAATATATCAAGTAGATAACATAAGGAGGAGCTCGACCCAAAGTCTACCTATACTTCCTCTCAAGATTGATCATGTAATGATAAAGCGATAGAAAGGAGGAAGAGTGTTGGTGGCTCTCTTACGACTAAAAATGATGTCTATTTATGTCAAAAGCTTGATTTGAGAGTTTCATTGTAATTTTATCAAAGACTTGTTCAATAGCCTGCTGCAGCCAAATGAGGCTTGTGGAATAGCCTCCCACTACTTCTTGTTTGTCTTGTCTTTAAAAAGTTGGATAAACTACTAAGTGTCGCATTCAATAAAAGTTAACTCTCCACTATAGTTAGCTTCGCATTAGACATACCAACTATCATATTACATTTAATACCACATATACCTAGAATTTTTAGTTTTAAAATTTGTTTTTTATTATTTTTAATGTCTAACAATTATAAACCCTCTTTTATAAATTTATGTCCCATGCAAAAATGTCTTACATCAATAAAAGAAAAACTAGAATATTATAATTTAGAAATTCTTAAATTTAATTTATATTTTTAAATGTTTTGTTTAACATTGAAATATTGCAAAAATTTCAAAAAGTTTGTAAAACCTTATGAAAAAAGCAAAACTAATAACAATAAAAAAAAAAATTATGAGTTACTGAAAGTACATTAAGTTAAAATTCAAAAGAGGTTTTAAGTGTGAAATGTTTTACCAAAAGTAGATTGGAGGTTTTAAGTGTGACATCTTAAAATTTTAGAAAAAGTTTTAATTTGAAAATCTCTTAACTCAATAAGTATTCTAGTAAATTTAATAGTAGTCTAAATTTCTTATGATGATGGATGATGAGTCAATCTAAATTAATACATAGAAATTATTAATAGTTGTCCTTGTTATTGGTTACATAAGTGGGAGGATAGAAATTATTAATAGTTGTCTTTGTTATTGGTTACATAGTGAGAGGATAGAAATTATTAATAATTGTCTTCGTTATTGGTTACATAGTGGGAGGAGAGGTTAATGTGTATGCATGTATCCTTGTCAACCATTTTTAAAAATGAAAATATACATTAAGTATATTAAATTTTAGTTTTTTATTTTATTTTTTAAGCAATTTATTTATTTATTTATTATTATTTTTTTTCAAAATTTTATTATAATGGTTAGATTGGAAGGAATAAAATGATGAGAATTTTGGATTATTTTTTTCAATTATCATATTATAATGCTTAAAATGAAAGATGTAGAATATTAGATTTTTCCACTATTTTTATCCAATAGTTGGAATGGGAGATATAAAGTGTTTGACTTTCAAGCGGATTTTTAGACGGAATCTAGTGAATTTAACAGTTAAATTTTGTAATTACTGTTGTTTGTTTCATGATTTTAAGCTTTAGCTGTGTTTTTGCATGTTTTGAAAATTCACTGAAAATTAATGGCCCTGAAAATTTATGGCCATAAACTCAAAAAATATAGAAAAAAAGAAGAAAAGAAATCGTTCCCTATTTGGACAACTAGATAAAAAAATTTATTTTTATACTTAAAAATAAATTTTAAATAATAAAAATTTTAATAAAATAAAAATAAATGTTTTAAGTCAAAATAATCTACTCTTTAAACCACAGATAAGAAGTTTCTTTATTTAATACTTACCATCTTCAAAGTAAAAAATAAACGATGGTGAGGTCCCTATATTTGGAAGGTTAAGCCAGCTTGAAGTCGAATCTCAATGTCTGAAGGTTGACCGGAATAACAGAGATCCATACAAATACAAACACTTTATGACAGATCCATACAAATACGACGTTTGCGAATGCCGCAGCACATTTAAAAATGTGTCCAAACCGATAAATATGTGACAAACATAACTATTGCAAGTACCCACGCCTGCGGAAGTCGGCTTTGCCATTCAATATTAATCTTAACGGCACACCCTCACACGCCTCGATAAATATGTGATAATAACCGTTTCCGGCATATAGGTATATGCGCCACATTGCCTAAAAATTGTCACCAATTGAAAGATCAAGTTGGTCAAAGACAACTAACCAATCAAGTTTCCGAGGGCCTGTTCCCTACCGTCTTCTCGATTCCCAGTCGCGATCCCACCTTCTAAAAGCCAATGCGCCACCAAATTCCCGGCAGTGAGGGTCAGCCCCCAATAACTCGTCACTAATTGAGAGATCAATTTGGTCAAAGACAACTTACCAATAAAGTTTCCAAAGCCGATTTGCTGCCGTCTTTCCAGTTCCCATTTGTGAGTCCCCATTTGTGAGTCCGTGACCCATCTGCTGCCAAAAGCCCGCCCATTAGAGTCGGCAAAAATCCTGGCCTTCAGAAGTTCAGACTCAGCCCACCGTCACCAACGGTTTAGCTGAGTCCACAGATGCCGCTTTCCTTCGCTATAAATCAAAGATACTTTTACTTACTCTCCGTCCTCACTCTCTCCTTGTCGAAGGATTGAAAAGTGCTATTTTTCTCACCGTCTATTTTTCATTCAGCTCATCTTCTCACTTTCTTTCCCAGTCTGCCTCCATGGCTCCGAGATATCAAGAAGGCAATTCCAATAATGAAGGAGTAGTCGATGGCAACGCTAATGACGCCAAGGGAGTCCATTACATTGGCGTGAGAAAGAGGAAGTGGGGTCGCTACGCTGCGGAGATCAGAGTCCCCACTAGTAAAAAACGCTTTTGGTTGGGTACCTGGGACACTGCTGAGGAGGCAGCGACGGAATATGACAAAGCCGCCAAAATACTGAAACATCCTGACGCCAAAAAGAATTTTCGCTCTTCCTACAGCGAAACCCTCGCAGAGCAGCAGAGCCGCAGAGCCATGTTTGACAGGTTGATTGCCTTTAAGGCCGCATCTTCCTCCGCGAGCACCGCCAGCGTTGCGGCCATTCCGCTTACCCCTGCTGCCCAAAAGATTAATCTTCGCAACAAAATCAAGAAGAACTTGCTAGCCAGATCTGACATTGCTAAAAGTGTTAAACCCTGGACACAACCTTTCCTGAATCGCGGAGTGGGAGTGCAGGGAGTGGGGCATGACAGTTTGGGCATGATTCGTTCCAGTATGCGTCCTGAGCTTCATCTTTGCAATCCCTGAGGAAACCGAAACTCAAAACCTAGCTTTAACCCTAGTCATTCCTTCAATTTTGTCGACAACGCTGCGGATCTGCAGCAGCCGTCGGTGGTGATGAATTTGTTTGGAAGGACTCTGTGGCCTCAGATCCGCACACATGAAGGCCATGGGTGGGTGGGAGCGGCCGCACGGAAGAATCGACTTCATGCAACCTCTAACGACGATTCTTCGCAACCCATTCCTCCTGAAATGAAGAAGGTATCACAGCAGCTCTTCGATTTGAATCTCGAAGCAGAAGAAGATTATGAAGGGAGCCATGTCGCCAAGGCCTTTTGATTTGAATCTGCCTCAGCATGCAGATGAACATTGTTACATTGCATTCATTCATGGTACTAAGATTCTGCAGTATTGATCACCTTTTGTGGAATGAAATTTCGTAGGGATACGCAATTCGCATTCCTGGTGTGTTCTTTTGGGCTGCATTTCACTGTTCAAATTGTGAAATTCAAATCTCATCACCAGCTTCAAGGTAATAAAATTCTTGGCGATGCCATAAGTGTTTATGCACATGAATGAAAGTGTTGCAAATTTTGTTTTGGTTGCGACTTTAGAAAGATTAAGCGACCTCGAAGGCTAAGAATTATGTTTATGGAAAACTAATATTTGACAATGAGTGATTAAATTTTTCATGCTCGAAAATTATGCACTAGTGCATATAGGTGCTCTCTCTATCTTCAGTTGTTCAGGGATTGCATCTATAATTATGGAATACAATAATTACATCCATATACAGGGAATACAGAATTACTCGACAATAAAACACGGATGTAAGTGCTCTCTTAATCTTCACTTGTTCAGGGATTGCATCTATAATTATGGAATACAGTAATTGCATCCATATACACGGAATACATAATTACTGGAGAATAAATCATGGATGTAAATTATTGTGAAATTGATCTACAACACATGCACGTTTTTTTCATGAAGGAATAAGAATTCTACACATACACGTTTTGTTCATGAAGGAATAAGAATTCAAAAATGCTACATTCAAAAGCCAAAATTTTACATGAGAAAATGTTTTGGAAGAAACGCATCTATAAGACTTATGTTACATTACAGTTACATCAACTGTTACGTACCAAAGGGTTACATCTCGTTATGATATTATATCTCCTTCATTAGTCATTAAACTGTGAATATCAATATTATCGTTTCACTAATTTCTCTCGGTGGATCTAATGGACGAATGGGCTCCTTCGAAAGAACAAAAACTGCATTGAATAAATAAAAACACAAATGCATGTGTCCATATGAGCTACGGACGAAGTTAGAATATCGCGTTCAAAGTTTGAAATTGAAGCTTCATCACTAGTCTCTACGTACCACTTACTGTACTGTTTGTGCCTATTCGTCGATTTGCTTTGCTATATAGCTGATGGTCTGTCCGCCGAAACAATAAGCCAATTCCAATATAGGAAAACCTTTTTCCTTAAAATAAGTATAACATAATAAAAAAAAATATGATATGCTTATTTACACCTTTAGGTGACTCTATGGAAGCTATGGAGACTATGTGTGACGTATGAGACTAAGTTAAAAACAAAATTAAAAAAATTCTGAATACCTTAAAGTTGTCTTCACCTATATTCTGCCTGCGAATACTTATGTTCTTTTAGTTTTTAAACACCTTATAGATCACTACCTACTTGGTTTGAAGTTCTAAAACATTTCACTTCTGTCTACGCACTGCGTACTTGTTTGGCAAATTAGTTTAAACTAATCTAATATTTATGCTTTAAGAAAACATTCATGCTTGTAGTAGGGCAAAAGCCTTACCTACGTGTATAAGCACCTGCCCTTTCCTCTATAGGACAAAAGGGTATAAGACAAAAGGGTAGAGTCTCTCGTTGGAGAAGACCCTATAACAAAGGGTTAGAGGTAAATAAATGGAAAACTGCAACACAATGTGATAAATCAAGGCATGCATCTCTAAAAATTGCTCATATAGCCTTTGCATGATGTAGGCTATATGAGCAATTTTTTTGGGTTAATTATTTAGTGATAATTTATTCTTATTTTCTTGTATATAATAATATGTATATTAATAAATCTATATAATGCCTCATGTTAAACATGGCTTGTTTGTTTAGCTAAGACATTTATGTCTTCTTATTAGTGTTGGAGAAACTTAATCCTTAGTATTTGATTGATATGGTTTTTAAAGTTTGTTTTAATGGCATAGTAAAACTAATTTGCATGAGAGAATACACAATATTGTGATAGACTTATTCGAAAATGTTTTTTTTCAAATAACTTAAAGTGTGTGATCATCTTGTCACTCTGGATCATTCATGTCTCTCTAAAGAGTTTCAACTCCACCTGATCCCAATTTGAATGGTGCATTATTGATCTCGTAAATTCTATTATCATTGCATGTTCTCCACATACATAGACAATATATTGTGCAGGAATCAAGTTAGAAATATGTTGCAATATGCACCTTCCTAAATAGCTATTTTCCTAACAAATCTATTCCAATATGCACCTTTCTAAACCACCAATTTGTTAGATTCATGTTCATAACATTATTTAAATGGAACTACGCACTACATAAACATTTTAAATTCTTATAAAATTAAACAAATTGAACATTTTATTTTCAAAGATTTTTGTTTCTTTCCACAAACCTAAAAAGCAAAATGACAAAAATACATTAAAACAACCAAATGCACATTATTTCACTTTATGTTTGTGTGTACCATATATTATGGTTTTGTCAATTTCTTTATAATTTTTAGTCTTACAATGGAATTTTAACATGAATGCAAAATAGTCAATAGAGGATGATGAATCAATTTTTTCATATATAATTCATGATATTTTAATGTTAATATTAAAAAAAATCACATTCCCTTTTTTTCACCATTATTGATAAGATTACAATAACAAGAAATTCATAAAATTATTAAATCAAAACTAACATGAAATTTTACTTTGTAAACACATTTGAATATGGCTTTACATGATTTCTATCCTATCCTTAAATCACGATTATGAAAACATCAACCTATCCTTAAGTAACAATTATGAAAACATCAAGATATCAAAACATAAACACTCAAAATGGTTTCTTAAAGAAAAAATGCAACAACAATATTTTTAATCTTTTAAATCATAGTTGTCATTTTTGTTTTTTTATAGTATTGTTGTGCTCTTTTTGATAACTTTTTTTTTATAATATTTTTTAGTATGAAGAACAATTTGAGAACAACCAAATATATGCACTTGATATAACTATCAAATTGAATTTGATAAAATGTCTATATAAATTAGTTATCCTAGATTGCTAAACTTTTCTTTGAATCTATATAGTCCTATCTAATGTATTTAATGGTATTTTCTAGTTTGTTTCATATTGAAAGTTTTATAGTGGGTTTTTTAATCTAAAAAATCAATACCAAAATCCATGTAATGTTTAAAATGAATACTATTTTTGGCTAAATTTACCATATTATTATTTAAATAATTTACTTTAATTTACACCATTTTAAATTTTCAATCACTCAAAAACACTAGTTTGTAGGCCCATTATCTACCTCTATTCTTTACTATATGAATAGATAACAAGTTACATCCATTCATTTGAAAAAGGGATGAATGTTTTACTAGTGGGTGGGAAATAGTGGGACCGATTTTGAAATGAGAATAGGTGCGACATATAGCCAATAATCCCTTTCCCTCTCTCCAAGATTGCTTGCACCTGGGATACAAATAATTATTGAATCAAGATTACTAAAGAGAGGTCTCTCCCTCTAACCTACTACAATGAAACCATATAAATTAGAAGAAGGATTGCACAAATTACAAATAAACAATGTGGTTGAGACTAGAGTCGCTAAATACCTAAATCCTTTGATCCATATTCTATTAATTGTAGTTGTTGGTCAATGGAATGCAGTGGACATGAATAAATCATCATGTCTCTAGAGATAATAGTGAATCAACTACTCGAAGATATAAAATTGGACACTTCTCTTCTAAAAATGAAAATGGAACTCAAAAATGAATTGGAGCACCACCAAAATGTGCACCCATATTAGCACCACTATCTGTGAAGGATTTAGAAAAAAATATCAATTTTCAAATAGTGCTACAAAATTTCTAGAGATAATGTGGGGATATAAAAGTGGTTCTAAGAGTTATGGTGAAAAACAGGAGCTTGTAAAAGATGTCATTTTTGGTTTGTAATTAATAAATGGAATTCCATGGCATATGGTGCAGGCCACCAAAACCAATCCTAGGTGGATTGAAGTTTTGTTCATTTTTTTCTCCCATCATCAAGTGGTCAAATGTTTCCTTACACTTGGATCCTTGGCTCCTTTGTATGCCTTTCTTCAAAAGGACGTAACTTTGGCATCCAAAGTCCATAGGTTTTCATTTCTCTTAAATTTTTAATTGATTAATTTTTTGAGATCTTTGCATCTAGGTCATCAATTTATGATTTTGAATCCATATTTCTCGTGTATTACAAAATGGAATTTCCATGTCATATTTTTCTTACTAGTACCACCTACTTCTCATGGAAAGCTCCTATGGAGGATGCGTTACGAAGTAGAATACTTTACGAGATTACCTTGGGAAAAGAGGTTCAACGCATTAATGATGATAATAAAACATAATGGGCCGATAAATGTGATGAAGGACATGGATTATTTGGGATGCCAATTTCTAAAGAGTTACAAATCCACCTTCAAGGAATTGATGAACCAAATAAGGATTGGGAAAAAATGGAATTTGTGTTTGGTAAACACAATGAAATTCAAGGTCACTAGCTTGAAAATGAGTTTGCTTCTTTAAATCCTAGTGAATTTTATTTCTCTTATCGATCTAAATTCAAAACCCTGAGAACCTTTGTTGAGGAATTCAAAATAGATAAACCACAGAATAAATGTATTTATGTTATTCTTTCAAAGCTTGGTCCTTCCCATTTTGTTTTTGTATCTACCATTTACTCCATGTAATAATATCTTAGAACTAACTATTTGGAACCCACTCTTGAATAGTTTCATGATTCCTTGATAGAAAATCCTGTGTGGTACAATAAAAAGATAAACTAGGAATCCTAGGAAGAAACATCCTTGCAACGATAAGCAAGAAATGGGTCATATACGGGTGAGTGCAAGGTCAAAAAATAAATTTGCTAATTAATTATTTTTACTCTAAAAAACTACCCATGTTTATATACAATATGTTTTTCTATAATATTCACCAAAATTTATAAGTTTTAGTAGTAAATTGAGTATTTCTCATTTAATATTGTCTCCCTCTCTATATGCATGATTTCTTCAATACAAAATAATTTCCTAGAATACTATACTAAGGTTTGGTATTTGAATCCTTAAAGAATATCTTGCTCATAAGAGTTGCATAAGTGAGAGGGAAGGATGGATATCAAAGTGAATAAATAACTGACTTCTAAGGTTGATCTTTCCCATGACGGTTTTTTAAGTACCTCACTTCTCAATCTCCTTGTAACATCATAGTTTATATTTTAAATTGAGTTGGCATAATACTATCATGATGTTGATATTTTTAAGGGTATCTTCTTCTAATAATGGATCCAAAAAGTAGTATCTTTACTCCACCCTCTTCTTTGTAGTTTTTAATAACCTTCATCTTAGTCTCTTGCACAATTACTCTCATAAAGTTACGAAAACTGGTATACATATAGAGAACATGTAGTACTAGAACCAAAACTATAGCAATCAGCCTTACATGAACTAGAACTATCAGGGAGTGTGGCATAGACCGGGTCAACCTAGGCTCCATTTCGTCTCAACATTGAACTTACCTGACTTATCGAGACTTATGAACGATCCATTATCTCATGACCCGGCCTGGCCAACCGTCCCTATCAAGCTTCCTTCAGGCATTCCCAAGTTCAAGGGAAAAGCCGGAGAAGATCCTAGTCAGCATGTCACTACTTTTCACCTTTGGTTCTCTTCCAATTCCTTACATGATGATTCAATCCATTTGAGGCTATTTCAATGCACCCTCACCAGGCCTGCAACAAAATGGTATATAGAGTTTCCAAGGGGGGAATTCGTTTTATTTGATGACCTTTCCATGACTTTCCTCAATCAATTTCAGCTACCCGTGTGTTACGATGTTGGTACCGAACTCTTGTCGACATTTTGATAGGACAAAGCCACACATATCTTGAATCATATTCAAGAGTGGCGTAGATGAAAGCGGTTGATTAAAGCCTTTATACCACCGAAATTTCTCCTGGAGTGGTTCCTCAAGTCGTTGTTACCTAACATCGTGAAGGATGTTTCTACATTCGGAGACAAAGACAAGGAACAAGCAATATTTAGGGCACCAGAGTTGGATTTGATCTACACTCAATCCATAATTTTGTATGAGATTATACCTAATGCTCCGGGATCTAGTTTCGATCCTAAGATCAAGCTTCGGCCACATGCCAATGGCATTGTGGGCTGTACAAGTACCAAACCTATGGATTCGGTTGTGAAACAAGTGAGCCAATTGTCAATTAATCAATTCATGTAGGGACAAGCCACATATTTGTCTCAACCCACCCAATCGGCGAGTGTACTTTCTGTGCAATCGTCGGACCAGAAGGGCAACTAGCACTCTGGAAGGAATAAGAAAAAAGAGAAAAATAATCGTAAGGGTGGGAATAAGAATGAAAATGCTAATTATAATGACAAGAATGCTCGTAATGCTGGGGGGACAAGCAGACTAAACGTAAGGTAAAGTTTCCTTGCAAGTTATGTAAGGAGGACCACCTCACTCACTTGTTCCCTCATATGGAAGATGCCTTGAGATTCATAGCATAGGGCCTAGCCGTGTTAACTAATCCTTTACCCAAAAATCAAAATATGAACTCGAGGACCATTGATCCTCATTGTGCATTGGGTGGAGATCAAAATCCGTCAGAGGCCAATATTGGTCATGGTTGCATCAACATGGTGCACACTACTAAGGTTGTGACTCATGCGAAGGATTGTGGTTCGTCACAACCGGACCTTGGAAAGAAGCCCGCTCCACCTGAGAGCCCTTTGCATATTGAAAAACCTACGGATAAACCTGAAGTTGCACCTCGCATTCCTAAGGGAGTCCTAAAGTGTTCAGGGAACAATCCTAATTCCCGAGCTTCCCAGAACTATTCCATTATCAAGGATTTGAACCAAACTCCTTGTGCGATGTCCACGCTTGAAGTACTTCAGACTTGTCCTCCGCAGAGGAAATCCTTGCTTTCTGCTCTTGGGGTTAATGATGATAACTCTTCTTTCATTATCAAATTTGAAACCATGGGAATACAGCCTCGCTTCCCTTACCACGTGTCTCTTTTGATTCATGTAGAGTGTCTTAATATGAACGTCAAATGCACTGTTATTGATGAAGGCGCTACTGCTTCCGTGATGTCTTTGTCATGTTGGAAGGGTTTGGGTTCTCCGGAGTTGTCTCAATCTACTACTACGCCAACTGCTTTTGATGGTAGATCATTTCAGCCACATGGGATTCTTCCTTCTCTTAAGGTCCAATTGGGAGGGAAGACCGTCGCGATCGAAATCAAGGTGGTTGATGCGTCCCTTGACTACAATATTTTGCTAGGCCAGACTTGGATGTATAGTATGCAAGCCGTAGCCTCTTCTCTCTTTCGTGTGGTATGCTTTCCATTTAATGGGAAGATCATTATGATTAATCAGATGTCATTCCGTAGTCCAAGTGTTAATGCATCATCGGGAACTTCTATCTTGATTATCGATCATTTTCAGCCCACAACTGGGAGTGTGGTTGTGGGTATGTATCCGTCTCTTATGGGAACCTTTAGCTATCCTGCGCTTGTTCTTATGATCGGATCTAGTTTTGGTGGGGCTTTATCCTCGTTAATCTCAGTGTCTTTTCGCATTACCCATATGGAAGATCCTTGGATTCTTCCTTCACCACATGCTTGCTTACATAGGTGAGATGACTACAAGGGGTGAAACACTTCTTTGAAGATTTGAACCTGTATTAAAATTCCTTCTTTCCCATTGAGCCATGACCTTTTTAACTCTGGAAAACACCACATGCTTGATAGGGAAGGTATTAAGGAAATGGACATGAGAGACACTTTTTTCGGTCAGCACATATGTGGCTACAAGACCATTGCAACATGATAATCTATCAAGTAGATAACATAAGGAGGAGCTCGACCCAAAGTCTACTTGTACTTCCTCTCAAGATTGATCATGTAATGATAAAGAGATAGAAAGGAGGAAAAGTGTTGGTGGCTCTCTTACGACTAAAAACGATGTCTATTTACATCAAAAGCTTGATTTTAGAGCTTCATTGTAATTTTATAGCCTCCCACTACTTCTTGTTTGTCTTGTCTTTAAAGAGTTGGATAAACTACTAAGTGTCACATTCAATAAAAGTTAACTCTCCACTATAGTTAGCTTCCCATTAGACATACCAACTATCATATTACATTTAATACCACATATACCTAGAATTTTTAATTTTAAAATTTGTTTTTTATTATTTTTAATGTCTAACAATTATAAACCCTCTTTTATAGATTTATGTCCCATACAAAAATGTCTTACATCAATAAAAGAAAAAATAGAATATTATAATTTAGAAATTCTTAAATTTAATTTATATTTTTAAATGTTTTGTTCAATATTGAAATATTGCAAAACTTTCAAAAAGCTTGCAAAACCTTATGAAAAAAGCAAAACTAATAACAATAAAAAAAAATTTGATGAGTTACGAAAAGTACATTAAGTTAAAATTCAAAAGAGGTTTTAAGTGTGAAATGATTTACCAAAAGTACATTGGAGGTTTTAAGTGTGACATCTCAAAATTTTAGAAAAAGTTTTAATTCTAAAATCTCTTAACTCGATAAGTATTCTAGTAAATTTAATAGTAGTCTAAATTTCTTATGATGATGGATGATGAGTCAATCTAAATTAATACATAAAAATTATTAATAGTTGTCTTTGTTATTGGTTACATAGTGGGGGGATAGAAATTATTAATAGTTGTCTTTGTTGTTGGTTACATAGTGAGAGGATAGAAATTATTAATAATTGTCTTCGTTATTGGTTACATAGTGGGAGGAGAGGTTAATGTGTATGCATGTATCTTTGTCAACCATTTTAAAAAATGAAAATATACATTAAGTATTTTAAATTTTAGTTTTTTAAGCAATTTATTTATTATTATTTTTTTTCAAAATTTTATTATAATGGTTAGATTTGAAGGAATAAAATGCTGAGAATTTTGGATTATTTTTTTCAATTATCATATTATAATGATTAAAATGAAAGATGTAAAATATTAGATTTTTCCACTATTTTTATCCAATAGTTGGAATGGGAGATATAAAGTGTTTGACTTTCAGGGGGATTTTTAGACGGAATATAGAGAATTTAACCCATAAATTTTGTAATTTCTGTTGTTTGTTTCATGATTTTAAGCTTTAGCTGTGTTTTTGCATGTTTTGAAAATTCAGTGAAAAATAATGGCCGTGAAAATTTATGGCCATAAACTCAAAATATTTAGCCAAAAAAGAAAGAAAAAAATCGTCCCCTATTTAGACAAGTAGATAGAAAAATTATTTTTATAATTAAAAATTAATTTTAAATAATAAAAAATTTAATAAAATAAAAATAACTGTTTTAAGTCAAAATAATCTGCTCTTTAAACCACAGATCAGGAGTATCTTTATTTACTGGTGAAGTCCCTATATTTGGAAGGTTAAGCATGAAGTCGAATCTCAATGTCTGAAGGTTGACCGGAATAACAGAGATCCATACAAATACAAACACCGTATGACAGATACATTTATGTGCATGCGTTGCCACCTTTCAGGCAAACGACGTTTGCTAATGCCGCAGCACATTTAAAAATGTGTCCAAACCGATAAATATGTGACAAACATAACTATCGCGAGTACCCACGCCTGCGGAAGACGGCTTTGCCGTTCAATCTTAATCGTAACGGCACACCCTCACACGCCACGAGATATATAATAACCGTTTCCGGCATATAGGGATATGCGCCACATTGCCTTTTTGCCTAAAAATGTCACCAATTGAAAGATCAAGTTGGTCAAAGACAACTAACCAATCAAGTTTCCGGGGCCTGTTCCCTACCGTCTTCTCGATTCCAGTCGCGATCCCAAATTCCCGGTAGTGAGGGTCAGCCCCCAATGACTCGTCACGAATTGAGAGATCAAGTTGGTCAAAGACAACTTTCCAATAAAGTTTCCAAAGCCGATTTGCTGCGTCTTTCCAGTTCCCATTTGTGAGTCCGTGACCCATCTTTAAAAGACCCATCTGCCGCCCGGCAAAACCCCGCCCATTAGAGTCGGCAAAAAGCCTGGCCTTCAGAAGTTCAGACTCAGCCCACCGTCACCAACGGTTTAGCTGAGTCCACAGATGCTGCTTTCCTTCGCTATAAATCAAAGATACTTTTACTTACTCTCCGTACTCACTCTCTCTTTGTCGAAGGATTGAAAAGTGCTATTTTTCTCTCCGTCTTTTTTTCATTCAGCTCATCTTCTCACTTTCTTTTACAGTCTGCCTCCATGGCTCCGAGATATCAAGAAGGCAATTCCAATAATGAAGGAGTAGTCGATGGCAACGCTAATGCCGCCAAGGAAGCCCATTACATTGGCGTGAGAAAGAGGAAGTGGGGTCGCTACGCTGCGGAGATCAGAGACCCCACTAGTAAAAAACGCTTTTGGTTGGGTACCTGGGACACCGCTGAGGAGGCAGCGACGGAATATGACAAAGCCGCCAAAATACTGAAACATCCTAAAGCCAAAAAGAATTTTCGCTCTTCCTACAGCGAAACCCTCGCAGAGCAGCAGAGCGGCAGAGCCACGTTTGAAAGGTTGATTGCCTTTAAGGCCGCATCCTCCTCCACGAGCACCGCCAGCGTTGCGGCCCTTCCGCTTACCCCTGCTGCCCAAAAGATTAATCTTCGCAACAAAATCAAGAAGAAGTTGCTAGCCAGATCTGACATTGCTAAAAGTGTTAAACCCTGGACACAACCTTTCCTGAATCGCGGAGTGGGAGTGCAGGGAGTGGGGAATGACAGTTTGTGCATGATTCGTTCCAGTATGCGTCCTGAGCTTCATCTTCGCAATCCCTGCGGAAACCCAAACCCTAGCTTTAACCCTAGTCATTCCTTCAATTTTGTCGACAACGTTGCGGATCTGCAGCAGCCGCCGGTGGTGATGACTTTGTTCGGAAGGACTCTGTGGCCTCAGATCCGCAACCATGAAGGCCATGGGTGGGTGGGAGCGGCCGCAGGAAAGAATCGACTTCATGCAACCTCTAACGACGATTCTTCGCAACCCATTCCTCCTGAAATGAAGAAGGTATCACAACAGCTCTTCGATTTGAATCTCGAAGCAGAAGAAGATTATGAAGGGAGCCATGTCGCCAAGGCCTTTTGATTTGAATCTGCCTCAGCATGCAGAAGAACATTGTTACAGATTTCCATCCTTTGATTTAATTGCATTCATTCATGGTACTAAGATTCTACAGTATTGATTACCTTTTGTGGAATGAAATTTCGTAGGGATACGCAATTCGATATCTATACATTATGGATACGATACGGTTGCGTTTTTGTCAATCTATTTTTATGTGTGAGTTGTGACTCTGCATTCCTGTTGTGTTCTTTTGGGCTGCATTCCTGGTGTGTTCTTTTGGGCTGCATTTCACTGTTTAAATTGTGAAATTCAAATCTCATCACCAGCTTCAAGGTAATAAAATTCTTGGCGATGCCATAAGTGTTTATGCACATGAATAAAAGTGTTTATGCACATTCTAAAATGTTACATTCAAAAGCCAAAATTTTACATGAGAAAATGTTTTGAAAGAAACGCATCTATAAGACTTATGTTACATTAATGTTACATCAACTGTTACGTACTACATCTCGTTATGATATTATATCTCCTTCTTTGGAAGTCTCATTAGTCATTAAACTGTAAATATCAATATTATCGTTTCACTAATTTCTCTGGGTGGATCTAATGAACGAATGGGCTCCTTCGAAAGAACAAACACTGCATTGAATAAATAAAAAACACAAATGCATGTGTCCATATGAACTACGGACGAAGTTAGAATATATTAGAACGCATGTGTCCAATATATTAGAACCTTTTTCCTTAAAATAAGTATAACATAATAAAATAAAATATGATATGCTTATTTACACCAATAGGTGACTCTATGGAAGCTATGGAGACTATGTGTGACGTATGAAACTAAGCTAAAAACAAAATTACAAAAATTCCGAATACCTTAAAGTTGTCTTCTGCCTGCGAATACTTATGTTCTTTTACTTTTTAAACACCTTATAGATCACTACCTACTTGGTTTAAAGTTCTAAAACATTTCACTTCTGTCTACGCACTACGTACTTGTTTGGCAAATTAGTTTAAACTAATCCAATAATTATGCTTTAATCAAACATTCATGCTTGTAGTAGGGCAAAAGCCTTACCTACCTGTATAAGCACCTGCCCTTTCCTCTATAGGACAAAAGGGTAGAGTTTCTAGTTGGAGAAGACCCTGCAACAAAGGGTTAGAGATAAATCAATGGAAAACTGCAACACAATGTCATAAATCAAGGCATGCATCTCTAAAAATTGCTCATATAGCCTTTGCATGGTGTAGGCTATATGAGCAATTTTTTGGGTTAATAATACTTTAGTGATAATTTATTCGTATTTTCTTGTATATAATAATATGTATTTTAATAGATCTATATAATGTCTCATGTTAAACATGGCTTATTTGTTTGGCTAAGACATTTATGTCTTCTTATTAGTGTTGGAGAAACTTAATCCTTAGTATTTGATTGATATGGTTTTTAAAGTTTGTTTTAATGGCATAGTAAAACTATTTTGCATGAGAGAATAGTCAATATTGTGATAGACTTATTCGAAAATGTTTTTTTTCAAATAACTTAAAGTGTGTGATCATCTTGTGAGTCTGGATCATTCATGTCTCTCTGTAGAGTTTCAACTCCACCCGATCCCAATTTGAATGGTGCATTATTGATCTGGTAAATTCTATTATCATTGCATGTTCTTCACTTACATAGACCATATATTGTGCAGGAATCAAGTTAGAAATCTGTTACAATATGCACCTTCCTAAATAGCTATTTTCCTAGCAAATCTGTTACAATATGCACCTTTCTAAACCACCAATTTCTTAGATTCATGTTCATAACATTATTTAAATGGAACTAGGCACTACATTAACATTTTAAATTCTTATAAAATTAAACAAATTGAACATTTTATTTTCAAAGATTTTTGTTTCTTTCCACAAACCTAAAAAGCAAAATGACAAAAATACATTAAAACAACCGAATGCACATTATTTCACTTTATGTTTGTGTGTACCATATATTATGGGTTTCGCAATTTCTTTATAATTTTTAGTCTTACAATGGAATTTTAACATGAATGCAAAATTGTCAATAGAGGATAATGAATCAATTTTTTCATATATAATTCATGATATTTTAATGTTAATATTAAAAAAAATCACATTCCCTTTTTTTCACCATTATTGATAAGATTACAATAACAAGAAATTCATAAAATTATTAAATCAAAACTAACATGAAATTTTACTTTGTAAACACATTTGAATATGGCTTTACATGATTTCTATCCTATCCTTAAATCACAATTATGAAAACATCAACCTATCCTTAAGTAACAATTATGAAAACATCAAGATATCAAAACATGAACACTCAAAATGGTTTCTTAAAAAAAAATGCAACAACAATATTTTTAATTTTTTAAATCATAGTTGCCATTTTTGTTTTTTTATAGTATTGTTGTGCTCTTTTTGATAACTTTTTTTTTATAATATTTTTTATATGAAGAACAATTTGAGAACAACCAAATATAGACACTTGATATAACTATTAAATTGAATTTGATAAAATGTCTATATAAATTAGTTATCATAGATT
>LPNX011174713.1:32594-66748 GCA_001517045.1 Pseudotsuga menziesii | reverse complement strand
TTCGACATATCTCCCTGTGTTTTTACTCAAATTTCAATCGAGAGAGCTCGTTGGATGCGGAATTTGATTCCACATCCAACGAGTACCCACACTGCATACTTTTGACGAACCACGCTACCCCAAAAACAAGAAATACCTGAAAAAACGTGATGATGACATCATCATCATGTTTTTTCAGGTATTTCTTGTTTTTGGGGTAGCGGGGTCTGTCAAAAGTATGCAGTGTGGGTACTCGTTGGATGTGGAATCAAATTCCGCATCCAACGAGCTCTCTCGATCGAACTTTGAGTAAAAACACAATGAGATATGTCGAAAATACGAACAAAAAAGTAGGTTTTTTTAATGACAAATATGTCAATTCAACCACTATGGTTGACTTATTTTATTGAAATTCTATTGGTTCTTGAATTCCAACTCACAAAAACTTATTTTGGCACTTTTTCTTATAAGGCCCATTTTAGACCCCAAATTTCCTCTAATGCAACATCATCAGGGTAATACATCTATAAATCATTGGAAGCTTTTCAACATTATGTAGTCTTCATCTTCAATCTTCAGTCTTCAACATCATCAATACTTTGACTGCTTCGATCAACAACATATTCAGCACTTTGACCTTTTGATCAGCAACGTCATCTTCAACACTTTGACCTTTCGATCAACAACATCATCTTCAGCATTTTGACATTACTAACGATCCTTCCTTTCAGAATTATGGGATCAACACATCTGTGGAACTCAGACAATCCTTCCTATTGGAATTACGGGATCAAGTCAATGATCCTTCCTTTTGGAACTACGGGATTTAGGTCTTTATAGAGTTACTAATGATCCTTCCTTTCAGAATTACGGGATCAACACAGTTGTGGAACTCAAACAATCCTTCCTCAAGGAATTACGGGATCAACACACGTTCTCGAGCACCGAAGTCATTGGATCCATTATGAACCGAAGTTCAAGGATGATACAATCCTACCACCTTCTCAATGACCGAAGTTCACTGGATCCGTTCTGAACCGAAGTCCAAGGATGATGCAATCCTACCACCTTCTCAAAGACCGAAGTTCACCGGATCCGTTCTGAACCGAAGCTCAAGGATGATACAATCTACCACATTCACGAGGAACAAGATCTTCGGATACATTTTGAACCAAGGTTCAGAGATGATGCAATCCACCACTTTCACGAGGGGCGAGACCTCCGAATACATTTTGAACCGAAGTTCAGGGATGATGCAATCCTACCACTTTCACGGGGGCCGAGACCTTCGAATAAATTTTGAACCAAGGTTTAGGAATGATGCAATCCTACCACATTCACGGGGGTTGAGACCTCCGGATACATTTTGAACCGAAGTTCAGGGATGATGCAATCCCACCACTTTCATGGGGGGCGAGACCTCCAGATACATTTTGAATCGAAGTTCAGGGATGATGCAATCCTACCACTTTCACGGGGGCCGAGACCTCAGAATACATTTTGAACTGAGGTTTAGGGATGATGTAATCCTACCACATTCATTGGGTCAAGACCTCCGAATACATTTTGAACCGAAGTTCATGGATGATGCAATCCCACCACATTCACGGGGGCTGAGACCTACAGATACATTTTGAATCAAAGTTCAGGGATGATGCAATCCCACCACATTCATGAAGACGAAAGTCACCAGATCTATTTTGGACAGATGTCCCAGGATGATACAATCCCTCTTCATTCTCGAGGACCGAGGTCACTGGATCACTTTTGGACAGATGTCCTAGGATGATACAATCCCTCTTCATTCTCGAGGACCAAGGTCATTGGATCACTTTAGGGCAGATGCCTAGGGATGATACAATCCCACTGCAACATCACTACTCCCCCTTTCGAGGAAGGTTCTTCCGAACCACACCAAGCTTGTCTCGAAAGTGTTCAAACTTTACTCGAGACAGAGGCTCCATCAGCACATCATCATCTAAACCATCATCATCTACATATTCAGTATGTGAATACCGAACTATCACCATCTGTATCTCCAGTATGTAAATACTGAAAGCATCATCATCTATATTTTCAGTATAGAAATACTAAAAGCATCATCATCTAGATATTCAGTATAGAAATACGGAATCACTATCATCTGCATCTACAGTATGTAGAAATACTAGATTTCTATGTGTTACGATGGAACACAGGGTTCTCTGTCATCACAACTCTGGTTATCACATAGAATCACGGTAGTGTCCAACTCTAGGTTGAATAATCTTGACACCAGCTTCTGAAGCCATATCGCTTCACAACTAGTAGAGTAAGCTACTAAATATTCTGCTTCGGCTGTGCTTAGAGAAACACTAGACTTCTTTCTGCTAAACCATGAAATCATAGCAGATCCCAGACTATAACATCCACTTGATGTACTTTTTTCTATCTGAGATACTTCCAGCCCAATCTGCATTTGTGTAGCCATACAATCTATACTCATGGCTACCATCATAGTATAGACCAAGGTCTATAGTCCCTTTTAGATATCTCACCACATGTTTTGTAGCTACTAGGTGAACCCGTCTTGGTTGAACAAGATATTGACTTAAGGTGTTCATGGCAAAACAAATGTCTGGTCTGGTATTTGTTAAGTACATCAATGACCCAATGATCTATCTGTAATGAGTCGCATCCACTAACTCTGATGAATTATCAGCTAACAGTTTCAAGTTGGAGTCCATGGGTGTGGCCATGGATTTGCATTCCATCTCTTCAATATCTCTACTGCATACTTTCCCTGGTTGAGAAAGATTTATTTTGAAATTTTCCATACTTCCAAACCTATGAAATAATGCATTAACCCAAGGTCTTTCATCTCAAATTCTTCTGCTAGTTTCTACTTTCTTTCCATGATCTGTTTCTCATTCCCTGTCAAGAATAAGTCATCCACATATAATAACATGATGACAGGTTCATCTTCTACAACCTTGGGATAAAGGTTAGGATCAACTCTTCTCTTGGTAAAGCCCATAATTTACAAGAAATTGTCTATCCTTCCATACCAATCTCTGGGAGCTTGCTTCATGCCATAGAGGGCCTTCTTCAACTTACATATGTGATTCCATCTGTCTTCAACTTCAAATCCTTGTGACTATTTGATGTAAAAACTCTTCCCCAATCATACCATTAAGGAAGGCTTGTCTTTACTTCATCATGGAAGCAACTACCATCATAGTTCTGAAGGAAGTGTACCTTGCTTTCTGGAGTAAGTGTCTCTTCAAAATTAATTCCCTCTTTCTTATAGAAACTTCTAGCCACAAGTCTTTCCTTACTTCTATCAGCAACATATTTTATCTTGCAAATCCATTTGTAAGATACCACATTCTTGCTTTCTGGTTTGAGTACTATATCCCAAACATCATTCTAGTATTCTTTCATCATAACATCTTCCATGAGTTTGTCTTGTCAGATCATCAACATATCCTAGTCTTATGCATTCAACTTTGAATGTTGGAACCCACTTTACTCTTGGTAAAGTCTCGATCCATCAGGAAGTTGTCCATCATGTCATACCGTGTCGAACTCAGATATCTTCTGTAGTCACTCCCCCTGAAGTGGAGTATTATATTCCTTCTTCATTCTATATAGGTGATTCTATGCTTGATATATACTAGTCAATAGATTATGTCATGTCATAGTCTATTCTTTCTGAGGCAAATCATGATTCTTGCTTTGTATACTTGTTCTTGCAAATCCATATGGAAGATACTACGTACTTCCATTTATGTCTCGAAATCATATCGTATACATCATTCCCCATAATCAACTGTTATTATTTGATCATAGCTTCTTTCATAGCATTCTTTTCTTCATCTTGAGTTATCTCTCATACCCATGGTGGTCTTCATCCTTCGAGGTGGATTTACTGCTCTCTGAAGCTTTTTCTTTCGTCATGGTGTCTCTGACCCTGGAAGCTTCAGATTCATGTTTATTGAATTGTCATCACTTGTTCTTCGAAACAAGTCTCATCCTTCTTTTCTTTTAGGAGGTTGTATAGGACCTTTCCTATAGTTCAAATGCACCAGTTGCATGGTTAGAACTACATATGCATAATGACAAATTCTTATGCATCATGCAACTATTTAGCCAATACAAAATTCATCCATATCTCACAGAAACTTTCTATATGCCTTCCATCTCTACCATGGCATCATTGAGATTGTGCACTAATCCAATATGTCAGCAAATAGGTTTCATTCTAGATAAGTAACAATGGAGATTTGTATAGAACCATGAGCTAATTACCCATCACATGCATGAAAACAACACATCAACTGAATATAATCAAATGTATAACAAAACAATATCATGAAATGACAGTTGAATACTTATCTTTTATTTGTTTCATGGGTAGACTCCATCTTGATCATTCTGCTTTATCATCTTCTCCATTCATGAAATCATCATTTCTTATCCAAATGATAATATGAATAAGAGGTTCTTCAATAATTGAGTTCTTCATATTCCTCATCGCATGAGGGATCTTCTTTGAATGGTGAGAGCTTGATATTCAATTGCTCCCATCTTCTTTTTCTCTTCTTATGATTTGAGCTGAAAGTAATCACTTCCTTCTGGCATACATTCTTTGCATGAATAAATTCCATGATCCTGGGAGTTCATTCAAGGTGGCTATCACCACTTCTGCATTCTTCACTTCTTCTTTTACCTCTTCAATTTGTTTCTTAAGGTCATCTTCTGATGTATGTCCTTTCCTTCAAATAGCTTGGTCAAGGAATCAAACATCTCTTTCGGTGTCTTTAGGGAAGACACTTGTGGTACAAGTTGATCCATGACTAAATCAACAATGATCTTCTTGGCCTTGACCAAGTTCTTCTGGTGTAAGGCTTTGAGCCTCATCTCCCTCTAGAACCTCTCTACTCATGTAGGTGTCCAATTAATTTTCTTCAGAGAGATCAAATACTTCCATGCTTGGAAGTTGTCAAATTCATCAAGCTTATCATCAAGCTGATGTGATAGATCACTTTGAAATGAGGACCTCAAATGCAAATATCAAAAGATTAGATCTTGCCGATTTGAGGTGACTGTCCTGCTTCCGGAGCTAGTTGATCTAGGGTTTGTCAGAGAAACCCTAATTTTCAAAACTTGGAATATTTCAGATCTGATTGGATAGAAATATATATCTCTTCAAATGGAGCTGTCCAATGTACTTCTTTTTTGAAAACAGTGGAGGGAAGCTCCCAGAACAGGAAGCCCTAGTTTTCCAATTTCTTCTACAGAAATGCCTGTTACTGTCACAGGGACTTCACTTAGTGAATGTCTTACATAGCACGTGCGATCGTGGGATATTAAAGAATACCCTTAATTTCGAGAGATATTGGCCCAAATTCTTTTTGTTGAGACCCCTTCCCAATACTTAAAACCTCCTCTCCACCCCTTTTTATACCTCAATCCTTATAAACCACCCTACCCACCCCCACCTTAAACCCCTCACCCCCCAATACCTGCAATATATTGGTTCTATTTTTTATAATTTTAAAACCCACAATATGAACTAACGTGATAGGATATTGGTCAACAAGTGAAGTCCCCGTGGTTACTGTTTCTATGATATATCCGAAATTACTACTCCTCTGTGTCTGAAATTTTGCACTAAGGTAACTTCACATGTCCCTGATCCAACACGATATGTTTCATCAAGATTGGTTTCAGTAATTGGGATTTATGATCATTTTCCCAAGGTGACCTGTTACAGGACTATTTAGAATAGTGAAGTTGTACGGAATGCCACGTGTCACTGGTTCATCTTCAGGTTCTAAAATTAGGACCAAAGAAATTAAAGTCCGTTATATTTCTGGAACATCTTCAAGAATTTGATTTGGACCTCTGTAGCCCATGCTACAGCAATGATACCCAGGAGTCCTGTTTAGGGATGAAATCTGGAAGAGGTTGGAACCCTAACTGGGAGGGATCATATCTCCCTGAATATAGCGAATCTGAGGCTGAATTTTGGACAAAATGTAAATCAGGATTTTATATTCGGCCTCTAAAATTTTCAAATCGCGAGCCTTCACAAATATTAGGATATAGCAAATGTACCAAAACTTAGTAGTTTTAGTATTTAGGGTTTTTCTAGATCAGGGTCAAACTAGGGTTTGACTTTCCTGAAGTTTTACCCTACAAAATTTCTTCATCCAGGTCTCTAAACTTCGATTTTGATGAGGAGATCAATTCTATTCTGGGATCACTCAAAAATTCTTCTTTTGTAGAAATCCCTAATTTTCCGCACCAAAACTGAAAATGCTCGGAATCGAATTCCGCTTTGACAGAAAGATGCGCCCTTCAATGGAGAGTCAGTCTATCCTTGTTTCGCTAATTGATCATGGATAGAGACCCAAAAAATAAGAATCCCTATATTCTTTAGCTGCACAATGTCTACTTTCACGGTGGCTCTGATACCATGTTAAATTTTCATATGCTAAGCTAGATCATTAGTATTTCATTTTGATTTCATAACAAAAGCATATAAACAGGATCACTGAAAGATAGACAAGCACAACCATACAAAAAGAGAACACAAATATTTATCCTGGGAAAACCCTAAAGGGAAAATCCTAGCAAAAGCTTCCTCAATATGGATGCCCCAAAAGATAAAAGATAAAACCAACAAGGAGATCAAAGCCTGATCCTCCTCCTTCTCTAGATACTTCTCTCTCCTCTCCACTAATGCGCTATACAAGTGAGAGTGTGTGTTCAAATGAGGAGAGCTACACCTCTATTTATATTCATCTGTTCATTTCAATTAACTCATCCGACATGTAGGCTCGAGTTAATCATGTAGGCTCGAGTTACACATGTAGGCTCAAGTAACCACACTGGGGTGCTAATGACCCACCTTTACAATTAGAGGGGACAACCTCATGACTCTTATTAGTTCTTCCGATTAGAAGCATCGGGGTACAAGATAATACAAGTGGTTCTCCCGGTAGGACCATTGGGGACCACAAAATATACATATAGAATATTCTTCAAAGTTACAATATTTCAACACCGATCTCCACGAAAGTCTATCCCTGCATAGGGGTAGTCATTGATGGTAATGATCTACCTCTGCCACCATGGAAAGAAGTCTACTGGGTAGGGGTTAGCCACCCTACCTCCGCCGAGTTTGCGCATCACATTTTCCCAATGACGTTGGGATGGATCTTGAACTTCGTGTGGAGGAATGTCCACTCTAGGGCTTAGCCGTGGTACACGCTCAAAGAAGAACATGCTCAGTATGCTGCAGAAACCAAAGTTCCACAATCTACTCATTTTCTAGTCACTAAGCTGTTGTTTCATGTTGCTCAATACCATTGAGCTCCAGTCATACACTATGGGTCTCATACACTCCACTATATAGAACATCAGTGGCCACGAGGCCTGGTGGAGTGAAGCTGATCTAGCTATCCTACCTAATGCCAATAGTGTGGCCTTCAGTGCCAGATCCTGGATAGATTTTGTCAAGATTTGACTCCCAACCTTTTCTATGTCTAGAAAGCTGTAACACCCCGGTTTTGACCCCTTTTGCATGATGTATATAATGTAATTAATCATGGTGAGGAGCTAAAGGAAAAAGCCCCACCATCAATTTGGTTGTGTATGTTTCGGCAATGGGGATAGTTGCCGATGGTATATTGTGCTATCCGGCACATTATAGTTTGGCATCATGTAAACACGCACATCAATTAAAATAAACCCATAACCAGCTATGGCAGTGCAACGTTAAAATGAAAAGGGCATGGTTCCAAAGGATAAGGGTGTGGGGGATGTCAAACCTTGGTCTTGGGGGGGTGGGGAAGCCTTGTGTCATCTTCCCTTGTCTCATCCAACTTATTTAATGTCTTGTTTTGTTAGTTGGGGCAGTTAATGTTGAGTGGTGGTGGGTGTGGCAGGACTATCCATCCTTGCTCACGTGCCCACTCCACCAGCAGATTCTTCCTCTTCTGTCGCGTGGGGCAGAAGAAACATTCACTTCTCTCTCTCCGTGAGGCCATTCTGGCCGCTATCTGTTCTTCCTCACACCTGGTCTTCACCTTCACAGTTGTGGTCTGTTCATCCTCACGCAGAGCCGTGGTCTGTTCATGCTCACGCAGGAGCGGAAGTCTGTCCACTCTCAAGCAGGGATGCGTAGGAGGAGGCCGGTTCATCTTCCTCACGTGGAGCTGAGTGAAGACTATGAAGGATCACTGTAGTTTTCTTTTGTTGTTCATGGGATGTTGTTTTCCATACCTTTTGGGCTGTGTCCTTTCTCCTCACGCATGGGTTGACTGAGAATCGGTTCTTTTTCCATGTCCGTCTGTGTAGTTTCCTTCAATGATTGCATTAAGTAATTATTCTCTATGGGCAGTTGGATGTGGGACGGCTATTGATTCCACATCTGTTGGCTGAGTTTTTCCCTATTGGGATTGTGTAAAGTTGCCAATTGTGGCCGTGTATGCTGTCAGTTGTGGTCTGTGTTTGTGTTTTCCCTTGTCTATGCTGGGAGTTTGGCTTCTCCTTGGTTTTGAGACTGTGGATTGCTGCCATCACTCAGTTTGAGTTTGTGCTATTGATATACCCTGGTTTTGGGTTGCAATTGAGTTGTTTTGGCCATGCTAGGGCCAAGAACAACTCTGATTTGTCTTGTGGATTGAGCTGTGTTTCATGTTTTGTTTGGGACTGTCCCCGGTTGTCTTTGCCTTCATCACAGAGTTGTGAAGGGATTGTGTTGCTGTGGTATGTAGTGGTTGGTCTTTGGACTATTGTGAGTGGAATGTGGAGGCTGGGTATGCTTGAGAAGGCTGGTGTTGTGGCCACCAGCTTAGCATTAGCCTTTCCTAGCTCTTTGATGACCTGGTGAATCCCAACTGTGTTGGTTTGCTGCTATGTGAACCTTGGCTATGTGTAAGCCTGCATTGACCCTTATCCCTTGAGGAATCATGCCTAGCTTGGGGGTGGCAGTGTTGCTAAGAGATTGATGAGTACATTGGCCTATGGTTGGGTGGAACATTGCAGCTGGTTGCGGGAGAATTCTTCATCAAAAGATAAGTACTCCTGATTGTTTCATCTTTGCAATTGTATCTATGGTTTCATGAGTTATGATGAACATGTTGAATGCTGGAATGTATATGTTTGCTTCCGCTCTATGTTGATGAATTATGAATCCTTGTATGATGGATTATGCATTTTAGCATATTCCTGTTATGCATTATGTTCGAGCTTTTAATTTCAGCATTGATGTCTGTCCATGTTCTTGGGGCTGTTTTCCCAGATGTATTGGTGTTTGGTCGCATCCTCTTCACCGGTTGGAGGGTTGGGGACGTGACAACGTGGTATCAGAGCTCATGTTGCAGCATGGGCCTGCATGGACCACCAAGATGCAGTGACAGAGGCAGGTTTTCCTTCTGCCCAGCAGAGATCAGTAATTATGATAGAAAATTTTGTTGAAAAATTTCTCTAAGTGCCAAGCTCATCGGGTCATCGGAGAACTAAGTGGGAAGCTCCTCTGATACGTCGAAGTAGTCGGAAGGCCATCCGACGAGGGGTAGGGAGAAAAGAATTTTTGAAAAATTTGTCTAAGTGTTTGAGTCGTCGGAACACTTAGTGGAACAGACTTCTGATGCAACGAAAGAGCTAGATGGAAGCACCCCCGACGGGAACACTTGGACGAAAAATCACGGAAAATTTTCTAAGTGTTCGGCGTCCGTCGAAAGAAAATAGTTGTTCGAGCGTCCGCCGTTGCGGATGGCTAAACAACTATGCATCCGACGGGTAAGGCCTCTGACCGCCGACGCCATGAAGAAAGTTGAAAATTTTTCTAAGTATAGAAATTGTCGGCTATCAGAAGAAGATAGTGGTTTTATGTTCCGCCGTTGCAGAAACCAAAAGCACTAGCGTGTCAATGAGAAAAGATTGCCGATATTGATCAGGTCATACCTTAGAAAATTGGGTCGCTGATAGAAATAAGATCAAGCGGTGAAAGTTAGCTGTTTGAGCAGCCGATACGTCGGCTCAGTTAGTAGAAAGGACTTCCGATGCCGTCAGCAGAAGAAAGTAGAAAGACGAAAATTTTGAAAAAGTTGAAAATTCATCTAAGTATGGGAGCCATCGAAAAACGTTAGCTGATTGAGGAGTCGATGCAGTGGCAAGTATCGGAGAAAAATAGAAGATGAGTTTGCTGATGCAGCGGCAGAAGAAAAGATAAAGTTTCAGAGAAATTAATTGAAGATGGAGCCACAATTTTGGCAGAGATCTGCTAAAGATCACCGAAATGTTGGTGAAGGTTAGACGATCAACTAGCTGATGCAACGGTAGAATAAAGAAGAAAAATTTCCAAAGAAGAAAGATTTCCGAAAAAAGAAGAAAATTTTTCTAAGTATAGAAAACGTCGAAAAACTTTAGAGGATCGGTCCGCCGACACGTCGGAGAAAATTAGAGGATCGGTCCGCCGATACGTCGGAAGCCAGAGGAGGATCGGCCCGAAACGTCGAAAAAATCTAGTTGATTGGACCGCCGATGAGCTACGTTGGATGAAGTGGATGGATTGAACGTCCGCCATTGCGGTTGCCTAGATGACTACGAATCCGACATGCCGAAGAAAAATAGACAAACAGATCGTCGATGCATAGTTCTTAGTGGATCCGATAGCCGATGAACGGCGGAGGAAGCTAGCTGTTTTTATAGCCAAAACGTTAGACTGATAGTCAAAATGAGAGCCGATTCTGCAGAGGAAAATTTGAGATTTTCAAGTGGGATTTTCCAGCAGATTTTGACTGCTTTTCAACAGGGTTTTTCCACAGTTTTTCAGTGGGGTTTACAGGTGGCTGAAGTTGGCACCCAGTCCAAAAAACAGTTGTGTGTAAAATGCCGAGATTTGGTGAAAATATTCATTCTTAGAAGTGGTGTGGTTTTCACACCCGAGGTCGGAATGAAGCATGTGGATAGGTGTTGGAAAGCTTATCCAGTAAGGAACAAGGGAAAGTCACCAGAATCTGAGCATGGAGTAGCAAAGTGCTAATGACGGCCGCTGCTATCAAATGGACAAATCTTGAAAGTTGCATGCCTAGAGGTAGCAAGGACTATGAAGGCTAACTAGCTATTGTGTGGAAGAGGAGTTCCATGCGAGGATGTGGGAATTGAAAAGGGAAGTTTCCTTAAAAACCTATCTTGCTGATTATAAATACATTCCTAAGTTTTATACTTGAAATGTATGAGGATGTGTATTGCATGCATAGGATATTACATGTTGGTAAGAATATTGAAAATTATATATTTATAATGAGCCACTAATGATAACTATTGCATTGGTGTTGGCATTAGTGGAAAAACCAACGACAACTTGGACATTGTTGAGTATGTTGCTGATGCCGAAGAATGTGACCAGCAACCCTATGAAGAAAGGGATAAGACAACCAGTCCATAATCAAAAGTTGGTGAGCAAAGTCTGCAATCCTCTGCGAGATACCGACTAAACTGGTAATGCCAAGGGTGTAAGTAGGACCCATGAAGGTAATAGTTGATTATGACAATTCCATGGAATGGTAAAGGTAAGAGACCTCATACCATGTGGATATTTGAATATAGAAAGGTGTCATGCCTGTATATATTGATTGAGCTTAGTAGCCCAAGGAAAGTAAGTACTGATGATCTTGATTATAGTAATGCATCCTATATGAGGTAGTCATGGTTAGGCCATGCATGGTATGTTGAATGCATAGTATTCCTGAATCAATGCAAGGTAGCATTGAATGGATATGCATTAAAAAGATTTTATGAATCTTGTAGTTATGCATTGAATGTATGCATATGAAGGGTATGTGTGACTAATTGCATAAGTATGGGTGCAAATGTTGTGATGCATTGCATGAATGCATTTAGATGAGTGCATGTGATATTATGAATAACTAATGGCTGAAATGATGAATTGACGACAATTCAGGAACCATTTCAAAGGTTGTTATGAATGCAGGATAGTCATGATCAATCAGCTGCCAGAAATGCTCTATGGAAGAGCAAGGTGGTACAAATGATACGCTTGTGAAGTAAGGAGTATCTAAACATTTTATTTAATTGCATGAATGATGTGACTATGCCTTGCAATTGTTAGTATGATAATGATTGCATGAAGTAAGTGAGTTTTGGTAATATTGATGTGATTAACAGCTGGAAGTATTTGAATTTTATAAATTCTGAAAATGCTTCAATGATGGTTGTAGCAATGAGAAGTTTATATGCATCCAGGCTTACCAAGTGTTGGTTGATTGAAGCTCAGGTTTCAGGTAGATTATTTATAGCATGGCAGTGAGAGGTAAGACCCTGACCAATGCCAGAATCTACCATGTGAAAGAGCCAAACCTTATGAGAAGAGTCTCATGGTTGTAAAAATAGTTGGTATGCATAATATGTTGTTAAATTTGAATTGTGAATTTCGGATTTAAGAAATTGCTGACAACTATTAGTCACTATTGGCTTGCATAAGAATGTGTTGGATGATTGAAGCTCAGGTTTCAGGTAGATTATTTCGAGCATGGAAGTGAGAGATTGTGTCAGGAGGACGCATTGTATGTGGGTATTCGTATTATGTTAGAAGCAAACTAATTTTTGTAGTAGACAGAATTGCAATTTCCTATTGAATTTGATTACCAATGTCATTGCTTGGTTATGGAACAATCAATTGGAATTGTATTATCATATAATGATTAACTGTTTGGCTATTTGATGAATGTGTCAGGGGTACACGTTGCAAGAAGATCATGTGTGATGGCCTGCAAGAGCCAAACTTCATGGGAAGGTTTTCCCTTGGAAATGGGTTTCGGGTGAAACGCCATTGGACATTTTGGAAATGTCTCATCTGCACTACATGTTTGGTAGCAACACGAGTGAGATGGTATAAATTATGTTGGTAATACATGCATGCACATTAAATGTGAAAAGGAGTTGGGATGGAAAACCGAGGGACTGTTAACTCAGAGAAGGAGCCCCCATTCCTCCTTAACAAAGGCATACTGCTTCGACAAATGGATAAGTGTTCTGTGACCCTTGCTGAGAATATGCATGTCAAATTATTAAATTCCATATGCAGAACATGTTTTGATTTAATATCCATTATGACCGATTGCGTGAGTATGAATAGGGCCTACATGGAACACACTGGAAAAGATTGCACACTTTTCCAATGTCGGATCATGAAAGGGTTTTCAATATTGATTACACCTTAGGGAGTGGACGCACTCCTGGTGTCTCAATACTTGATAGTGAATAATATGAAATATGGTTACAGTTTTAGAGTAATAACACTGATGAGTTTGCTTATATTGCTTGTGCTGACAGGCTAAATAGATGCAGTGGGGTGTTGCACCCTAAAGGTAAAAGGTAAATGGTTGTTGTGAGGGGTTGTGGAGTAAGGGTTATTGTTGATATAAGTGTATGTTGATATAAGTGTATGTTGGGCTGTTATATGCCTAAGGATCCATAGTAGATCCTAGACCTAGAAATGGTCGTGGTAAAGTTCCAAGCCCAGTCGACATGTGGATGTACTGGATGGACATTAATTATTTGATGTTGTGGAGCAGCTTGCGTGCTGACCTAAACATCCAAGTCCATAGGCGATCCCAAGGCTTGCAAGGCGAAGCAGGATCCTGTGGACGAATGAGGAAACGTACAATACAGATCAGTATTGGATTATTTTGCTTATGAATATACATGTGTATATGATTTCGTTATGATGTTTTAAGCTCTTGCTCTAGAGATAAAACCGATGAGAATAAACTAAACATGTGAATCTATTCAATGTTTGGATATAGGTATCGCTGGGAGTGAGGACTATGAGAGAATCCTAGGGGTGCATGTGGACATGTGACTGTCCTGGAAAGCTTGGAATGAGCGGCAATGAAGAAGGTGCTGGTGAGACCGTGAAGTTCCTAGCAGCCGAGACAAAACCATGTGGAGAGACTCCATGGTTTAGAGGTCTGAAATGGACCAGAGACACTAAGTGTCATGACCAAGAGAGATTGGTCCAGCATTCATGGTGAAGTGAAAGAGGCTGAGAGCTGAAAAGCCACAGCGGTGGTGTGGGTTCTAGGATGGAACAAAACAAAGAGGGAAAAAACTCTTGCTGCTCTCTCTTGCCCTTTTTAATTATATATATATATATATATTTATGCATTGTGAAAACAAAATATTGTTGAATGCATGTATGACTAAAAATGGAATGTGTGTATTTGCTTAAAGTAATTGTGAATGCTGGAATAGTTAATTCCCTTCCCAAGAATGGACATGAATGAGCTCATGTGCCTGTTGGGAAGGCATGAAAAATATGAAAGTCTCGTTGATGAGGCTTGGACTGTCATGCCGATTGGGTAATTAACTAACTGATTTTAATGTCTATATTATGCTTGGTCTGACAGAATTTCAATGGTGCATTTCACAGGTGAGAAAAGTGAAACCAGGTGGTGCACATTGATCATGGCAGCAGATCAAAAGTTGTTGGACTTAGCTGGAAGTCTCCTTCAAATGATTTCCAAGACCCAAGAAAATCTTGGGGAGATGCTCAAGATACAGAAAAGGTAGAATGAAATGAACCACCAGATTTTGCAAGACTCTATTGGTTTGCAAAGGGAGGTGAAAAGCCTTCTGGGAGCAATCGGCAAAAGAAAGGAAGGTGGATTAGTGATGGGACATTCGTCCAAGTGACCCGTTGGGAAATGGTCCAGGCATGAAGGCTCAAAGGAAATTGAGCAGGAAAAGATGAAGCAGCCAGTGAAATGTTGGGAATGCGGAGGACATCATTTACGCCGGGACTACCCAATGAGGGAACATTATGAGGACATCAGTCGCAAAGATCCTAGGCTTCGGGATAAGATGAAAGCTGAGAACTAGTGGGAGAAGTTCATGGAAGCCGAGGGGCTTGGTCCTGAATGTTCAAAGTGAATAACTGTACGTGGGACAGATCTGCAAAATTTTGAAATTTTGATGTGCAATTGTATATGTATTGTATATGTATTCCTATGTATTGGAACACCGAGGACGGTGTTATTCCAAGGGGGAGGGGAATGTAACACCCTGGTTTTGACTCCATTTGCATGGTGTATATAATGTAATTAATCATGGTGAGGAGCTAAAGGCAAAATCCCCACCATCGATTTGGTTGTGTATGTTTAGGCAATAGGGATAGTTGCCGATGGTATATCTTGCTATCTAGCACATTATAGTTTGACATCATGTAAACACGCACATCAATTAAAATAAACCCACAACCAGCTACGACAGTGCAACGTTAAAATGAAAATGGCATGATTCCAAAGGATAAGGGTGTGGGGGATGTCAAACCTTGGTCTTGGGGGGGGGGGGAATCCTTGTGTCATCTTCCCTTATCTCATCCAACTTCTTTAATGCCTTGTTTTGTTAGTTGGGGCAGTTAATGCTGAGAGGTGGTGGGTGTGGCAGGATTGTCCATCCTTTCCCACGTTCCCACTCCACCAGCAGATTCTTCCTCTTCTCTTGCGTGGGGCAGAAGAAACATTCACTTCTCACTCTCTGCGAGGCCATTCTGGCCACTATCTGTTCTTCCTCATGCCTGGTCTTCACCTTCACGGTTGTGGTCTGTTCATCCTCACACAGAGCCGTGGTCTGTTCATGCTCATGCAGGAGCGGAAGTCTATCCACTCTCAAGCAGCGACGTGCAGGAGGAGGCCGGTTCATCTTCCTCACGTGGAGCTGAGTGAAGACTGTGAAGGATCGCTGGAGTTTTCTTTTTTTCTTCATGGGCCATTGTTTTCCATACCTTGTGGGCCGCGTCCTTTCTCCTCACACATGGGTTGACTGAGAATCGGTTCTTTTTCCATGTCCATCTCTGTAGTTTCCTTCAGCGATTGCATTAAGTAATTATGCACTATGGGCGGTTGGATGTGGGATGGTTGTTGATTCCACATCTGTTGGCTGAGTTTTTCCCTATTGGGACTGTGTAAAATAGCCAATTGTGGCCGTGTATGCTATCGGCTATGGTCTGCGTTTGTGTTTTCCCTTGTTTGCGCTGGGAGTTTGGCTTCTCCTTGGTTTTGAGACTGTGGATTGCCGCCATCACTCATTTTGAGTTTGGGCTGTTGATATACCCTAGTTTTGGGTTGCAGTTGAGTTGTTTTGGCCACGCTAGGGCCAAGAACAACTCTGAGTTGTCTTGTGGATTGAGTTGTGTTTCATGTTTTGTTTGGGACTGTCCTCGGTTGTCTTTTCCTTCATCACAGAGCTGTGAAGGGATTGTGTTGCTGTGGTATGCAGTGGTTGGTCTTCAAACTATTGTGAGTGGAATGTGGAGGCTAGGTATGCTTGAGAAGGCTGGTGTTGTGTCCACCATCTTAGCATTAGCCTTTCCTAGCTCTTTGATGACCTGGTGAATCCCAACTGTGTTGGTTTGCTGCTTTGTGAACCTTGGGTATGTGTAAGCCTGCATTGACCCTTATCCCTTGAGGAATCATGCCCAGCTCAGGGGTGGCATTGTTGCTGAGAGATTGATGAGCACACTGGCCTATGGTTGGGTGGAACGTTGCAACGACGTAGCTGGTTGCAGGAGAATTCTTCATCAAAAGATAAGTACTCTTGGTTGTTTCATCTCTACAATTGTATCTATGGTTTCATGAATTATGATGAACATGTTGAATGCTGGAATGTATATGTTTTCTTCCACTATATGTTGATAAATTATGAATCCCTGTATGATGGATTATACATCTTAGCATATTCCTGTTATGCATTATGTTCAATCTTTTAATTTCAGCATTGATGTCCGTCCATGTTCTTTGGGCTGTTTGCCTGGATGTATTGGTGTTTGGTCGCATCCTCTTCACTGGCCGGAGGGTCGGGGATGTGACAAAAGCAGTACACCGTAATGTACTCATCAATAGTGAATCCACTTCCTGGCCCACGAGATCGGAGATTTACCACCTCTACTCTCTGGGATAAGCCAATGATAAAGTATATGTCCTCAACTTCTATGTTGAGCGAAATCCCATCAATGTGAAAAGACTCAGAGTCTGGATCCCAGTAATCCACTAGCATCTGCAGAATTCTTGGTTTGTCCCTCAGGCTTCCAATACACCAAAACTTATGCAAACCACATGCCCCTAAAGCTTGTTGGGCCATTAAATCACCTTGCACCGCCTCTTCCATGTCACCATGTTCTCTCACCCTCCACTCCATCCTGCACAAAAAACAAGAGTTTTGCTTAATATTTTCCTTATAAAACTTTGTTTGTAGCCTCATACACAACTGTTTGCAAAACAACCACGTATGTACATAGGTTTGGGCATTTTTTACGCGTATGGAGAGCCCTATATGTGGAAAAAACCTTGATATCCACGTGGGCTGAAATGCATAATTTGGGATGGCCTAAAAAATTAAATGGACCATGAAAACTTAAAAAATTTGCATGAAATAGGAAGAGGAGGACATGAGTAGTTACTTGGATCAAACGGTGTCGAAATTCGTTGGACGATGCTCCTGGAATTTGCGTTGGAAGTTTTGAGCTCAAATGGGTAAAAATTTCAAATGATATGGAATTTTAAAATTTTTACTATTTATAGAAATTTTTTGAAATTTTTACCCACTTTCTATAGTTTTGACCATTTCTAACCATTTTGGACTGTTTTGAACTAATTTGATGATGTAGGAGTCTGTTTTGAGCGTGGTTTGACCATGGTTTTGACCCATTCATGTCGATTTCAGGTATTATGTCTAAACTGGCATATAGGTTAGTTTTCATGTCTATTTGCACTTTGCATGACCTTATGACCATTTCATTATAACCTTAGGTACGAACCCATTCTATCTTGTCATGGAACCTTCTTGTTGCTTTTAGAAGTGACATGATGTGAATGGTAGATCTTGACCATACATGGGTACTCTAGTTAGCTCCTATTTTGCATTTGGTACCCATGTCGACATTTTTCCTTTAGGGTGTGGGAGTCCTTTGTATAGTATCACCATGACTTTACGCAAGAGCCTCATACTCATCTTCATCTTTTTTCTAGCCTTTTCCCCAGGACTCCCTTATGTCAAGTTGTAATTGCATTATCATGAGTTTTTCTTGCCTTATTGAGCCTTATGTCGGCTTCCCTGACTTTGATTATTAGACATATAGCCTAAGCTTGTCTCATTTCTAGCCAAGCAGAACCATTTTACATATCTTTTGCAGCTTGATTCCCCATTTTTTACCGAGAGGGGACTTTCCCCTGAGTGTCATTATCCTACACATGTTTCCCTATGTTGAGCATAGGTATGTTCCGCTGCTTGGAACTAGTTTGTTTTCCCCTTGACACTCGTCTCCTCCTAGATTTGTAACTATAAAGCACTTTTATTCTTTTTCAAGCTTTTCAAAATATTTGAAAAAGTCCAAAAACAATCAAAAAACCAAAAAGTCGGACAGGAAAATATGTTGTCTTTGGCAGCAGTTGAGTCATGTCGCCTTCGAACAGAGCACTGTATATCACATCTGTTGGTTGGGTTAATAGTTTGACTTTAGGAGCTATACTTGTTTCTCTAAGTTTATCTCCACTGACTGGTTAAGCTTCCAATCCTTATGGAGCCTCTGTCGATGCCTCCTGTGTCACAAAGATGTCCTAGTTTTGTTTATTGAGTCTATGCTGCTTACATTCAGTCACCATTTGTGCTTATGCTCTTGTTTGAAGGAATTTGAAGCCCAAGTCATCTATTCCTTAGTTTTCTTGACTTTGCATGTTGGCCATTTCTGGTACTTGTCCTAGTTCGAGCACATTATGATCGAGTACTTCCACATTATATAGCTTTGCTGAGTACCTCGCGTTGGATGATGGGCGATGCCTTAATTCCCTCCTTCCAGTGGATTTCATCCCATCAACTTCAGATCATTTATTCTGGGATAGGAGTCTAGAGTCATTTGAGCGCCTTGAGACTTACAGTAATCAGTGGTAGGTTCTCTCACCATTGATAGTTTTGGGAATACAACAATGTCCCCTGATTGATGGATTCTCTCAAATGTTTGAACTCAACACATTTATTCGCACTTTTTAGATTGCACTTTAGTACCTTGATTCCCATTTTCATTATTGGTGGGTGATCTCCCATCTGTTAATGGTATACACAATAACCGGTAATTAGACAATGGACTACTATGTTCAACCTCGACACCTCTATTCACATAGTAGGACATGTACTTGTAGTGGATTGTGTAGAAGAATTTCTAGATTGGTGGCATTTCTGATATGCTACCTCCTTGATCGTGCCAGTGTTCATGAGATTTCAGCTCTTATGACTTGACTCCAGTGTATGTCAGATATCTTCAGCCATTATGGAGATCTTGATCCATTGTATATCTTCATATTTCTTGGAGATCGTGATCCTTTGTATATATTCATCATGGAGATTCTGATCGATCTATATTGTACATGGCGATGACCACACATGTCATATTTTGTATCATTCCTATTCATGGCCATTGTACTCTTATGTATCCAGGACTATTGTATGTACTTGTAGTCATATACAAAGATATTTGTACTATATTGTTGGATGGATGGTTCTTCCACCTGGTTCTTCATCACTCCACTTATGGGATGGACTTATAATGTATTTCAGCCACCGTATCACCCCTCTAACCTCACACATTAGGGGGCATCTGTTACAACTTATTTTACCACACATATTAAATCACACATTTATGGCCTTCCATGTCCCTCTATAGACTCTTTGGACCCCATGGACCATTTTTGTACCTTTGATGTTTCCAATATCATCCCTAAAAACACCGGTTATTTTCTATACATAACTTTTTAACCCTTTCTCGCATATACACGAGGATATAACCCTTAAACCCGTGTACATTGGGATGTGTGCAAAAGGCCAAATATTTTGAAGTTTTCCTTGATGTGGATCCGAGTCACTTGTCTCTTGGCCTTCCATATGCCTCGCGATCACTTGGATTTCACCTTCCATTACCCCATTGAAGCACTATATAAGGAACCCTTTGGATACATTGAAAGGGGAGGAATTGAAGAGCAAGAAAACTATAGTCCATTGTTGTCGTAGCTTGCTTATACTTGAGTCTACATCCCTTTGTCCCTTGGAGCACTTGGTGTTCTTCCCAAGCTTTCCTTTTCTTGTGAGATTGCTATCGAGAGATGGAGGATTGAGGTGGTAGAGGTCCAGTTGGAGGACTCAGTTTCTCCGGTTTGTAGACATGCCGACAAGGGTTGTAATTCATGTAATCTCTTATTTATATTAATAGAAATATCTTTTCGTATACAATGATGTGCATTTAAATGAATATTGAATCCATGGATGCTTTTAATTGCTTATACATTATTGATTATATATGCTAGAGTAGGTCTAACACCATTATATAGCATGCTTTTCTTGTTTGGTGATTGTTGAGAGAGAAAATTGTTAACACAAGCAGGATTGGGAAAGCTCAATAGGGATCTACATCAACCATCCAGAATAAGCTATGTTTCGAGATCCTTTAGTGTTAGATGTTTTATTTCTCTTGCATATTGGGAAGGGATTGATTTCTGCGGTTACTCTATCTTTTGTGGTACACCCCAAGCCATAGGAAGTTTTCTCCGTAACAATATTTGTAATTCGATCGTGGTAAAAACAATTAAAATGTACATTGTTGTCATTACGTAATATTGAAGTTGTTCATTGTTCTCAAACTTATAACTGATATCTCCATGTAATCGTAAAATCTATAAACAATTGGGAACCTTACACATAGAAACATTCTTGGCCACACATTTATGATCACACTTAAAGACTGAACCATGAAGATCTCAAGACCCTTGATATGAAATATTTTTTATATCATGAAAGTTATAATACAAAAATAGAAGTTCCTTATATGTCCTATTAGTGTACATGTATCAAAAACATCATTGATGTATAAGAAAACAAAAGTACACCTGTCCTAGATCACACTCCTAAACTCTAACTTCCTCTTGTACAGAAAAATACAGATTTGTCCTGAACTAACACATAAAAATCTAACTTTCGCTTGTTTTTTTCCAACTTTGATGCTTGTTTCCTCTTTCCATGAACATTGTGCATCTTTGGCGACTCCAAATCAATGACAATATTTCTTGATCAGGTAACTGAACTAGTACTCTCCAACAATAAAAAAGTTTGAAAATTTAAAATACAACTCAGTTGTACATAAAAGAAATAGTCACTGCATCAATTCGGGGTATAGGTGCCTCTGATGTCCTCATCCTTGCATAGAGTCTACCTGCAATGCTTCTATGGGAATAAAAAAAACTCTGTCAATTATTTCAACAATTATCAACATGTACATGAATGATAAAGTACTAACCAATTATGTAAATAATGAACATCTCACCGAAAAAATTTGTTCTAGGGAATGAGATCAGGCTTCCTTAGTAGAAAGAGGAGTCGTAGGTTGAACATCAACCTCGGTCACATGCACTAATGGACCAGGGTGTGGCTACATTCACCAAATGATAAAATATTTAGACATCGTTCATGTTCATAGACAATACAAATGAACTGTACAATTACAAATATTCAAGTATATGTACCTTTGTTTGACTTATCCCTATTGTAGATGTAGCATTGACTGCAGCATCAATAACCCCACTATGGTATGGCATAGATGACTCTACATCCTGATGTGGTAAACATGTGAAAATAACATTAAGAAAAACTAGTTGTGAAGTGAATTCAATGCTAACCAACAACTACCATTGGAAGTGTGTACATTACTGTGAAATTAGTAGGTTTATCATCATGGACACACACTCTTTTTAAGGAAGAGGGTCGCCTACTGTAGAAAACACACTTATCTATGTTTGGACTACAGGGAGATCCAAACCAAAGAGGTGGTGCAGAGATTTCTGATGATGTCTGTAGTCATAAAGTGTCACCATATTTAGACATGGACTTGAATGGATTGAAGAATATGTACTAAAAACTAACATGTAGTAATATACATACCTCTTCCTTAGACATATCTCCCCCATATGAGGGACCTCTTCTAGTAATTTTTTTCCCCTCTGCATATCCAAATAGCATCTGCAATTTTAGAAATTATAAATATTAGCAATCTATAAAGGAGTGTACAGTAATAAATTTAAATAATTTGAACAAGATTCGGTCATTAACCATGTGCATACATTATTGAGGTAATCATAAAATCCACTTGGGGTCAATTCACTGATATCAATGTCCCCAACGTCATGTTCAAAATGGGGTTCCTACAACTTCAAAAATTGTTAATATTATACCATTTAACAAATTAATCAAGACTAAGACATGTATTAACAAAATGACACATGTTGAAATTGCTTGTAGGATTTCAGCAATCGATGCGGGCACCGCTTGTTACTCTACCCTGTAATCACTGCTTCTTTACTGATGAAATCACTCTAATACCTCAGATATGCAATCTTTAGTGCTTGTACCACTGCTCTTTATGCAATCCACAACACATGTAAAGAAGCATCAAGAAAACAAGACAGCAAGATGAGAGTAACCATATAAATTAATAATCTATGCTAGTGATTAAGGATTCTAACAATAATTAATTGATATTAACACAAATCAAGTATGGGAAAGGGGAACACTTTTGTATTAATGAAATAAGAAGGTAAATATACAACCAAAGGCTTGATGTTGCTAGGTTTGTCTTCCATAATGGACTTACAACACTCCTTATTCACACAAAGATATTCACACACTAACTCACTCAAACTTTCCTCTATACAAGACTTCAATCCAACAATATAAGGATGCTCTCTTTGGTCTCTCCTCACTCCCTCCATGAAGGCTTCATTTATAGGCTAAGGAAGGTCCACATGGGATGAGATTATTTAGGAAATGGATAGGCGATGATCCCTATGGGTAAGAAGGGCGAATGGAACCTTTCCCTAGCTAATAAGAATTACCTCCACAAACGATTTCATATGGAAGATTCTTGAATCTTTTGTTTTTCCTCTTTTAACTCTATCGATGTTTTTTTCGCAGAAGGGAAAGGCACTGATGCTTTTTTCTCAAAAAGGGAAAAGCACCAATGACGCCTAATGTAAATGGACAACAAGCATTAGTGTTCTGTCATAAGAGGGAAAGTGCATCAGTCTTATCAAAAGTGGAAAGAAAGTCACCACAAAAATCCATGACCAAGTTCTCTGAAGGGTGCTTAGGCATCAATGGATATTTTAGGTGCAACAGGATGCCCCACAAAGTATGAATCTAGAAGGATGTGATAGGAAAAATACTTTGCTAGATATCAGTCTGGTATTAGAGGCAGCGAGAGATGAGTTTGCAATTGACATAAGACTAGTAACTCACTTTTCTGACTCAATCATGGTAACAGACCAATACATTGCATATCCATGAGTATGTCCATGTCATGGCTACCAAGAATACACTGTATATCCATGAATAATGACATAGAAAATATAACATGGCTATAGAACATAGAAAGTAGATCCATGTTACTCAAACTCAATACTGGACATAGCCACAAAACATACAATGTGGATTCATATCATGAATTCAAATAATATTCCATCGCAACCTGAGCATAAAAAGATGAATCCTAACCACTCAAGGTCTTCATTCCAATCCTAAAATGATATGATTATGACCATGTGAATAGATGTATTCACGTCGAGCATTGTATAAACCACTTGATTACCATTCATTAATGTATACTATTAACAAGTGCGAGGGAAATCACCATTGATGTCAATGATTCCCAAGGTATCCGATCAATACATTCTCCTAAGTGTGCATAAATGTCTTGAATTTGAACACTTGATAGAATCTTTCATTCATAAGTCATTGATTAAAACCTATTGTCGAAAACGAGGAAACTTGCCATTAAGGTATGTAGGCTTAAAGGTACTTTACTTGGTTCCTAAATCTAATTCCTAGATGATGGGCTAAAGTCGACAGGAATAGACTCGTCGAAGGAGTGACATGATGTTTCCCCCATCATCGACAGAAAACATGGAACAAAATTTGATTTTGAAGTGATGAAACAACCATGAAAATAACTCAGACATGACCGAATTTATAGGAAGGTAAAGTTACTAACGAGTTGGATTGTAAAAGAGACATCCTTTGAACAAATTGCAGCACGAAAAATGATGTGGAAGCATTAACTTGATGAGATGAAAACCATATGTAATGCAAGGAATATGATGATGTATTCTTTGAATTGACTCAAAGGATTCAGGTGACTTATGAAAGTGGATCAACTTGGATACAAGATAAATACCCAGCTGTTCAAAAATGCAAATGCAGACAGGTGCCACGTTTAAAGGTGGACTGTGAGCTTCCATCGATACAAATGAAAAGATATTCCCCTTTCTATTAATTTCCCCATTTAGTATGATGAGTGCCTCTTTTTTTTTTACAAGACCAAATAGGGTAACACACACTCGTTGTAGCTCATAGGGTAACAAACACTATTCAATCGTTCAAATACTTTTACAAGCGTGAATGTATCAAGTTTTCTTGGCAATCTTTTTGTGTTTTTAAGGAGACTGAAAAAAGATAAAATATAACTCCATAAAGGGTTCTCTTTTTCATAAGCCAATTTTAACGAGTCTGAAATATCATAAAATTGAACTCGATATTTTTTTACTAGGTTTTTGTTGAGCATGTGAAAAGCATGAACGACGCTCGGTACTTTTTCATTTTTACCCAAAGTGTTAAAAAGACAAAAGAAAATTGAGACATAACCATAAGCTTTGTGAATATGACCTGGAAACTTTGAAAATTAGGTTAGAATTGAATTTGATCATAAAACTATAGAAAACAAGTGATAAAAACCCACAAAATTAAAGTATATTGATTTAATATTAAAAATAAAAAGTCAAAATTACTATAAAAGGGGTAAATAGTGAAAGTTTTACCATTGTGTTTTTACCATAAGGAGAGAGTGAATTTGGTGAAAAGAGGATTATTTTCAAGTGTATATTCCAGGAGTTGTGGACCATATTTCTTCGAGTCGCTCGAACCTGGTAATAGTTAAAAATTTCCTCTTCATGTTCACGCTACAGTTTTTTCAATTTTCAGCCGATTTTTAGGGTTTATAGAGCATTTCTCAAAGGGATGAGGTACGCTCAGGGTGATGCATTTTTCTCTGTGGGGATGTGCCTCAGCGCACTGCCAAAATTGAACCTAGGCACTAAAGGCACTCTATCCAAACCAAGCAAAAGCATCGATGACAAGGGCAATTAAAAATACCCATTTTCGACTGCTTATTTTTGAATTTTATTTCTTCCATAGATCTCGATATGTTTTAAATGCATATTTGAAATGTTTTTGTAGGGAATAAAACACCTACACTATGGTGATTTGGAAAGAACATGAACATGAATTAGATGATGTCCAAGCAGCTAACAACTCAGGAACTGTGATTTCTCTATGGGAATGTGGGTTTCTTAAGTACTTCAAAGTACCTGAAATTAAGGCATATGTGCACCGTCTAGAACACATAATTCATATGTCAGACCCAGATCAGCAGCACTTTGTGGTTAGGACCGACACATTGATCCTAGACATAGAAGAGATATATTTTTTGTCCAGGTTGTCTCATAGAGGTATACTAGTAGTTCTGGCTGGCCCACGGGGTGGTGATTCTTCACTATACGACCTGGTTGACCGTTATTATTTGTTGGGGACACTTTCCCAAGGGGGAAAAATCCCTATTAAATAGATAATAGATAGAACATTAAGTAAATTTTTATATACTATTGGGAAGGTCATAGGAACCAGATCAATCGATTTTACCACTAGAGAACACATGTTATATGCCATAGAAGGTATGGCCACCACAATATTCAACTAGAGTGAAGGTTTGTTGGTCAGCTTAAAGGACCAGTTAAACAAAAGCATACAGGGAGAACTAAATCATTTTGTATATGAGGTTGTAGTAGTATATTTCTTCCTAGAGAGGGTACCATTGATGAGGCATCCGGTTTCCTTGAGAATGCTAGATGCCGAGGATCCCAGGGTGGTCAGGTGGGTGAATGTCATGGCCCATCATGGTGGTGGAGGTTTGAAGGTTACCTATGGATCATTCTTCTTTCATTGGCAGCGAATCCAATTACTAATGATAGAAGACTATGCTTATGAAGGGACATATTTTTGTAATGACCTTGAACTTCCATTGCCAAAGGGAGAGAAGTGGGACGATTGAGGTAAGAAATATGCCACTATTCATATTTTTATTTTTTAAATTTTTATACTTTCATTTTTTTGATGTAATTCCGAGATGTGAAAAAATTACTTGTTCAGATATATGGCCTTCTCTCCCAACTAGAGCATTTCCCATTGAGAGGTGAGGAGCAGTTTGAGAGATGGAGATCCGTTGCATAGAGGTGGATGAGATGCTCAAGGATATCGAGGAGAACCTACAATGCTTGACTATGGGGATTCTAGATATCTCTACTGATGATTTACCTAGGTAGTACTAGCATCGAACTGCAGGGGTTTCAAGTCACTTTGTGAGGCTACTCTATAGAGTGGCTTAGGTCATGGCATCCTATCACAAGCATTCTGCAAGGATTAGTCCACAGAGGCTCCTTCATTTTGTACTATATTTACACTAAAAGCCACTCTATAGAGTATCCAATATCGTGGTACGTATTGATTCACAGTTAGTGGTTTCACAGCTTAATGGCTCATATCGTATTAGGGATCCAATATTATTACAAATATTCTTACGTGTGATATTGCTAGAATGAAAATTTGACGATCTGAGGATCCCCATTGGTAGAAACTTGTCATGCTCATTTGTAAGGGTCTTTATGAAGGAATCCAGTGAAGGCATCTTCCAATTTGGGATTTTTAGCTTCCCAATATGGAATGTTGAAACAAATACTGAATCATCTGGACCATGTTTTGAGAGTATAGCTAGGATGAGTTGATCATCATCCTTCTCGATCTTGCAATGCTTTAACTGGAGCACCAAATGTTTGATTTTTTTGAAAAATTCGTTCACTGATATGAAGCTTCCTAGATTCAGGGAGATCAAATCGTTCTCAAGATGTTATATCCAAACATTATCTTGTTTATCAAACAAGGTAGCGATATGATCCCAAATATCCTTCGGAGTCTTCAATCCTGAGATGTGGAAAAAGAACATCCTTGGAGATAGACAAGCACACGAAACCATAAGCCTCATCCAGCTTATTCCAGTATTTAATATTCTCAGTAGCATCATTAGGCTCTAATTCTGTGTTCATTGTGACCTGATAGAGCCCTCTTGAACGGAGATGAATATCCATATCCTCCTTCAATTGGTGGTAATTGAAGAAGGTGAGAGGATCCAGAGAAGAAGCCATGGAGCTATTGCAACAAATGCAATGAAGAACCTGTAAAAAACTACAATCAACACAATAAATTCACCGTAATGTTAGACAACCTGCACACTTTAGGTTTTCATCACACCCAACATAATTGATCCATCACACTTGATAAACAATTCCTTTACTTGGGGTATTAAGTGGTAAACCTTCAACTTCTGGTGCAGTGCCAGAATTTGAGTTTTTGCTCAATTTTGCATGCTAGATCCCACAAAAATCATTTTTTTCTTAAAGAATATATTCATCTCACCGTGGCTCTGATACTGTATTAATTTCGTCACAGTAATCTTGAGATAAAGCACACACTCACAAGTGATTCAAAACAAATTAAACATGAAATGATGTAATGGTACTACAATAGGAGGTTGTAGGTCTGTATAATCAATAATATAATGAATAATTAAATACAATGTCATGCAGAATGCATGAATTCCAAGCCAATTTGAATTCACAAGGAGGTCATTCGAATTGCATGGATGACTGTCAGCAACGCTAGACAGACTTAGTTAACCACTAATCTAGCCGTGATTGACTCACACTGATTCCTAACTGAATCAGAATGCAATAGATGATTGAGTCTAACTGAATGTAACTTAGACACATGTGATTGCATGCCAAATAATAGGTGGTATTTCATCACTAACTCCAATTAGCTCCGGTAAAGTTAACTGAAGTGATACTGGTCATCATAAGTGGCTAAAGGCACATTAGTTCACTCCAGTGCATCCCAATCAGACAAAAATAGATAATTGCATGATGAAGGTGTCTTTACAACTCAAATTGACTAAGTTTTAGGTGAAACAACAATCAGTTAGCAATTAAATGCACTTATGACACTCAGATCACCCCAGAATTGCTCTCTGTTTGAAGGAGGAAGCCTAGTTAGCCTCCCCGATTGAAGGAGAAGGCTTAGGAGATGGGTGTGCTCATGATAATGTCATGGTGTGCTCATTTGATGCCAATTAGGTCAATTAAACTTAGGATAGTGGGTAATTAGGCCAAAATTTACCAAATGAAGTGTGTAAGTTGGATAATGACTCCAACATACACCACTCAAAATATTTTATTTATTTTCCTAATATGCATGGTTTTTAATGGGAATATGCTATACTAACTATCCCACTAAATATTGGACCAAGTATATTAATTTGTCACAATAGTCTAGGGACTGAAAACACAGTCTCACAAAGAATTAAGACAATTAAGCATAAAATTGGCAAAATGGTGTTGCAATGGAAGTAGCATCTCTGTATAATCAATGAATGATGAATAATACAATACAATTATCTTGAAAGATGCATGAATGGCAAGATAATTTGAATTCCCAAGTAGGTCATTCGAATTGAATGAATGGGTGTATCTTAACTGATGGTAATCCATAGTAAACACACTAGTTAACCAACTGATCAAATCTTGATTGACTCAACTGAATCCTAGCTGAAGTCGGACTGCAATGAATGACTGAGTCTAACTAAAATTAGCTCAGACACATGTCACTACATTCCAAACAAAAAATGGTAACGCATCAATAATTGCAATGAACCCCGATGAGGTTAACTGAAGTCAAATTGGCCATCAGAGGTGGTTGGATGTGCCCCTGTTGAATCCAGTTCCTTAAATATTAATAAAATAATCAATATAATGAATGGAGGCACCTTCACCACTCAGCTTAACTGATTGTAACCATCAGTTAGCAATTAGGTGCATTTATGACACTCATATCACCTATGGAGTGCTCCAATTAGCTTCCCCGAATGAAGGAGAAGGCTTAGTTGGCCTCCTTGACTGAAGGTAGGCATGGGTATGCTCATGCTAATGTCAGACTATGCTCATCTGAGGCCGATTAATTCAATAAAACTTAGGATAGTGGTTTAACAAGGTCAAATTGACCAAATTAGGTGTGCATGATAGGTAAATGTCTCCAACACCGCCCCTTAAGCTACACTCAGGAGAAGTAGAAACATATAGGGCATGAAATTCTAGGGCCCCAGCAACAAAGGCCATAGGTCACCCTGTACAATAATGTAACTCAAAAAAATGCTCAAAAAAAATATAACTGAGGAAAAGAGGGAACCCCCCCCTCAAGCTGAACATTGAAAGTAGTCTGATCACCCTCATGAACTCACCCCCAACAGTGAATGGAGGTAAGTGAACTTCTTTTCTAAAAATATCTTGGTGAATATGTCTGCAATCTTCTCATCAGTCGGGTATTATTGCAGAATGATGGTCCTGTCATGCACTAACTCTCTGATGTAATGCATCTATATCTCTACATGCTTGGTCCTCCTCTTGGTAACTAGATCTATGGATATCTTAATAGCACTTTGATTGTCACAAAATAGGACAGTGGACAAATTCCTACCAAGATCAAAATCTGAAAGAATGCCTTGCAACCAAACAACTTGGATGCAAGCATTCACTGCTCCTTGGTACTCGGCCTCTGCTGAAGACAATGCTATGGCAGCCTAATTTTCGCTAGAAGAGAAAATGGGGCCACCACCAAACATGATGGCATAATTATAAGTATACTTCTAATCAATAGAATCACCCTCCCAATCAGTGTCTGTGTAACCAACCAGCTCTAGCTTGGAGTTTGCAACATAGTGAATGTCGTAGGTCCTGGTTCCCTAAATATACTAGAGGATCCTCTTGTCCGCCTTCCGATAAATATCATGAGGCTAATACATGTATCTTGAAAAAACATTCACAGCATAATAGATATCAGGCTGAGAATGAGTCAAGTATAGCAAGCTACTTATCAGCTGTCGATAAATAGTGCAGTCCATGGGAGGTGTGTGTTTTCCTTCTTCAAGGATGATCCCTGAAAGGAAAGGGAATGGGGTAGCCTTACATTGAGCCATGTTAAAATTTTCCAACAAGTATGATATGTATTTTTATTGAGTGACCATTATCTGATCAAAATTTTGCTCAACTTCGAGCCTCAGAAAATTGCTTCAAGAGCCCCAAATCACTCATTTCAAATGCATTGTGGAGAGCAATTTTGATGACTGAAATAGAAGTAATAGTGCTACCTGTAATCAGTAAGTCATCAACATATAAATCAATAATAATCAAATTACCATTAATCTTTTGTATATACACATTCAGATCTGATTTACACCTTTGGAAGTTTTATGAGAGAAGGAAGGCATCCATCTTGGAATACCACTCTCTTGGGGCCTGTTTTAACCTGTATAATTACTTCTTTAGCTTGAAAACCAAAGATGCGTGATAAATGTAGCCCTAATGTTTCTTCATGTATATCCCCTCATGAATATCTCCATGCATAAAGGAATACTTAACATCCATAGGATGCACTTCCCAGTGCTTAGATGCAGAAATTGCTAAAACTAGGTAGATGGAGTCCATTTTTGCAACCGGTGCAAAAGTCTCATGGTAGTCCACACCTTGGACCTAGGAGAAACTTTTTTCCACCAGAATTGCCTTATATTTTTAGGCACTAACATCAGCATCATTATTCCAAAACACCCACTTGCATTGAACCAATTTCCTCCTCGGAGGAAGAGAAACTAGCTCCCAAGTAGTGTTTTTTTTAAGAGAATTCAACTGTTCATCCATGGAAACGTGCCATGTTGGATCCTTCTGAGCATGGTAGGGTCTGAAATTATCATCAAATAACAAGATTCAGATAGCAAATAATCAGGACAAGAGAGTGCAGTACCTGCTCTTTGGAAATCAGACCGGGTTCTCCTTGGATCATCCAGATTTCCAATGTTATCTCCTATGGAGGAGAGTGTCTGTTGGGCCCAAGTTGGGAGATGATTTTGTACTTCAGGTCCTGATTCAGAATATGATATTTGCTGTACACTGATATAAGAAATCATAGGATCCAAATCAGGGTCATCACCCCCAATTACATCATCCAAGTATTCAGTAGAATAGGAAGGAAATTCAACAGTTTTTTGCTTCACTAGTTCTACCTCGTGAAGAGGCTAATCGAACATGACACTCCTTTCAATGATGATCTATTTTGTTTTGATATCCAACAGATTGAAACCTTTATATTCATCAATATTTCTGATAAACAGACATTCGATGCTTTTCAGTTGCAAATCCCTCCTTTTATCAAGCGGAATTCGGGCCCATGCCGTGGACCCAAACACCCTTAGGTTTGACACATCCATCTTGTGTCTGAAATATGCTTCAAAAGGGGTCTTCCATTTCATGGATGAGTGTGGCACTCTGTTATGAATATATGCTGCATCATGCATAGATTCTACCCACAAATTTGTAGCCAACTTCTTTGATTCCAACATACAGGTGGTCATCTCCTTGAGAGACCGATTCTTCCTCTCTGCTACACTGTTCTGCTGGAGAGTGTAGGGGAATGAATGCTGGATATGAATACCACTTTGGAAACATATATGCAGTAACTAATTACTGACATACTCCCCACCATTATCATATCTCAAAATCTTGATCTTTTTCCTAGATACATTCTCAATCAAGGCCTTCAATTCAGTGAATTTGTCCAAGACTTCTGACTTCTTTTTGATAAAAAAGACCCATGTGTATCTGGAAAAGTCATCAATGAAATTCAAAATGTACCTTTATCCATTCATGGATGTGATAGGCATGGGACCACTGATATGAGAATGTATCAGTCCCAAGATGCATGATGCTCGGCTTTCCTTCCCCCGTTCAAAGTTATGCTTAGGGTTCTTTCCAACAACACAGCCCTTGAAAATTCCAGTGGTAGCTTTGATGACCAGGAGGCCTTCAACCATACAATTATTCTGTAATTGATGCAAGTATTTGAAGTTCAGGTGGGTGAACCTCTCATGTGATAGTCTACTAACTTCATTTCCATGAGTCAGCAATGCGATGGGCTTTGCATCCACCACAAAATGGGAGAATTCGTAGGATTTTGCATGATAGTTTGGAAGGCCTTTTGATACAAGTTTTTCAAGATCAAGTTCTATGATCTCTACATCATCCAGGCTAAAGGAGACTCTCTTGGCCACTCCCATATGTGTCATTCGATAAACACTTAGGAGGTTTGATGTAAGAGATGGTACATATAGAACATCGGAAAAATAACCATGCTCAAGATCTACAGTACCTTATCCTTCAGATATGATAGCGGAGTCATCTCCCATGAGAATGGGAATGGATTTTCTAGTCTCCAAGGATGAGAAAGAGTCTCTTTTATCCATCATGTGATTCGAAGCTCTAGAATATATCAAGAGTGCTTTGGAATTCAAAGTGCTTGCCATGAGAGCATGACCTCTTTCATGCCGTGGTTCCTGATCTTGCTGATCTATCCTCCAAAAGCTCTCTGGAAGATTGATGTGATTTTTCTCAAGAAGAGAAGTATCTTCATCAAGTTTATTTTTCATGCAGGCATTTTCAGGATGGAAGCCCTTCCCGCAGTATGAACACTTGAGATTTTCCTTTCCATGATGCCCTTTGCTTTTGTTCTTCTTCGAGCCGAAAGGCTCTTCATGTTGGTGGTTTTCAACTTTAGGCTTAGGATCTTTGAATTTGGTTTTTGGGTTCTTCTGCTACTTTCCTTTACCCTTCAGATCATTGGGCCCCAAGACATCGAGGTCTTGATCACGGGAGGATCTGATGATCCCCATCTGGACAAGATTACCATGTTCACTTATTAGGGACTCAATGAAGGCATTAAGTGAAGGAATCTTACATCCAGGGGTTGTGACCTTCCCCGCATAGAATGTAGAGACAAACACCAAATAATCAACTCCACATTTGGAGAGTATGGCGAGGATGACCTGATCATCCTCCTTCTCCACCTTACACTGCTTCAACAGTAAGATAATGTGCTTGAAATTTGGGAAAAAATAATTTAAGGTCTTAAAATTGGAAGGTTGGAGAGACATTAACTTGTTTTCAAGATGGTATACTCTCAAATCATCCTTTTTTACATATAGGGTTTCCAATTTGTCCCAAATTTCCTTCGGAGTCTTCAATCCTGAGAGATGGAAAAGAAGATCCCGGGAAATAGAGAGGCACAAGAATTTGAATGCATCATCTTTCTTGTTCAAGAATATATATTTGTCTATCACATGAGTGGGCTCTTCTTCAGTGTCCAAAGTGACCCAGTAGAGTCCTCTAGCACGTATCTGGATCTCCATATCTCATTTCCATGAACGAAAATTGAACGGAGTCAAGAGTTCGATGGAAGAAGCCATCTCAAACTACTGGAGCAAATGATTTCATTTGTTAAAACCTGCAAATCACAACAAAAGGGGCACCATATGGTCAAACAGCCTGCACATTTTATGCTTTCATCACACCCAACATAGTTGATCAAGCAATCTTGACCAACAGTTCCTTAACTTGGGGTATTAAGTGGTAAGCCTTGGCTTTTGGTGCAGTGCTAGATTTTTGAGCTTTTGCTCAATTTTTCATGCAAGATCTATCCAAAACCTTGTGTTTGAGAGATATAATATTCATACCACCATGAGCTCTGATACCATATTAATTTGTCACAGTAGTCTAGGGACTGAAAACACAGTCTCACAAAGAATTCAGACTTTTAAGCATAAAATTGGCAAAATGGTGCTCCAATGGAAGTAGCAGCTCTATATAATCAATGAATGATGAATAATACAATACAATGATGATGCAATATGCATGAATGCTAATAAAATTTGAATTCCCAAGGAGTTCATTCGAATTGAATGAATGGGTGTAGCTTAACTGACTGTAAGCCATAGTAAACACACTAGTTAACCAACTGATAAAATCTTGATTGACTCAACTGAGTCCTAACTGAAGTTGGAGTGCAATGAATGAATTATTCTA
>LPNX011174713.1:0-32130 GCA_001517045.1 Pseudotsuga menziesii | reverse complement strand
CATAAAACCCCTAACTCATAATATTTTAATATATCTTATATTTTTGTAGTACATCTCTTAGGAGGCCCATTTTTGACCTCAAATTCTCTCTAATGGAAGGAAGCTCAGACACATGTCATTGCATGCCAACCAACAAGTGGTAGCGCATCAATAACTCCAATCAACCCCGATGAGGTTAACTGAAGTCAAACTTGCCATCAGAGGTGGTTGGAGGCACCCCTGTTTGCTCCAGTTCATTAAATATTAATAAAATAATCAATATAATGAATGGAGGTACCTTCACCACTCAGCTTAACTGATTGTAACCATCAGTTAGAAATTAGGTGCATTTATGACACTTAGATCACCCCGAGAGTGCTTCAATTAGCCTCCCTGAATGAACGAGAAGGCTTAGTTGGCCTCATTGATTGAAGGTAGGAGTGGGTGTGCTCATGTTGATGTCATAGCATGCTCATCTGATGCCGATTAAGTCAATAAAACTCAAGATAATGGTTTAACAAGGTCAAATTGACCAAATTAAGTGTGCATGGTGGGTAAATGTCGCCAACAAAGTGTACTTTTTGAGAAGATGCTTTTAATTATCATTGTGGCAAGGGTTCCCTTAACCATTTTGGAAATATTACAATGGAAAATAGGCATCTCTAGAACACTAGAGTCTGGACCAAATCCCTTCTTTATTTTTGTTTGCTTACATAGGTGAGATGACTACAACGGGTGAAAGACTTCTTTGAAGATTTGAACCTGTATTAAACTTCCTTCTTTCCCATTGAACCATGACCTTCTTAACTCTGGAAAACACCACATGCTTGATAGGGAAGGTATTAAGGAAATGGACATCAGAGACACTTTTTTCGGTCGACACATATGTGGCTACAAGACCATTCCAACATGATAATCTATCAAGTAGATAACATAAGGAGGAGCTCCACCCAAATTCTACTCGTACTTTTTCTCAAGATTGATCATGTAATGATAAAGCAATAGAAATGAGGAAGAGTGTTGGTGTCTCTCTTACGACTAAAAATGATGTCTATTTATGTCAAAAGCTTGATTTTTGAGAGTTGCATTGTAATTTTATCAGAGACTTGTTCAATAGCCCGTTGCAGCCAAATGAGGCTTGTGCAATAGCCTCCCACTACTTCTTGTCTTTAAAGAGTTGGATAAACTACTAAGTGTCACATTCAATAAAAGTGAACTCTCCACTATAGTTAGCTTCCCATTAGACATACCAAGTATCATATTACATTTAATACCACATATATCTAGAATTTTTAATTTTAAAATTTGTTTTTATTATTTTTAATGTCTAACAATTATAACCCCTCTTTTATAGATTTATGTCCCATACAAAAATGTCTTACATCAATAAAAGAAAAACTAGAATATTATAATTTAGAAATTCTTAAATTTAATTTATGTTTTTAAATGTTTTGTTTAATATTGAAATATTGCAAAACTTTCAAAATGTTTGCAAAACCTTTTGAAAAAAGCAAAACTAATAGCAATAAATTTTTTTTTGATGAGTTAGATTCACCAATATGAAATGATTTACCAAAATTACATTAAGTTAAAATTCAGAAGAGGTTTTAAGTTTGAAATGATTTACCAAAAGTACATTGGAGGTTTTAAGTGTGACATCTTAGAATTTTAGAAAATTTTTTAATTCTAAAATCTCTTAGCTCGATAAGTATTCTAGATTAGTAAATTTAATAGTAGTCTAAATTTCTTATGATGATGGATGATGAGTCAATGTAAATAAATACATATAAATTATTAGTAGTTGTCTTCATTATTTGTTACATAGTGGGAGGATAGAAATTATTAATAGTTGTATTCATTATTGGTTACATAGTGGGAGGATAGAAATTATTAATACTAGTTCTACCTCTTGGAGAGGCTCATCAAATTTGACACTTCTTTCAATGAAAATTTGTTTTGTTTTGATACTCAAAAGCTTGAATCCCTTATATTCTTCTCGATATCCAATGAAAAAAAATTCAATTCTTTGTGGTTGCAAAGAATTTCTCTTGTCAAGCGGAATCCGAGCCCATGCAGTGGACCCAAACACCTTGAAATTTGACATGTTTGGCTTGTGTCCAAATAGGCTTTGAAAGGAGTCTTTCCTTTTACAGAGGAGTGAGGTACTCTGTTTTGAATGTATGTAGAAACATTCATGGCCTTTTTCCACGAATTTGCAGCCAAACTTTTGTCTTCCAACATGCATGTGGTCATCTCCTTGAGTGCTCGATTCTTTCTCTCCACTACACTGTCCTGCTGTGGAGTGTAGGGAATGGAATGCTGGATCTTGATCCCACTGTTAGAATATATCTGTAGCAATTAAAAACTGATGTATTCCACTCCATTATCATATCAGAGAGATTTGACCTTTCTATCAGAGTCATTCTCAACAAGTGCTTTCAATTCAATGAATTTCTCCAACACTTCAGATTTTTTCTTGATGAAGAAAATCCAAGTGTATCTAGAAAAATCATCTATGAAAGTGAGTACATACCGATATCTATTCATGGATGTGGTTGGCATAGATCTGTTGATATCATAATGAATCAGCTCCAAAATACTCTTTGCTCGACTTTCCTTCCCCCGATCAAACTTGCGCTCATGGTGTTTACCGACAATACAACCCTTGCAAATTCCTTTCATAAATTTGATGGCTGGGATACCTTCAACCATGGAATTTTTTTGAAGTTGATACAAGTATTTGAAATTAAAACGACCGAACCTCTCATGCCATAGCCTACTGACCTCATTTCCATGAGTCATAAGAGCGGTGGGCCTTGCATCCGACACAAAATGGGAAAACTCATAGGCCTTAGCATGATGGTTTTGTAAGCCTTTTGCAACATGATTCTCGGATCCAATCTTAGTGATTTGTACATCATTCGGGCTCAAATTTACTCGCTTGGGAACTCCAGTATGATTCATTTGATATAAACTCAGGAGGTTGGAGGCCAAGGATGGTACATACAAAACATTAAAAAGGTTCCATGCTCAAGATTTATTGTACCTCTACCTTTCGAAATGATGGTAGAATCATCTCCCATGTGGATGGGATTTATTTTTTCGGTGTCCAGGGATGAGAAGGAGTCTTTGCTTGCCATCATATGATTCAAATATTTAGATTCTATGAGGAGAGCATTGGGCCTCTAGGTTCTTTCCATGAGAGCATGACCTCTTTCTTGCTGGATATACCAATCTTGGTTATCTCTCTTCCAAACACTCTTCGGAATATTGATATTGTTTCTCTCAAAGAGGAGAGTCATATCATCAAGCTTCTTCTTCACATGGGCATGTTCAGGGTGTAATCCCTTCTTGTAGTAGGAACACTTGAATTTATCCCTACCTTAATGTCCTTTGATCTTGTGTTTCTTTGAGCCAGAAGTCTCTTCTTGCTGCTGATTCTTTTCTTTACGATTTGGAGCATCAAATTTAGCCTTTGGATTCCTTCCCTTTTCCCTTCGAATATTTTGACCCCGAATCAAATAAAGCTTGATTTTTTGAGGATCTAAGGATCCCCATCAGTAGAATCTTCTAATTCTCATTTGTAAGGGTCTTTATGAAGGAATCCAGTGAAGTTATCTTCCAATTTGGGATTGCTAGCTTCCCAATCTGGAATGTTGAAACAAATACTGAATAATCCAGACCAAGTTTTGAGAGGATATCTAGGATGAGTTGATCATCATCCTTCTCAATCTTGCAATGCTTTAACTGGAGCACCAAATGTTTGAATTTTTTGAAAAATGCATTCATGGATCCGACGCTTACTGGATTCATGGAGATTGACTTGTTATCGAGATGTTATTTCAAAACATCATCTTGTTTATCAAACAAGGCAGTGATATGATCCCAAATCTCCTTCAGAATCTTCAATCCTGAGATGTGGAAAAATAATATCCTTGGAGATAGACAAGCACACGAAACCATAATCCTCATCTAGCTTATTCCAGTATTTAATATTCTCAGTAGCAGCATTAGGCTCTAATTCTGTGTTCATTGTGACCTAATAGAGCCCTCTTGAATAGAGATGAATATCCATATCCTCCTTCCATTGGTGGTAATTGAAGGAGGTGAGAGGATCCAGAGAAGAAGCCATGGAGCTGTTGTACCAAATGCAATGAAGAACCTGTAAAAACTTGTAATCAACACAATAAAGTCACCATAAGGTCAAGCATCCTACACACTTCAGGTTTTGATCACACCCAACATAATTGATCCAGCACACCTGATAAATAATTCCTTTACTTGGGGTATTAAGTGGTAAACCTTCGACTTTTAGTGAAGTGCTGGAATTTGAGCTTTTGCTCAATTTTGCGTGCTAGATCCCACAAAAATAATTTTTTATTGAAGAATATCATCATCTCACCATGGTTCTGATACTGTATTAATTTCATCACGAAAATCTTGAGACAAAGCACATACTCACAAGAGATTCAAAACAAATTAAACATGAAATGATGTCATGGTACTGCAATAGGAGGTTGTATCTCTGTATAATCAATAATATAATGAATAATTCAATACAATGTCATGTAGAATGCATGAATTCCAAGCCAATTTGAATTCACAAGGAGTTCATTCAAATTGCATGGATGAGTGTAGCTTAACTGACTGTCAACAACACTAGAGACACTTAGTTAACCACTAATCTAGCCATGATTGACTCACACTGATTCCTAACTGAATCAGAGTGCAATAGATGACATATTCTAACTGAATGTAACTTAGACACATGTGATTGCATGTGAAATAATAATTGGTAGCGCATCACTAACTCCAAGTAGCTCCGATAAAGTTAACTGAAGTGATATTGGTCATCAGAAGTGGCTAGAGGCGCATTAGTTCACTCCACTTCATACCAATCAAACAAAAATAGACAATTGCATGATGAAGGTGCCTTTACAACTCAACTTAACTGATTTTTAGGTGAAACAACAATCAATTAGCAATAAGGTGCACTTATCACACTCACATCACCCTAGAATTGCTCTTTGTTTGAAGGAGGAAGCCCAGTTAGCCTCCTCGATTGAAGGAAAAGGCTTAGTTGGCCTCCTTGATTGAAGGAAGGTGTGGGTGTGCTCATTTTATGCAATTAGGTGAATTAAACTTAGGATAGTGGGTAATTATGCCAAAATTGACCAAATAAAGTGTGTAAGTTGGATAATGACTCCAACATACAACACTTGAAATATTGTATTTCTTTTCCTAATATGCATGGTTGTTAATGGGAATATTCTATACTAACTATCCCACTAAATATTGGACCAATTTTATTAGTTTGTCACAGTAGTCTAGGGACTGAAAACACAGTCTCACAAAGAATTCGGACAATTAAGCATAAAATTGGCGAAATGGTGCTACAATGAAAGTAGAAGCTCTGTATAATCAATGAATGATGAATAATACAATACAATGACCATGCAAGATGCATGAATTCTAAGACAAACTGAATTCCCAAGGATTTCATTTGAATTGAATGAGTGGGTGTATCTTAACTAACTATAAGCCATAGTAAACACACTAGTTAACCAACTAATCAAATCCTGATTGACTCAACTGAGTCCTAGCTGAAGTCAAAGTGTAATGAATGTCTGATTCTAACTGAAATTACCTCAGACACATGTCACTGCATGCCAACCAACAAGTGGTAGCACATCAATAACTGTAATGAACCCCGATGAGGTTAACCGAAGTCAAACTAGCGATCAGAGGTGGTTGGAGGTGCCCCTATTGACTCCAGTTCATTAAATATTAATAAAAATAATCAATATAATGAATGGAGGCACCTTCACCACTCAGATTAACTGATTGTAACCATCAGTTAGCAATTAGGTGCATTTATGACACTCATAGCACCTTCGGAGTGCTCTAGTTAGCTTCCCTGAATGAAGGAGAAGGCTTAGTTGGCCTCCTTGACTGAAGGCAGGCATGGGTGTGCTGATGCTAATGTCATAGTGTGGTCATATGATGCCAATTAAGTCAATAAGAATTAGGATAGTGCTTTAACAAGGTCAAATTGACCAAATTAAGTGTGCATGGTGGGTAAATGTCTCCTAAACCCCCCCTCTAAGCTATACTCAAGCGGAGTAGAAACATAAAGTGCATGAAATGCTATGGCCCTAGAAACAAAGGCCATAGGTCACCCTATGCAATGATGTAACTCAAAACAATGCTAAAAAAAATCTAAGTGAGGAAAAGAGGGAACCCCCCCCCCCCCCACTCAAGCTGAACACTGAAAATAGTCTAATCACCCTAATGAACTCACCCCCAATAGTGAATGGAGGTAAGTGAACTTCTTTTCTGAAAATATCTTGGTGAATATGTCTGCAATCTACTCATCAGTCGGGTGGTATTGCAGAATGATGGTCCTGCCATGCACTAACTCTCTGATGTAGTGCATCTATATCTCTACATGCTTGGTACTCTTCCCGATAACTGGATCTGTGGATATCTTAATAGCACTTTGATTGTCACAAAATAGGATAGTGAACAAATTCCTACCAAGATCAAACTCTGAAAGAATGCCTTGCAACCAAACAGCTTGGATGCAAGCATTCACCGCTCCTTGGTACTTGAACTCTACCGAAGACAATGCTATGGCAGCCTGATTTTTGCTAGATGAGAAAATGGGGCCACCACCAAACATGAAGGCATATCTAGAAGTAGAATTCTGATCAATAGAATCACCCTCCCACTCAGAATCTGTGTAACCAACCAGCTCTAGCTCAGAGTCTGCACCATAGTGAATGTCGTAGGTCCTAGTTCCCTGAATATACTGGAGGATCCTCTTGGATGCCTTCCAATGAATATCATGAGGCTGCTGCATGTATCTTGACATAGCATTCATGGCATAATATATATCAGGATGAGAATGAGTCAAGAATAGCAAGCTACCTATTAGCTGTCGATAAATAGTGCAGTCCATGGGAGGTGTGCTTTTTCCTTCTTCAAGGCTGATCGATGAAAGGAAAGGGAATGGGGTAGCCTTACATTCAGCCATGTTAAACTTTACCAATAGGTTTGATATGTATTTTTACTGAGTGACCATTATCCCATCAAAATTTTGCTCAATTTTGAGCCCCAGAAATTGCTTCAAGAGCCCCAAATCGCTCATTTCAAATGCATTTTGGAGAGCAGTTTTGATGACTGAAATAGAAGTAACTGTGATACCTATAATCAGTAATTCATCAACATATAAAACAATAATAATCAAATCACCATCATACTTTTGTATATACACATTCAGATCTGATTTACACCTTTGGAAGTTTTGCGAGAGAAGGAAGGCATCCATATTGGAATACCACTCTCTTGGGGCCTATTTTAACCCGTATAGTGACTTCTTTAGCTTGCAAACCAAATATGGATCATAAATTTCTCCCTTAGGATGCTTCATGTATATCTCCTCATGAATATCTCCATGTAGAAATACAGACTTAACATCCATATGATGCACCTCCCAATGCTTAGATGTAGAAATTGCCAAAACTAGGCAGATGGAGTTCATTTTTGCAACTGGTCCAGAAGTCTCATGGTAGTCCACACCTTGGACTTGGGAGAAACCTTTTTCCACTAGCCTCACCTTATATTTGTAGGTGTTTCCATTAGAAGCAACCTTAGTCCTAAACACCCACTTGCATTGAACCAATTTCCTCCCCGGAGGAAGAGAAACTAGCTCCCAAGTAGTGTTTTTGTGAAGAGAAATCAGCTCTTCATCCATGGCAACTTGCCATCTCAGATCCTTTCGAGCATGGTAGTAAGACTTAGGGTCTAAAATTATCATCAAATAACAATATCTAGATAGCAAATAATCAGGACAAAAGAGTGCAATACATGCTCTTTGGAAATTAGACCGGGTTCTCCTTGGATCATCCGGATGTCTAATGTTATTTCCTATGGAGGAGAGTGTCTGTCGGGCCCAATTTGGGAGATGATTTTGTACTTCAGGTTATGATTCAGAATCTGATTTTTTCTATACAGTGATATAAGAAATTAGAGGATCCAAATTAGGGTCATCACTCCCAATTACATCATCGAAATATTCAATAGAATAGGAAGGAAATTCAACGGTTTTCTCCTTCACTAGTTCTACCTCCTAAAGAGACTCATCGAACATGACACTCCTTTCAATGATGAACTATTTTGTTTTGATATTCATCAGCTTGAAACCTTTAGATTCATCAAAATGTCCAATAAACAGATATTCGATGTTTTGCGGTTGCAAATCCCTCCTTTTATCAAGCGAAATTCGGGCCCATGCTGTGGACCCAAACACCCTCAGGTTCGACACATCCGGCTTGTGTCCAAAATATGCTTCAAAAGGGGTATTCCTTTTCATAGATGAGTGTGTCACTCTATTATGAATATATGTTGCAGCATGCATGGCTTCTTCCCACAAATTTGCAGCCAACTTCTTTGATTCCAACATATAGGTGGTCATCTCCTTGAGAGACCGATTTTTCCTCTCCACTACACCGTTCAGCTGGGGAGTGTAGGGGACTGAATGCTGGAACTGAATACCAATATGGGAACATATATGCAGTAAATCATTACTGACATACTCCCTGCCATTATCAGTTCTCAAAATATTGATCTTTTTTCCAGATGCATTCCCAATCAAGGCCTTCAATTCAATGAATTTTTCCAAGGCTTTCAATTTCTTTTTGATAAAAAAGACCCATGTGTATTTGGAAAAGTCATCAATGAAATTAAAAACTTATCTTGATCCATTCATGGATGTGATAGGCATGGGACTGCTGATATCAAAATGTATCAGTCCCAAGATGCATGATGCTCGGCTTTACTTCCCTCGATCGAACTTATGCTCAGGGTGCGTTCCAACAGCACAGCCCTTGCAAATTCTAGTGGTAGCTTTGATGAACGGGAGGCCTTCAACCATATAATTATTATATAATTGATGCAATTATTTGAAGATCAGGTGGCCGAACCTCTCATGCCACAGTCTACTAACTTCATTTCCATGAGTCAGCAATGCGGTGGGCTTTGCATCCGCCACAAAATGGGAGAACTCGTAGGATTTTGCATGATGGTTTGCAAGGCCTTTTGCTACAAATTTTATGGATGCAAGATCTATGATCTCTACATCATCCGAGCTAAAGGAGACTCTCTTGGGAACTCCCGTTTGTGTCATTTGATGAACACTTAGGAGGTTTGATGCAAGAGATGGTACATACAGAACATTGGAAAAATAACCGTGCTCAAGATCTACAGTACCTTATCCTTCGGATATGATAGTGGAGTCATCTCCCATGTGGATGGGAATGGATTATGAGAAAGAGTCTCTTTCATCCATCATGCATTTCAAAGCTCCAGAATCTATCAAGAGTGATTTGGACTTCAAAGTGCTTGCCATGAGAGCATGACCTCTTTCATGTTGTGGTTCCTGATATTGCTGATCTCTCCTCATAAATCTTTCTAGAAGATTGATGTGATTTTTCTTAAGAAGAGAAGTAGATTCATCAAGTTTCTTTTTCATGTAGGCATGTTTAGGGTGGAAGCCCTTCCCGCAATATGAACACTTGAGATTTTCCTTTCCATGATGCCCTTTTCTTTTGTTCTTCTTCGAACCAGAAGGCTCTTCATGCTGGTGGTTTTCAACTTTAGGCTTAGGAGATTTGAATTTGGTTTCTGGATTCTTCTACTGCTTTCCTTTACCCTCTAGATCTTTGGGCCCTAAGACTTGGAGGGCTTGATCACGGGAGGATATTATGATCCCCATCTAGACAAGCTTATGATGTTCACTTGTTAGGGACTCAATGAAGGCATTGAGTGAAGGCATATTCCATCCAGGGGTTGTGAGCTTCCCTGCACAGAATGTAGAGACAAACACCGAATAATCAGCTCTAGGTTTGGAGAGTATGGTGAGGATGAGCTGATCATCCTCCTTCTCCACATTACACTGCTTCAACAGTAAGATTACATGCTTAAAATTTGTGAAACAAATCATTTAAGGTCTTGAAATTGGAAGGATGGAGAGACATCAACTCATTTTCAAGCTAGTATAGTCTCAATCATCCTATTTTCCATATAGGGTTTCCAATTTGTCCTAAATTTCCTTTGGAGTCTTCAATCCTGAGAGATGGAAAAGAAGATCTCGAGAAATAGAGAGGCACAAGAATTTGAATGCTTCATCTTTCTTGTTCAAGAATCTAGCTTTGTCTATCACATGAGTGGGATCTTCTTTAGTGTCCTGTTGTCCTGATTTTCTGACCTAGGCCAACTAAGAGATTAAGCCCACACAAGTCTCTTAGAGCAACCCCCGGTGTGTTTGAAATGGAAAAATATCACAGGTTATGGTCATGCTACCAACTGAATTTTCCTCTTAAGGAGAATCTAAAATTCAGTAAAAAATTATCCTAATCTTATTACTACCTAAATAAACCATAGAATTAGTTTTGTGTGACCTAAGTTATCCCAAAATGCTTTCTTAAGGGAAGTCTTCAATTTTTTAGGGTTTTGCGTCAAATATTTTAATTCAAAGACTATTTTAAGCTTTACAAAATTAATCTAATTCTATTTAACAACTGCTAAATATAAACTAAAATTTAAAATAAACTACACTAAGACTAAAATTAACTAGTTATTCTATCTTAGTTGAGAGCAACTTGAATACTAGATTAATTATTAATTAATGATTCAAATAAACAGAGAGATAAATAATTATGATTTAAATGAAAATATTTAAATCATTAACATTAAACCACTCTGCTATATATTCACAACAACATAAAAATTTAAAATAGACAACTACTTTAAATTTCTCTGTAATGTTATATTAATTAATAATTAACAATCAATACCAAATATTTGAATAAAAGATGATATTATTATGAAAACATTGTAAAAAATACAAATGAAATCAAAATAAATATGAAATATTTATATTACTAAAATTCCAATTTTCAATAAAAATATTGATAAATCAAATATAGTAATATGCTCATTCAAACATTAATATTGTGTTAACATAGTATTATCTTGGATAATGAATACAATCATAACATAATATAATTTCCCAAAAACATAATGAGAAAGTGATATATTGAAATATATATAATTTCTTTTGAAAAATAGCAACGACCAGTGATACCAGTTTGAGAACTTGAGTCACAATCCTTCTCCGAAGGCAAAACTCCAGCAAAAGATATTAAAACTAGAGCTGAAATTATATTTCAAATAAGTCTATTTCTCTGATACTCTATCCACCACTTCTACATTGAGCTTACTAGATTATATAATGAGACTCATAACTCATTCATGTTTCTATGTAACAAACGTGCTAAAAATATCACCTCAGTTTCTAATAATTACTATCATAAAGACAACACAAATCCCATCCCTATTCAATAGCATCAAATCTTTTCAAAGAAGGTAGCTGGTAGATAGATCTATCCTGTGAAACAAAACTGTCAATTAAATGACTAGCGTGTATTATCTCCTGTTCAAATGAATTGACTTATGATGTGGCCATCTTGAGCACCCAATTCTTCTAGAAGCACCAACGAATGCCAATAGTGAGAAAAAAATAACCTATATTCTTTACATCATCTAAGCACCATGTACAACTGTAACAAACGAAATGAAATTCTCATTAAAATCATGTTAACGGAAGATAAAATAAAATAAAACAAATTATAAGCATGCCTACAAAATCTACGATTTTGCAGCTGTCTTCATTAAAACAATTATTACCTATCAAAAAGGGAAATAAACCAGCATAACTAAAAGAGAAAAGATAGCAAGTTCTGTTTTGCAAACTGATTACTGCTCTTGCTTTAGAAATTTTAGCTCTGAGCTTTATGATCGTCAGATTCTGTCGATTTACTTGCTCAAGCAAGTGCTGGTTAGTATTTATCATTGATTTCTTGGCTTCCTTGTATCAATTCTTCTTCAGGTTCATGTCTTTCCATCTATTAACCCAGTCTAGTAAATCTGCCCGGAACGTTTTATTTTCTTCATCTTTTAAGGCTGCATTTGCTTCACACTCTTTTAATTCCTTTTTTAATTCTGCGATTTTGGTTTCACATACTAGGTCAAGTACCTGTTGAAGGGTTTCTTCATCCTAATCATGAAATGAATCATCAGACTAAGAAGAATTAAGATTATTCACATCCTGAACCGGTGAAGGGATGCTCATAAATGATGGTTTAGGACCAGACCCACAAGCATCCATAAATGATGGTGCTATTTCAAACTTACTGGGATCAGTAATGTTTTTTGGCAACAATTTTTCAAGATTATTCACTAAGGGAATAGGTTCATTCATATGTGTTGTCTCAGGAATTAAATACGAAACATTATCCTCAAGTTAAACAACAATTGGCTGAGTATTCTGCTGAATGGTTATAGGAGTGGAGGCTGTAGTCATGCTTCAAGTGAATCTTCGTGTACCAACAGACACATAACCCTTTGAATTAGAATCTCTTCTATCACAACAAACTTGTTCTAACTGTTCAAGTTTTCTTGTATATTCATCACAAGGTTTTTTAGGAGTGCACAAATCAGAGAGGAATTCATGAGTAACAGAATCAAAATTTACATCATTCATCAATTCACTATCCACCTTTGTGGATGCGCTGAAACGTTCGACAGATGGAGATGGGTCCATATTAGTTCCAGCATCTAATGGATCAACCTTATTTATAACATCATTACTAATATGAGTATCTAAAGATGAACTGGCTTCCTGTAACCTACCAACCCCTGGCTTAGCTTTATGAACATCATCCACTTTAGATTTTAATGGATCTTTACACTTTTTGTGAGTTTTTAGGAGGAGGATTAGGCCAATACTATGTCAACCCTAGCTTTTTTTCAGCCAATAATTCATCCGAGGATTTGCAAATAAAGGAAAACTGATGCTGAACTAGAATTTTAATCAAACCATGGAGGAACAAGCTCCTATCAGGGTTACCTATAGTATTTTGCACCAAGTGTGCCATTTTATTCAAGCTTTGAAGCAGGTAGAAAGGTAGATTAAGTTTACAAGCCTTCAAAGCTAATAATAATCGCAGATGATAATAATGGAGATGAGAGAAGCGGTCATCACAAGAAACATACCTGACTAAAATTTCATAAGACGCTCGCCATTTCGGTTTTAAGAATTTAACCGAAACCCCAAACTTTAGCTTTGCATTAGCAGGTAAGGGTGAAAGTAATGACTTGCACCTTTTCTTATCAACCTTTCCTCCTTTAAACCAACATTCTATGGTTTGAGGAAGCTTTGTTTCTTCTGCAATTTTTTCTTCATCAATTATAAATTTAAACCCCCCAATTTGAGCCACATTCTCCTTCAAGCTTAGAGCGAATTGTCTAGTGACTTTAGTATTATGACCACTGAAATGTCTAAAGAATGAACCCCATCCTATTTTTTTGAATAATGTAGCGACTTCCTCATCAGCTTCCACCAGCTCAGGCCCTGAAATCTCCAATCGGCCGAGAGGAGCCATTTTCTCATCACTGCAACTCTGGTCTCAGTTTGAAATGAAGGTAGTTGTGAATATTGAAGGAATAGGGATCCAAGTGAAAGGAATTATGTGAACCATCAAATCCCTAATTGATTCATACGTGAAAAGAAAGAGAACCCCAAATTTGGCCATGGTAACCAAATTTTGAAATAATGAGAACAAATGCTAACGTTTTGTGCTATGAGTAATGGATAGACTAGTCGTGACTAACCAAACTCTCATAAATATTATGTTAACACTTCCAATTCTAACGAAACTTCGTCATTCAAAATAATACAATCCAGGGTTTGATAACCATATGATACAAAAAACGAAGCATTGATAATACGCAGACTAGAATGATAGCTTCGTACAGGCGCCATAAATGGTAATGGTTATCAGTCATTATGAAATTGAATTTGAATGACACAATTCCATCATTAAACCAACAAATGTCAGTTGTATTGATTGGTGTCAAAAACTAAATCCAAAACCGAATGTTAATACGATATCAATCTTTATGTAGGTGATTCGAAAATATCATTATCATTAAAATCCCTATGAACAGATGTTATCAAATCAACCATTTGTATCCTGTACCAAAAACACAACTACCAATCGATAATAAACAAGGATTACATGTGAAGGGCAATCATGCTCATAAACCAGATGATGTGAATTCATCATTACAATCCATAATGTCTCCTAGAGTTTTGTAATTACAACAGCAAGGTCAACTTTAGATAATATTTAAACCACCCAAAACCATATTTATACATGTAATTGATTCAAGGATAACATAATATGGTTTTGAATGAACTCATGAAATTGAAATCACCTATGACCTTATAAAAACTAAACCACAAATCAAAATTTAATTATTATGATTATATCACAATGAAGATTTTGAAATGATATATACAAATGATCTTTATCTATTTTGTGAAACATATGTATACTTTCCATAATTTGAACAATGACATGATATTAAAAGATCAAGTTTAATGTAAAAATATATTATTATCAAGGTTATAAAATATTTCGATTATTTAATCAACCCTAATCATAAAATTTACAAAAACTTATGATAATAAATACCTCATCAAAACCAAATTTGTAACATGTTCAAAATGTGTTTTCATTTTAATCCAAAGAACTAATTAGCATACTATACCTTCAATCTCATGAATCAATATATAATCAAATGAATTGATAATGATAAAAATTGATTATATTTAAAATTTACAAGATTAATAGCTGCTAATTTATCAAATTTATGAAAGTATTCCATAAATTTCTAATATGACTCTTAACTCTTCTGAAATATGAGAGTACCTTCAGAATCGAAGATTCTGAAGGCACTCTTATATAATTTTTTATAATAAATCAAAGAAGAGAACTAATCATTTTATTCAGCATAGTAGAAAAATTGAGAGGGTTGTTGCCTGCCAACAAATGGCGACGACCTGGGCGAACCAGTTATCTCTGCTCATATAATTTTCAAATGATAGTATAAACAAAATCTTAAAACTTATTAAAAAACATTAAAAAATTCTCTGTCTAAATAAAAACCATTATTCTAACCTATATTTGCAAATATAATTCAGAAATATCCCATCTCTTTAAATAAAAATCTTGTTAAAGATAAACTTAGTAATATCCTAATAAAAACAAATTACTTTATAGTAAAGATAATCTACACCATCAGTATAAGGTATAAGAATCTACTTCTCTGAAAAATTTATAGAATCTGTTCCATGAATATAATAAATTTTCTTTCCTTTTTCCTCTATTTCTTATATATATATATATATATATATCGAAACAATTACTCTGACTGAAGACTACTATCTAGGCATGATAACCCAATGTGATAGTATCATTCACGAGGACTGCCTAGAATAAGCAAGCCAACTCGTGATGAGACCTCTTGTCTCTTGATGTTTTGACCAAGAGCCATCAGCTTGATGATTAGAAATGAAGTTATACTAGACAACACTGATGATGATGATTAGGCTGGCTCATGATGAGATGTCCTATTCTTCAATCAAAATCATGTTTCGCTTTATTGAATTTGAAATTTTACATTTTATAAAATAAGAGATCATTACCTAGCATGGTGACCAAATGGTAACGGCAGTCACTAATATCACCAAAAAATGAGTCAGCTGGCTCGTGATGAGACGCCCTATCTCTTGACCTTATGACCAAGAGCCATTATCAGTTCCCTAATAATGTCACACTGATGATATTTATGATCCTGATCGGATCGACTTATTACTAAGACCTTCCGTCTCTCATTTTGATTTTTTGGAACTTTATTAAATGGAATAGATCTAAAATATTTTTAGATTGTAAATAACTTTAAAAGACATAACTGATGGTAGAGATCCATAAATATTTTTCAAAGTACAAGTTTTGAAAAAGACATTAATCAGCTATCCCAACTATCAGAAGAAAATAGAAGAATGAGGAATAATATGAATAACATTTACAAATAATGATAGGTTCTTAATAGACTTAAGAAACTTTGATCATTCTGAACCAATTTTTAAAAGACTTAGTCTAATACCATAATTTTAAATTAAAAAAACAAACTGGGTTTTAAACCACATGACTTATTTATTTACACTTGTCCTCTCGATCAACCTATATACATTAGTGACTTAATTATTTTGAAACATATATACAAAGATTCGATAACCCTTGAAACAAATGATCGATATATTAATACTTGATTAAGAAAGAAAAAATCAAAAATTAGTTTCAAGAGTATAATGATATTTGAATGTACATAAGAATCATAATTTATCATAATTCTTATTTGATAAAAGATTGTACAAAATATTTACAATTTTATGATAAAAATATATACATGAAACAATTGAAATAAAATTATTTACAGACATAAAACAAGTTCATATACATAATTATATACAATTTTAGGGTCCGAAAAATCAACAGAAATATTTTTTTAAGATCAGTCCATTCACTCGAAATGTTTCGAACTGACGTTCTAGGGTTTGCAAACAAAAAGTACATTGACCTATCTTTTCAGCAATAACAAAGGGGCCCAACCAAAGTTTTTGAAACTTAGTATGCTCTCCTTTCTCCTCATGGACTTTGTCCCATTTTAAAACCAAGTCCCCTACCTGAAATTCTCGATTAGAACTTGAGGATTGATCAAACCAGGACTTCACAATTTGTTGATGTTTTGTAAAATGTTGTTTTGACCTGTCTCTTTCTTCCTCAAGTTTTAATAAAGTATTAATCATTTTCTCCATTGCTGGACAATCTTCATCTTGAACAGACTAGGCTAATTGTAATGAAGGTAAAAATAAATTTGGTGGTAAAATAGCCTCAGTCCCATAAACCAAGAAGAAAGGTGAGTTACCTATTGCAGCTTTAGGAGTTACTCTATCTACCCAAAGGGAATTAAACAATTCTATATGACAATCACAATGGTGAGCTGAATTAGTTCTTTTGAGAATTTTCAACAAATTTTTGTTTGTTGATTCATCTAAACCATTTCCATGAGGATGATAGTTAGCTGAATAACTAACCCTTATTCCCTTCTCTAAGGCAAATTGGGTTAACTCAACTGATGAAAAATATGAAGCATTATCAAAGACTAGGGAATCTAGAACACCAAATCTTGTTATGATAAAAGATTCTAAAAATAATATAACCTGATTGGTGTTTACAACCCTTAAAGGTGCAGCCTCTGTCCAATGGGTAAAATAATCAGTTGCAGTTATTATATACTTATGTTGTATAGAAGAGGGAGGGTTTATTGGTCCTACTATATCAATACCGCATTGCTGAAAATGTCTTTCTACTGAGACAGGTTGTAAAGGAAAAGCAGGCTTTTTAACTCTTCCTGCAGCAAGTTGACATTCCTGACATTTCCTAACAAAAGCATCAGAATCTCAAAATAAGGCCAATAATAGCCAGATATAATAATATTATGTGCCATAGTTTCTCCACCAAAATGATCATCTACTGGTCCAAAATGTATTTCTTTCAAAATCACTTCTGTTTCATCTTTGTCTAAGCATCGAAGTAAAACACCATCTGAATTTCTCCTAAAAAGGATGTTATTGATTAGTAAATAAGGAGCAGATTTCAGTCTCAGTGATCTTTTTTCCTAGGTTCAAGATAATTAGGAGAAGCTCCTCTTTCAAGCAATGTCCTTAAATCTGTGTACCAAGAATATTGTGGTGGAGGATAAAAGTAAATCTCCCTCGTAAGTAAAACTTCATCAATGACAGCTTCAGAATTGTTATCAGGTAGATGAGCTACTTTAGTAGCAAGTTTACATAATCCTTGACCTTTGACTACCATTGAAGGTTTAATATCCAATTCATACTCTTGAAGAGCTGTCGTCCATGGTGCCCTTTTTTCACCTAAATCTTTTTGCAATAGCAAATTTCTGACTGGAGGATAAGGAACTATCACTTTCATTCTAGATTTCAATAAATATGGATGAAAGTGTTTGAAAACTTTGAAAACAACAAAAGATTTCTTATCAACTTCATGGTAATTAAGTTAAGCACCTTTAAAATTTGAGCTCATAAAAGAAATTGACACTTTATTATTTTGTTGATTTAGTTGAGTTAAAACTGCTGCATATGATATGTCAGAAGCGAAAGTATACAATATGAAATCTTTGTTAAAATCTGGGCTCAAAAGACTAGGAGCTTTTGAAATGGCTTCTAAAATTCTCTGAAATGATTATTTTTCAGTTTGTCCCCAATTAAAAATAGCATCCTTCTTAATCATTTTTTGTAAAGGACGAATGATTTCAGAAAAACTAGGCATGAATCTTTTGATAAAATTTATTTTACCAAGAAATGATTGCATTGCTTTTTTGTTAGAAGGGTAAGTTATTTTTGAAATAGCTTGGGTTCATTCAGGATCAATCATGGTCCCATGTTTTGAAACCACGCAACCTAATAAAATACCTTCTGAAACAACAAATATTGTTTTCTTTGGATTTAAGGATACTCTGAATTTTCTACATCGTTCAAATACCTTTCTAAGATGATTAATATGATCATGTCGACATTTTTAATATACAGTAACGTCTTCTAAATAGACAACTACTCAATGATTAATCAAGCCTCTAAAAGCAATATCCATTGCTCTTTGAAAAGTTGCCCCAGCATTGATTAACGCAAAGGGCATCTTTCTGTAAGCGTAGGTTCCCCATGGAGTTCTAAAAGTTGTTTTCAGTTGATCATCCGGGGACACCAATATTTGGTTGTATCCTGAGAAACCATCAAGAAGTGACATTATCTCAGACCCATAAAATGTTTGAAGAATTTGTTCCGTGGGAGGAACTGGGTAATTATCCTTTTCAAAAGACTTATTAAGATTTCTAAAATCAACACATAATCTAATATCACCATTTTTCTTCCTTAGTGGAACTAAGTTGGCTACCCACTGAGTATGTTGAATAGGAAAAATAATCCTAGCAGCTAACATTTTATTTAGTTCCTTCTTAATTGTTGGTTCTAATGACGGATGATATTTCCTTAGTTTATGTTGAAATGGTTTTGATTCTTGTTTTATTGGAATAATGTGTTGCATGACTTGTGGATTGAATGTTTCCAAATTGTCATATGCCCATGCAAAGACATCCTTAAATTCTTTAAATAATTTTATGAATGTTGTTTTTTCTGTGGGAGTGCAATCTATTCCTAGATTTACAGTTTGAGGATTCAGTTCCGTTCCTAAATTTATGGTTTCATATTTCATTTGTGAGCTATTGGTTTTACAATTAGGAATAGATCTAAATTTATCTTGAAGATCGAAGAAATTTTCTAATCTTAATACTGAATTAGGAATTGGCTTTACCTTTTCGAAAGATTTTTCAACTAAACAAAAATCATTTGTTACCGAAAAACCCCGCAGATTTTCATCATGTGTAACTTCATCAATGGATGAATCTTTAAAGGTATCATCATTTGTCAGGAAATTCAGCATGTGTGCATCATTATCAAACACACACCAGTTAAAGATGTTATCTGGTATAGAAGGCCTAAAAATCAATTCAACTGAAAAGAAATCTGGTGTGAAATTTTCTGATGGAATTAATTTTGATGCTACATTCGCTAATAAATCTGCCTCTTGCTTCTGAAATCTTGGAACTAATATTATGTTAAATCCATCAAAATGTGAAATGAGATTCCATACCTCTCGTTGATGATTTTGTAAATGTTCAGAGAGGAAATGAATAGAATTACGGACCTGTCTGATGATGATTTCAGAATCACCATATGCAATTAACACTTTGATATCCAAATCAATCACTTTATTCAAACCCTGTATTAAAGCTTCATATTCCACAGTATTTTTTGTACAATTAAATTCCAGCCGACAAGCTATACATATTTTATTTCCTTTAGGGTCAATTAGCAGGCAACCAGCTCCTGCTCCTTCTTTAGACTTCGCCCCATTGAAATATAAAGTCCAAGTAGAACTATTAACAACTACTTTACTTTCGATAATATTTACAATATTATGATTATCTACATCATTTGTAATTTTCTTGAATGGAGAGTCATGGGAAATGGTTGTAACATTAAGAATTTATGATTGTTGTTTAGTATCAGAGAAAACAAAATTTTTATATTTAAAATTACCAAACCCTAGTTCATACATGTAATTCCCCATAATGGAATATGAAAATAAAACTGGTTCACTAGGATCGTGTAATTCTGTTACAGTATGTTTCATATATCTTTCTCTGTTTATCTTAATTTGATTTGACTTTCCATTCTTAGGTAACCGTAAAGTTGACCAGTATGTAGCAAAGAATCCATTCAATTGTTGAGATCAATCTCTACTAAAAAACAACCCATATGCATTAGGAATGTCTCCATTCATCCTTTTGCATATAGACAAAGGCATTACATTGGAGGAGGCTCCGGAATCAACCATGCAATTATGAGCATTACTATTAAAAATCTCAAATGTAAGTAGGAATGGAGGAGTTGTTGATTTTGAATTTTTTCCTATTAGCGAGGCTTTATCAGCTGCCAACTTTCCTTTATCAGTTGATGTTAAATCATTATTAGAATTGTCCGCAGCTATATTTTGTTTAGCATTTGGAATTATTGAACTCATGGAAGGATTTATAATAGGACTATTAGGCATTGGCTAAATTTGAAGAAAATCATACATACTGATGTTTGCACGTGTCTTCTTTAAATCTTCAATTATGTCATATTGTAAATCCAACTTTGGAGCATTTTCAATAGGCTGAGCAATCCTCATAGATTGAGTGTGTTTGCTAGATTGAGTATGTTTATTAGGTCATGAATTATTGTTATCATTACTTGGAGTAGAACTTGATGTTGCTCCAAGAGTATTTGCAAATGTTCTACTATGAGTATTATAGGAATGTTGTCATGAAGGAGGAATTTTACCTTCATAATATTTTACAAGACTATTCCAGAAATGACCATTAACTTGTTGAGGTTCTTCCAATTCTTCTTCATTTTCAGATTCCTCTTCTTCTTCATTTTCAGTCGTTTCTTGATTTGAGGAAGCTTCGGATAAAGATAAGACAACTTGAATAGTATTAAAAATTCTTCATTTACCGCTATATCAGGTGGTGTACTTGTTTTATTATTAGTATTAGGATTCTGTCTAAACTGATTTCTAAAATATCCTCTAGAGGAGGAAGCTTCAGAATAAGTTTTTTTTAATCCTACAACTTCATTAGTTAATGCATGAATAGCATTCTGTAGCTGTTCTACATCAAATGCCTTATCCTTTTCTAAATTAGGTCTTTCAATCTTCCTTCAAGGAAAAGTATCACCTTTCGCACTTCTATCTGGTTCATAGGACATAGAATCCTTCTCAACTTTAATGGCTTCCTCAAAAGTCTCCAAGAGAGTTGTTTTACCAGCTCTCTTAACAAACATCCTAGGATATTTTGGTAAAGCTGAAGTATAGTTCTCTATGATTATATCCTCGGGTGGTTGAGAAGCAACAAGAATTTTATTTTTTAGTGTAAGAAACCTCTGATTAAAATCTTTAATTCTTTCTTTAGGTTCCATTTTAATCCAAGATAACTCAAGGGCTAAAAGCGCAGGTGTTTTATCCTCCCCAAATTTATCTAAGAAAGCTTTATTGAATTCATCCCAATTTGTGATTGATCCTTGGACTAACGAAAAGTACAAAGTACATGATTTTCCCTCAAAAGTTAAGGGGAACAACCGACAAACCACATCTTCATGTTGAACATTCATGGTTTGAACAACTAACATGAATTTATCTACATGCACCTCTGCAGGCTCTTTGTTATCTGGATTAAACTTCGGAAGAAGTTTATCTGAATGTTTGGGCAGAAGATGTTGTACACCAGGTACAGCTACAACAGTTGTTCTCAACCAATGAAGTTGTGGGTTAGGTGGAGGATTAGGTGGAGGGTTACCTCCTCCTCCTACAGGTATGTTTCCAGCCATAAGACTTCCTTCAGAATCTGAAGAACTCTGTGAATTAGATGACCTTGGACTATCAGGTGGTGATTCTGGAGGAGAAGGTGGTTGATCAAAACCGCCTACAGAAGTCAATCTTCTAGCAGTATTTATTCGAGAAGTTTCGCTCTGATGACTTCTAATTTGATAAATTGGAGTGCTATCAACTTCTACTGAATCTTGAGTAACTATATTAAATTGTGGATTACGTCTTTAATGTCTAGGTAGACCATAATATATTGGGGTTACACCAAGTTGATTAGCATATGCTCTTGTAAGAATATGGCGTGATTCTTCTAAAGTTTGAGTACTCTGTTTAGGAGTAAATGGGGATGTGATATGATCACGCTCAGGGATGCTCCTAACGATTTCTATGAACGGTGATCTACTAAATTCAGATTGTAATGGAGTTTGTTGACTGGTTGAAGTTTTATCATTAGTTCTACCTGCCATTAATCATTAATAGGCCCTCCCTCTAGCGCCATTTGTTGGCCTGATTTTCTGACCTAGGCCAACTAAGGAGAATAAGCCCACACAAGTCCCTTAGAGCAGCTCCCGGTGTGTTTGAAATGGAAAAATCTCACAGGTTATGGTACTGCTACAAACTGAATTTTACTCTTAAGGAGAATCTAAAATTCAGTAAAAATTTATCATAATCTTATTACTACCTAAATAAACCCTAGAATTAGTTTTCTGCGACCTAAGTTATCCTAAAATGCTTTCTTAAGGAAAGTCTTCAATTTTTTAGGGTTTTTTTTCAAATATTTTAATTCAAAGACTATTTTAAGTTTTATAAAATTAATCTAATTATATTTAACAACTGTTATATATAAACTAAACTTTAAAATAAACTACACTAAGACTAAAATTAACTAGTTATTCTATCTCTGAGAGCAACTTGAATACTAGATTAATTATTAATTAATGATTCAAATAAATAGAGAGATAAATATTTATGATTTAAATGAAAATATTTAAATCATTAAAATTAAGCCACTCTGTTATATATTCAGAACAATAGAAAAATTTAAAATAGACAACTACTTTAAATTTCTCTGTAATGTTCTATTAATTATTAATTAACAATCAATACCAAATATTTAAATAAAAGATGATATTTATTATGAAAACATTGTAAAAAATACATAGGAAATCAAAATAAACATGAAATATTTATATTACTAAAATTCTAATTTTCAATAAAAGTATTGATAAATCAAATATAGTAATATGCTCATTCAAACATTAATATTGTGTTAAGAGAGTATTATCTTAGATAATGAATACAATCATAACATAGTATAATTTCCCAAAAACATAATGAGAAAGTGATATATTGAAATATATATAAAAAGTTTTCAAAAATAGCAACGAACAGTGATACCAGTTTGAGAACTTGAGTCACAATCCCTCTCCGAAGGAAAAACTACAACAAAAGAGATTAAAACTAAAACTGAAATTATATTTCAAATAAGTCTGCTTCTCAGATACTCTATCCACCACTTCTACATTGAGCTTACTAGATTATATAGTGAGACTCATAACTCATTCATGTTTCTATGTAACAGACATGCTAAAAATATAACTTCGGTTTCTAATAATTACTATCATAAAGACAACAGAAATCCCATCCCTACTCAATAGCATCGAATCTTTTCCAAGAAGGCAGCTGGCAGATAGATCTATCCTATGAAACAAAACTGTCAATTAAATGACTAGCCTGTATTATCTCATGTTTAAATGAATTAACTTATGACGTGGCCATCTTGAGCATCCAATTCTTCCAGAAGCACCAACGAATGCCAATAGTGAGCAAAAAATAGCCCATATTCTTTTCAGCATGTAAGCACCATGTACACCTGTAACAAACAAAATGAAATTCTCATTAAAATCATGTTAACTGAAGATAAAATAAAATAAAACAAATTATAAGCATGCCTGCAAAATCTACAATTTTGCAGGTGTTCTCATTAAAACATTTATTACCTGTCAAGAAGGGAAATAAACCATCATAACTAAAAGAGAAAAGATATCAAGTTCTGTTTTGTAAACTGATTACTCTTCTTGCTTCAGAAAGTTTAGCTCTGAGCTTTATGATCGTCAGATTTTGTCGATTTACTTGCTCAAGCAAGTGCTGGTTAGTATTTGTCATTGATTTCTTGGCTTCCTTGTATCGATTCTTCTTCAAGTTCATATCTTTCCATCTATTAACCTAGTCTAGTAAATCTTCCCTGAACGTTTTATTTTCTTCATCTTTTAAGGCTTCATTTGCTTCACACTCTTTTAATTCCTTTTTTAATTCTATGATTTTGGTTTCATATACTCGGTCAAGCACCTGTTGAAGGGTTTCTTCATCCTAGTCATGAAATGAATCATCAGACTGAGAAGAATTAAGATTATTCACATCCTGAACCGGTGAAGGGATGCTCATAAACGATGGCCGAGGGCCAGACCCACAAGAATCCATAAATGATGGTGCTATTTCAAACTTAATTGGATCAGTAATGTTTTTGGCCAACGATTTTTCAAGATTCTTCACTACGGGAATAGGTTCATTCATATGCATTGTCTCACGAAATAAAGAGGAAACATCATCCTCAAGTTGAACAACAATTGGCTGAGTATTGTGCTGAATGGTTATAGGAATGGAGGCTGTAGTCATGCTTTAAGTGAATCTTCATGTACCAACAGACACAAAACCCTTTGAATTAGAATCTCTTCTATCACAACAAACTAGTGTTAACTGTTCAAGTTTTCTTGTATATTCATCACAAGGTTTTTTAGGAGTGCACAAATTAGAGAGGAATTCATGAGTAACAGAATCAAAATGTACATCATTCATCAACTAACTATCCACCTTTGTGGATGCACTGAAACATTCGATAGATGGAGATGGGTCCATATTAGTTCCAGCATCTAATGGCTCAACCTTATTTGTAACATCATTACTAATATGAGTATCTAAAGATGAACTTGCTTCTTGTAACCTACTAACCCCTGGCTCAGCTTTATGAACATCATCCACTTCAAATTTTAATGGAGCTTTACGCTTTCTATGAGTTTTTAGGAGCCGGATTAGGCCAATACTGTGTCAACCCTAGCTTGTTTTCAGCCAATAATTCATCCCAGGATTTGCAAATAAGGGATAACTGATGCTGAACTAGAATTTTAATCAAACGATGGTGGAACAAGCTCCTATCAGGGTTGCCTATATTGTTTTGCACTGAGTGTGCCATTTTCTTCAAGCTTTGAAGCAGGTAGAAAGGTAGATTAAGTTTACAACCCTTCAAAGCTAATAATAATCACAGATGATAATAATGGAGATGAGAGAAGCAGCCCTCACAAGAAACATACCTGACTAAACTTTCATAAGACGCTCGCCATTTCAGTTTTAAGAATTTAACTGAAACCCCAAACTTTAGCTTTGCATTAGCGGGTAAGGGTAAAAGTAATGACTTGCACCTTTTCTTATCAACCTTTCCTCCTTCAAATCAACGTTCTCCGGTCTGAGGAAGCTTTGTTGCTTCTGCAATTTTGTCTTCATCAATTATAAATTTAAACCCCCCAATTTGAGCCACATTCTCCTTCAAGCTCAAAGTGAATTGTCTAGTGAATTCAGTATTATGACCACTGAAACATCTAAAGAACGAACCCCATCCTATTTTTTTGAATAATGCAACAACTTCCTCATGAGCTTCCACCAGCTCAGGCCCCGAAATCTCGAATCGGCTGAGAGGAGCCATTTTCTCATCACTGCAACTCTGGTCCTGGTTTGAAATGAAGGTAGTTGTGAAGATTGAAGGAATAGCGATCCAAGTGAAAGGCATTATGTGAACCATAAATCCCTAATTGATTCATATGTGACAAGAAAGAGAACCCCAAATTCGTCCATGGTAACCAAATTTTGAAATAATGAGAACAAATGTCCGCATTTTGTGCTATGAGTAATGGATAGACTAGTCATGACTAACCAAACTCTTAGAAATCATTATGTTAACACTTCCAATTCTAACTAAACTTCGTCATTCAAAATAATACAATCCAGGGTTTGATAACCATATGATACAAAAAATGAAGCATTGATTATACACAGACTAAAATGATAGCTTCGTACGGGAGCCATAAATGGTAATGATTACCAGTCATTATGAAATTGAATTTGAATGACACGATTCCATCATTAAACTAACAAATGTCACTTGTATTGATTGGTGTCAATAATTAAATCCAAAACCGAATGTTAATATGATATCAATCTTTATGTAGGTGATTCGAAAATATCATTATCATTAAAATACCTATGAACATATGTTATCAAATCAACCATTCGTATCCTATACCAAAAACACAACTCTCAATCGATAATAAACAAGGATTACATGTGAAGGGCAATCATGCTCATAAACCAGATGATGTGAAGTCATGATTATAATCCATAATGTCTCCTGGAGTTTCGTAATTACAATAGCAAGATCAACTTTAGATAATATTTAAACCACTCAAAACCATATTTATACATGTAATTGATTCAAGGATAACATAATATGGTTTTGAATGAACTCATGAAATCTAAATCACCTATGACCTTATAAAAACTAAACATTAAATCAAAATTCGATTATTATGATTATATCACAATGAAGATTTCGAAATGATATATACAAATGATCTTTATCTATTTTGTGAAACATATGTATACTTTCCATAATTTGAATAATGACATGATATTAAAAGATCAAGTTTAATGTAAAAATATATTATTATCAAGGTTATAAAATATTTCGATTATTTAATCAACCCTAATCATAAAATTTACAAAAACTTATGATAATAAATATCTTATCAAAACCAAATTTGTAACATGTTCAAAATGTGTTTTCATTTTAATCCAAAGAACTAATTAGCATACTATACCTTAAATCTCATGAATCAATATATAATCAAATGAATTGATAATGATTAAAATTGATTATATATAAAATTTACAACATTAACAGGTGCTAATTTATCAAATTTATGAAAGTATTCCATAAATTTCTAATATGACTCTTAACTCTTCTGAAATATGAGAGTACCTTCAGAATCGAAGATTGTGAAGGCACTCTTATATAATTTTTTATAATAAATCGCAGAAGAGAACCAATCATTTTATTCAGCATAGTACAAAAATTGAGAGGGTTGTTGCGTGCCAACATGTCCATAGTGACCCGGTAGAGTCCTCTGGGACGTAGCTAGATCTCCATATCTCCTTTCCATGAATGGAAATTGAAAGGAGTCAAGAGTTCGATGGAAGAAGCCATCTCAAATTGCTGGAGCGAATGCTTTCACTTGTTAAAACCTGCAAATCACAACAATACGGGCACTGTAAGGTCGAACAGCCTGCACATTTTAGGATTTCATCACACCCGGCATAGTTGATCAAGCAAGCTTGACCAACAATTCCTTAACTTGGGGTATTAAGTGGTAAGCCTTGGCTTCTGGTGCAGTGCTCGATTTTTCAGCTTTTGCTCAATTTTTCATGCAAGATCTATCAAAAAATTTGTTTTCGAGAGATCTGAGCTCCGTCCCACCATGAGCTCTGATACCATATTAATTTTTCATAGTATTCTAGGCACTGAAAACACAGTCTCACAAACAATTGAGACAATTAAGCATAAAATTGGCAAAATGGTGTTGCAATGGAAGTAGCAGCTCTGTATAATCAATGAAGGATGAATAATACAATACAATGATCATTTAAGATGCATGAATGCCAAGACAATTTGAATTCCCAAGGAGGTCATTCAAATTGAATGAATGGGTGTAGCTTAACTCCAATGAACCCCAATGAGGTTAACTGAAGTCAAACTGGCCATCATAGGTGGTTGGAGGCACCCTTGTTTACTCCAGTTCATTAAATATTAATAAAATAATCAATATAATGAATGGAGGCGCCTTCACCACTTAGCTTAACTGATTGTAACCATCAATTATGACACTGAGATCACCCTCGGCGTGCTCCAGTTAGCCTCCTCGAATGAAGGAGAAGGCTTAGTTGGCCTCCTTGACTAAAGGTAGGCGTGGGTGTGCTCATGTTGATGTCATAGTGTGTTGATATGATGCCGATTAAGTCAATAAAACTTAGGATAGTGGTTTAACAACGTCAAATTGACCAAATTAAGTGTGCATGGTGGGTAAATGTCTCTAACAAAGTGTACTTTTTGACAAGATTCTTTTAATTATCATTGTGGCAAGGGTTCCCTTAACCATTCTAGAAATATTACAACGGAAAATAGGCATCTCTACAACGCTAGAGTCTGGACCAAATCCCTTCTTTATTGTTGCTTGCTTACATAGGTGAGATGACTACAAGGGGTGACACACTTCTTTGAAGATTTGAACCTGTATTAAACTTCCTTTTTTCCCATTGAACCATGACCTTTTTAACTGTGTAAAACACCACATGCTTGATAGGGAAGGTATTAAGGAAATGGACATCAGAGACACCTTTGCAACATGATAATCTATCAAGTAGATAACATAAGGAGGAGCTCGACCCAAAGTCTAATTGTACTTCCTCTCAAGATTGATCATGTAATGATAAAGCAATAGGAAGGAGGAAGAGTGTTGGTGGCTCTCTTACAACTAAAAACGATGTCTATTTACGTCAAAAGCTTGATTTGAGAGTTTCATTGTAATTTTCTCAGAGACTTGTTCAATAGCCCGCTGCAGCCAAATGAGGCTTGTGCAATAGCCTCCCACTACTTCTTGTTTGTCTTGTCTTTAAAGAGTTGGATAAAAAACTAAGTGTCACATTCAATAAAAGTGAACTCTCCACTATAGTTAGCTTCCCATTAGACATAACAACTATCATATTACATTTAATTTCACATATACCTAGAATTTTTAGTTTTAAAATTTGTTTTTTATTATTTTTAATGTCTAGCAATTATAAAGCCTCTTTTATAGATTTATGTCCCATACAAAAATGTCTTACATCAATAAAAAAAAAAAACTAGAATATTATAATTTATAAATTCTTAAATTTAATTTATATTTTTAAATGTTTTGTTCAATATTGAAATATTGCAAAACTTTCAAAAAGTTTGCAATTTACCTGCTGAAAAAAGCAAAACTAATAACAATACATTTTTTTTATGAGTTACGCAAAGTATATTAAGTTAAAATTCAGAAGATGTTTTAACTGTGAAATGATTTACCAAAAGTACATTGGAGGTTTTAAGTGTGACATCTTAAAATTTTAGAAAATGTTTTAATTCTAAAATCTCTTAGCTCGATAAGTATTCTACTAAATTTAATAGTAGTCTAAATTTCTTATGATGATGGATGATGAGTTGATCTAAATTAATACATAGAAATTATTAATAGTTGTCTTTGTTATTGGTTACATAGTGGGAAGATAGAAATTATTAATAGTTGTCTTTGTTATTGGTTACATAGTGGGAGGATAGAAATTATTAATAATTGTCTTAGTTATTGGTTACATAGTGGCTCGAGAGGTTAATGTGTATGCATGCATCTTTGTCAACCATTTTTAAAAATGAAAATATACATTAAGTATTTTAAAGTTTTGTTTTTTTATTTTATTTTTTAAGCAATTTATTTATTATTATTTTTTTTAATTTTATTATAATGGTTAGATTGGAAGGAATAAAATGCTGAGAATTTGGGATTATTTTTTTCAATTATCATATTATAATGATTAAAATGAAAGATGTAAAATATTAGATTTTTTCCACTACTTTTATCCAATAGTTGGAATGAGAGATATAAAGTGTTTGACTTTCAAGCGGATTTTTAGCCAGAATCTAGTGAATTTAACCTATAAATTTTGTAATTTCTGTTATTTGTTTTATGATTTTAAGCTTTAGCTGTGTTTTTGCATGTTTTGAAAATTCAGTGAAAATTAATGGCCGTGAAAATTTATGGCCATAAACTCAAAAAATCTAGCCAAAAACAGAAGGAAAAAAATCGTCCCCTATTTAGACAACTAGATAAAAAAAAAAAAAATTTATAATTAAAAATAAATTTTAATTAATAAAAATAAATGTTTTAAGTCAAAATAAAATGCTCTTTAAACCACAGATACATTTATGTGAATGCGTTGCCAGCTTTCAGCCAAACGACGTTTGCGAATGCCACAGCACATTTAAAAATGTGTCCAAACCGATAAATATGTGACAAACATAACTATTGCGAGTACCCATGCCTGCTGAAGTCGGCTTTGCCATTCAATCTTAATCTTAACGGCACACCCTCACACGCCTCGATAAATATGTGATAATAACCGTTTCCGGCATATAGGTATTATCGCCACATTGCCTAAAAAGGTCACCAATTGAAATATCAAGTTGGTCAAAGACAACTAACCAATCAAGTTTCCTTCCCTACCATCTTCTCGATTACCAGTCGCGATCCCACCTTCTAAAATCCAATGCGCCACCAAATTCCCCGCAGTGAGGGTCAGCCCCCAATGACTCGTCACGAATTGAAAGATCAAGTTGGTCAAAGACAACTTACCAATAAAGTTTCCAAAGGCGATTTGCTGCCGTCTTTCCAGTTCCCATTTGTGAGTCTGTGACCCATTTTCCAAAGACCCATCTGCCGCCAAAAGCCCGCCCATTAGAGTCGTCAAAAATCCTGGCCTTCAGAATTTCAGACTCAGCCCACCGTCACCAACGGTTTAGCTGAGTCCACAGATGCCGCTTTCCTTTGCTATAAATCAAAGATACTTTTACTTACTCTCCGTCCTCGCTCTCTCTTTGTCGAAGGATTGAAAAGTTCTATTTTTCTCTCCGTCTTTTTTTTCATTCAGCTCATCTTCTCACTTTCTTTTACAGTCTGGCTCCATGGCTCCGAGATATCAAGAAGGAGTAGTCGATGGCAACGCTAATGCCGCCAAGGAAGCCCATTACATTGGCGTGAGAAAGAGGAAGTGGGGTCGCTACGCTGCGGAGATTGATAGCCAAAACCGAGACGACTAAACTTGGGTTTAGGGCTCAGTCAATATTTAAAAGAAAATAATTTCACATTTTTTTAACTCCGACCAGTTTTTATTGCGACCACCTTTTTACTGCAACCAAGTTAATACTTGCGATCAAGTTGGTAGGTGCGACCAAGTTAATACCTGCGATCAAGTTGGTAGCTGCGATCTGCAATCAAGTTGATAGCTGCGATCTGCGATCAAGTTGATGCTTAATGCGATCAACTTATCTGCAATCAAGTTGATGCTTGATGCGATCAACTTCTCTGCGACTAGGATGATAGAATATGTTTCTTAGTCTAAAGACTTAAGAAATTACAAATGATTCTACCTGTGAGTAAAATGAAGTAAACTACCCACTTTTACAAATCCAAATAACTTATAATAAAAACATATGCCCAAATATGTAGGAATATTTGAGTTGAACAAAGTGCGGTAAAACGTGGAACTTTCACGCGGTGAGATTTTTATGGGTTCTTGTTCTTTTACTTATCAGTAATTGTAAAAGACATTTATAGAAGTAAATATGGAAATATGAGCGGCCAAATAATCATGAATTCAACCATAAACTATTTCATCTATTTAACTATGCGGAAATACAAAGTAATACAAACTTGTCTGTTACAAACTCGTCAATCCACAGAGATTCAGCTCTTCGACTAAATCAAATGCACAGAAGCTTGAGCTTGGACTTCACTTTCTCTCCTTGAGTCCTCTGCTGGTTTGCGTAACTGTATATCTGTATCTGTCTCTCTCTCTCTATTTATTTACAATATGCATCTTTTATTTATAGACAACCTAAAGATTGCTACAGCATAGGCCGACTTACTTTCCATTAAACGCTGCAATAACTATCTACCTAACAACTTAGCTTCTGAAATAAATTCGATTGAATTACACTGCCTACATGTGGACTTTTCCTTCTTGTCATACTGACAGACAAGATCATGGCTTCTACAGACTCTAACAGATTCGGTTGGAGGCCAAGTAGAGATCTGCGAGTAATTACATTTTTCCAACACTCCCCCTTAATTATAACCAGATGGAGTTTTTTAAAACAAAATTTACAAAATGTTCTAGAGCTTAAACATGCTCTGTTTATGACAGAGTTCACTGTGGAGAACTTGTCATTCCAAGATAACTACGCAGATACTGGAATGTGTCCTTTGCCAATGGC
>LPNX011174693.1:0-66725 GCA_001517045.1 Pseudotsuga menziesii | reverse complement strand
TGCACAACTTGTACTAATTGATTTATTGTGTCAGGGTGACGGCAGTGCTCACGGCGCACCCGCGACTACCAGGATACATGGTGACCGTGGAAGGCCACACACTGTACTGCCTCCACAGGTAATTGTTAAATATTTCAGTTTTTTCTGTCCACAATTATGTACATAGATTTTATTGATTGATTTATTGTGCCAGGGTCACAGTCGTGGAAGGTCACCCGTGGTGTCAGCGCAGCATGTACGGGGTGACAGTGGGAAGTCACCCGCGGAGCCCCAGCAGGTACGGGGTGACCGTGGAAAGTCAACCGTGATGTCTCAGCAGGTACGGGGTGACCGTGGGAAGTCACCTGCAGTGTCTCACCAGGTACGGGGTGACTGTGGGAAGTCACCCGTGGAGCCTCAGCAGGCACGGGGTGACCGTGGGAAGTCACCAACCACTACGCCGCATCCGGTAAGTTTTATTGATACTACAACAATTATTTTACAGGTGAACAATTTTTGAATGATGTTACAATTAATGTACTTGATTTTATTGTTTCATGCTTTTAGTTCGATGCACTGGATGTGGATGACAATGTAAGTGAGGAAGAAACTTTCACCTCCCTAGACCCAATGAAAAAAGTCTATTTGGCCCTCAAAAGGGAAAACAAGGATTTACTGGCCTTTGCTTGCAAATGGCCCAAGACAGTTGATGACAAGGCAATGATGGTGGAGCTACAACAAAAAATAAAGGGTTATGCGGTAAGTGTCATCGATTACAATTTTTATAAGCTTTAACATGATTTCATATTTGATGATATGTTTTCTATTATTGCAAATGTTCTTATCAACTCGATGTTTTCCGTATGTAGGAATATTTGGAACCCCAGGCTAGAGAACCTGCAAAGACAGGTATTGGTAGCAGTGACCATCCATTGCATAAAAAAGCTCATCAAAGCAAGGTACCAATGAGGCTTTTTGAGGATTGCCTCGAAGCCAATGATGAGGGCAATGATGATGAGATGGGGCATGATGATGAGATGGAGCATGATCATGACATGGAGCACGATGATGAGATGGAGCCACCTGGGACTCCACATGACGCTAGATATGAAGCTACTGTAGATGGCCAGGAAACTTTTCCTGGAGCAGCACGAGTCAAAAGCACCAGATCACTAGATGTGACGTTTCTAGTCGATGAAGTGGCTTCAACAATTGCTGCCATTAAAGTATTTTAGTCAGTTGGCATGGGCACTATTGAGCAGCTTATTCCACTTGTAGTTTTCAATTTTAGAATCACCCAAATCGAAGCCAAAAGTGTGCAGGAGGAATGGCTAGAGGGTCATGTTCTGAATATATGCTTAAATTCTGGAAAAGCTGTTGCATACCAAATGTTGAAAAACACCCCAATTTTTATCTTCTCCATGTGAGGTCTGATGGGTGTGATTCACTGGCCTTTCTAAATTGGGGGTCCCACTTTAACTTCTAATGCAAATTGAAGCTAAATGTCAGATGAAAGTAAATATAAATAATGTAAATGTCAACATTAAATTTGATTAAAAGTTAAATGACAATTCCAAAAAGGAGGATGATTTAGTTTTTATGTGTTTTTTTGGGACTCCTTGCCATTTAACTGTGTTTTTTTTGGAACATGCCTTGTTCAAGCTGAAAGGTAAGCTTGAGTTTTGGGGCATGTTTCCAAATCATGAAACACTGGCCAGAGCATTCTGGGATGTTTCGTAACATGTTTCGGTTCTATCAAATTTTTTTACATGGGAAACATAGTGGGGCAGGCCTTTCCTCATCTTAATTCTTAACTTGTTTAAAATATGCCTAAGAACATTGCTGTCACAAGAAATAGTGTTGTCCCTGGTGTGTTAGTTCGAGGGGTAGATTTGTGGGACAAGCATGTTTCAATTCATCACCATCTTATTGTGTATTTTTATAAATAAAGGGATGTGGACATACAAGTCAATTGACACAAGTCTAATTCTAGGAAATTCCCCTCTGATTTCTAGATCATGTTGGCATTGTGCATTCTTTACATGGGTTTTGCTGGAGCTGCAGCTTAATTGACATGCCTTTAAAGTTATCAGTTCCAAGAAAGAGTTGCATTTTATACATGTTACTTAATTATCCTTCTTTTGGCAGGTTCCAATAGCACTGTACCATTAAATGGGTGGCCAATGACTGGGCCATTGACTGTGAGTTTAACGATCTCTTTCATGGACTGATCTTGTGGTTGATTTGGTATTTTACTGTACATAATGGCATAGAAATGCTGGAAGATATGATAATATATAAGGCCCTTTTAGCTTACATTTAGTGTAGAAAGGATGGAAGATATGAAGATATATAGGACCTTTTTAGCTTACAGAAGGTTAGTTGTACATTTTTATGAATGTGGAATTTAAATGGCATTAGCATGTGTTATCATGCTAGGGTGACCAGCTTCATCCAAGCTTATTACAAGGACAGAAATCTTTTTTGTCAACACCCCAAAAATGTCATCAATTTCAGCTCTTGTCTTCTCAGCAACAACGTCAATTTTTGCTTCAGGCAGAAGCATCATCTCTCTCTCCTGCTCTTGGGGAAACGGATCCACGTAAAGTTAAGTATTTGTGGACAAATGGATCGACAGTAAAAGATGGCCAGCCACTTGGGAGTGATAGATCCCAAGGGGTGGGTTTTTAAATGCATGAGACTTCTTCTATTAGAAGGGTAGCCTCACAAGATCAAAATGATGTGCTCTCAGACAGTTTTTCAGGATTAGGTACTCTAGTGTCAAATTGGAAAATGCCTCATATCCCATAGCCAGTTGAGGATTGGCATGTCCTCCTAAGCCAAAACTTGTAGAAACTTGAATCAAATTTCTTGCTGTTTGATCTTCTTCCACTCGATAATATGCTTCCCTCCAAACTTGAATCATTCTCTTCAAAAACAGTTTCATCGTTTTTAATCATGTATAACTCTATAGGCAGGTTGATGTTTAATTTATCGAAAACAATCTCATGTGCCTAGCCTATGCTAACATCAGAAATTATGCTTTACATTTCTACACTCTCTCTTTCAAAATCTGTGGATGACACAGGTATTGACGGAGTCCTCAAAAGAATCTTAGTTGGAATATTTCCATTTTCATCTTCACAATCTATATCAGATGCATGTCTAACTTGAAGTTGATTTTCTTCAGCTCCATTGTTGATTTTGTTGTTGCTTCTGGAGCTCTTAGGCTGGCATACTGGTTTTTTGTCCTCATGTAAAGCAAGCATTTTTCCCAATGTGATTGAATTCCCTCTAGACTGTTGCCCCTCTTCATTTGCATGGGATAACCTCAGTCTCTCTGACAGACGCTTATTAGCTTCTTTGTTGACTGTAGATTCAGATAAATTTGGAGATTTGCCTTGAGGATGCGATGGAATCCCACCAGACTTCTTTGTGTAGTCCAATGAATGTTTGGTAAAAGGAGTAGAAACAGCAGTGTCTCTGCCAATGCCTAGCTCTCCAGAAGAACACATTCAGTTAAGAATTGACCAATGTTACTGGGTGAAATGTTTGGGAGGGTGCTAAGAAAATATTTTCCTTCATTTATGGGAATGATGGATTAAATGATATAATTTTCTTAAGAGGGATGAAGATTGAAATGCACTGCCTTAGTAATGCTAATTGAATGTTTTATTTCCTTGGACACCATTCAAAGCTTTCAAATGCTGCAATAGAGGCTAAAAATATGCTGATGAAAAGGAAACCATACCTGTTTGCTAAGATTTGTTCTGGGTGTTGTCCCAGTTGACCAAGCAATGTTTCTCAGTGAGCGTGTTCATGCCATTTCTGCAATGTCTGTAAATGCAACATTAGTATTAACACAAGGTAGGATTGAACATTTCTTCTGACTACGGGCATTGGGTGTACAATAAACCCAATTATTGCAAGATTAAATTTTTTTCATATGATATGCATTCAAGTACCAGTGGGAAATACACTAACTTCTGCATTTCTGCCCCATTTTTTTACTGGTTGGTATTATGAACTTGATCCTTCTTTTTTTTGCAGGAAGTATTACTGCATATTCTATAGCTGGAAGTTGATACCTCATTATTAATTGCAGTGCACGGTAATTATGGTGTACATTTGCTCTCTGTCAACTCATATGTGATTATTAGTATAGTGTGGTGTTTTTTGCTTTAGTTTTAGTGTTTCAATTTAATAATTTTCATTTTTGATGTTGTTTCCTTCATCTACCGTTATAATCTAGAGTCTTTATATATATAATTCTAGAGTCTACTTCATTTACATGTCTGGGACTAATGTAAATATTGATGCACGATTGCATACTCATTTGCAAATGCATATTTGATTGAATAAATTGTGTAAAACATAGTCTAAAACATTTTGTTTGCATTTGTACAGGCTAGGAAAGCAGCAAAACATTCCAGGCATGCCCCTAATCGGGACTTGGGGACTATTTTAGGTATCAACAATGCTGAGTCATTTAATTACAAAAGCTCAGAGCAGAGTACCCCTGTACTGAAACTTGTTTTGCATCCCTGTCTGAAAAAACACATGAAATCACACCAGGTTGATGGATTTAACTTTTTGCAAAAGAACCTTATAGCTGAAGAACCTGGTGGCTGCATTTTGGCACATGCACCAGGAACAGGGAAGACATTCCTTATGATTAGCTTTATTCAAAGTTTTTTGACTAAGTACCTAGAGGAAAGGCCACTGATTGTAGCACCCAAAAGCATTTTGGGTTCATGGATGAAAGAGTTTAAAAAATGGGGAGTGGAGGAGATCCCTGTTTATAACCTATATGATGTAACCAATAAGGCAGAAATGTTGAGATGCAACTGCTTCAGACGTTGAGAGAATGGAAAGAAAAGAAGAGTATTCTCCTTGTAAGTTATTCACAGTTCTCAAGTATAGTCTGTGAAAAATCAGAAAATCAAATGACACAATATTGCCAACAAATTCTACTTGAGGGACCAGGACTGTTGGTTTTAGGTGAAGGGCATTTCCCACGCAACAAGGACACCAACATACTCCATGCTCTTTCCCAAATACATACGAGGAGACGGGTGTTATTGTCAGGCACCCTCTTTCAGAACAATTTTAAAGAACTCTTCAATATTTTGAGGCTGGTAAGGCCTAATATTTTAGATTTGAACTCTTTTCAAGCCTTCTTCAGCCGGTTGATCAGTATCATTACTGCAAGTGAGAGGCATCCAAAATTAATGTACAGGGGGCATGTTTAAGATACAGTGGAGAGAATCTTCTATGAAGTGTTGGGTTATGCACTACAGAGTAGCATGGAAGAAGTTAAAACCTCTACTATACAGGATCTTCAGGAACTAACATCATTATTTGTCCATTACTATAAAGGAGATGTACTTGAAGATTTGCCTGGACTTGTTGATTTCACCGTTAAGTTGAACCTAAATGATAAACAGAGAGGAGCACTAAGCAAGCTCCAACAAATCTTAAGGAGTCATCTCCCAAACTGGACCTTGTGGATGTCCTTATAATAAGAATGCGAGCTACAAGAACAAGAGCACCATCAATATAAGCAAACCTCCCATCCTCTACCTTCAGAACTTGATTTACTAGGTGTTCTTCAAGTTCGATGGATAAGGCACGCCTCATAACAAGTTCACACACTTCTCCTACTGCTGTTCACACACAAGATTGATTATTAGAGGCTGTTACATGCTCAATTTTTTTGGTTTTTTGCTTCTTCATAGTTGTATGAGACTGTTTTGGGGTTGAAAAGTGCCCATTATCCATGTAGGTGTGCCCAGGACTGCTATAGGTGACTAATTATGTTCATGACAGTCCATATTTTTTAAGATAGATGGTTGTTCCTCATGAAATTCACCCAAAGAAGTGCCCATATTTGTTGTAGGTGACTGTGTTTTACCACTTTTAGGGCCGTTGTGTGAAAATATTCCTCAAAATGCCCCTTTGAAGGTTGTTTTACGGATAATAAGTGTACAAACCAAGGTTAAACAAACTTGATGTTTATTGATTATTTTAGATTCATTATACTGTTGTTTTGATGCAAACTGCTACTCCATTGTTTATCTCACAGAGGCTACCATCGTTGAGTATTTAAAGACAATTTTATTGCAGAACTTCTCATTCATGCCTAGGTTTCACTAAATAATGTTGAGGAATGTTGATATAATGGTGCAGGTTGCATTTTGAAGGCTTAGGTATGCCTAGGACTGCCATCTAGGGTTTGAAAGAAAACCAGGAGTACCCATACTTACTCCTTAGGGCTGCAAAAAGGGCCCAAAAAAACACCTAGAATTTTCCCACCCATGAATTAGGGAACACCCACATGCACCATAGGCATCTTCTGCCATTAGTCTCCATAACCCATTATCTGTCAATGCTCTGAAAAAGTAATGTATGTTCTTAATCCTCCCATCCTCCCATTTCCTATCATGAAATGGTGTATAAAGGAGTATTGTATTTCCATAATAACGTTGGACATCACTCCTTTTTGGGTTGTTCATTACAGGTGAAATAAATCTTCTAGAGATGTCATATCTCCTAAACGTTGCTATAGGTGCATATGCAGGTATGGATTGATGCTTTAATGGACACACATGTTGTTTTGGGGGTTGTTTCATTGCCGTAAAGTACCCAAACTTCAAAACCATTGCTGGAAAGCTCCTCCTATTGTTGATAACACACAGGACTGATTATTAGAAGCTGCTATATGCCTAATTTTTTTGTTGTTTTCTTATTCACAGTTGTAGGAGACTGTTTAGGGGTTGAAAAGTTCCCAGAATCCATGTAGGTTTCCTATGATTGCTATAGGTGACTGATTATGCTCAGGACAATCCATTTTTTTGAAAATCCATGGTTTTTCCTCGTGAATGTCACCCAAAGAAGTGCCCATATTTGTTCTAGGTGATTTTGTTTCACCACTTTTAGGGTTGTTATGTGAAAATATGCCTCAAAATGCCCATTTGAAGTCTATTTTATGGATAATAAGTTTCCAGACCAAGAATTCATTTCACAAACCTGTTGTTTATTGATTATGCTAACTTGATATTGTCAGTCTGAGACAAGGTGACTAATATTGGGATTTACATATATGCAGGTGTCATATCGGGTGCTCTTCTATACATTCGTGAAAAATAGTTCCTTTCTACAGGTACATTTAAACTTAATTCCAAGTTTCATTTGGGATTTTATAATTAATAAGACCTCTTTTCTTTTCACCAATTATGTAGGGTCGGTTATTAACAACCCACTGCCTTAGATTTCAACAGGAAACTATGGTTAGTATGGAAATTGTGGGTGCTATCATCGGAGTAGCAATAAGTGGATGGATTAGTGATGCCTATGGACGCAAGCTGTCAATAGTTATAGCTGATTTATTTTTTATTCTTGGATCGATCACCATGGATGCTTCTCCAGATCCATATGTTCTTTTTGTTGGTAGAATGTTGGTGGGGTTAGGTGTTGGTATTGCATCAATCACTTCCCCTATTTATATTGCAGAAGCTTCACCTTCTAAAATAAGGGGAGCACAAGTGAGTACAAATACACTAATGAATACTGGGGTCAGTTCCTATCATATCTGGCGAAACAAGAATTTACTGAGGTAAGAAGGATGGTGGATGGATGAATTTTTATATGTAATAGTTACTGACATTTGTTATTGTTTGTTGGCTTAGCTACTGATTTGTCATTTCCTACACTTGACTAATTCTCAAGGCACTAGTTTCTTTGTGTATACATAAGGAAAGTAGCATGAAATAAGTTCCTTGAGAATAAATGGGTATCCTTGTAATTTATCCAATAAATTATGCATCAAAAATCCTGCTCATGTGAATTGGGTCTCCATTCAGCTGTAAAATTGACATTTAATTGATAGAGAAGATTTCTATCTTGTTTTAAAGTTGTGATTAAATTCATTCATGTTGGACCTTTGCAGGTATAATTTCGAGGTTACAGATTCATATGAACATCTGATATTGGGTGTCATTGATGGAGACAGCCACCTCTTCATGCGCAGCGATGAACTAGAGGCAGCATGGAGTATTCTAGCCCCACTGCTCTATGAAATTGAAAATAATAAAGTTGCACCAGAGCTTTATGAATTTGGAGGCAGAGGTCCAGTTGGTGCATACTAACTTGCAGCAAAACATGGTGTTCGATGGGCTGATGACTAGTTCAATATCAATTCTCCATATGATTGAAATACTATTTTTATGTTTCGATGTGAGTAGTGTTTGCACCAAAGTTTATCAACTCTTGAGGGAGAATCCAAATGGGCATTGACCATCTTGTTGCCAAATATTGGCGTTCTTTGTTGAGATGGCTAGTCCACCATTTCACCTACAATTCCTTTGCATATGTTCTTAATATTTCTCAGATTTCCAGCCTTGTTATGTTTTCAAATCTAAGAGAATCTCACTGTAGATTTGACCTTCAAATATGTCTTTGCAGATAATCCAGGTAATTTATTTTTTTTTTAAATTTCAAAAACCGTTGCTTAAGCGATGGCTGCAAGTATTTTTATTTTTTTAATTTCACCAACCGTGGATACAGCGACGGCCAGGCGTGGATATAGAGATGGCAAGGCGTGGATACAGTGAAGGCAAGGCATGGCTATAGTGACGTCTTATTCATGGGTTTGCATTTTTTTTTAAAAACCTTATACAGAGCGTGGATACAGCGACGGCAAGGCGTGGATACAGCGATGGCAAGGCGTGGATACAGAGACAGACAGGCATGGATATAGTGACGGCTTAGACATCTAACGAAATATAGAACATTGTCGCTCTTGCAATGCAAATTAGGGGTCGTCTCTATTGCAACGGAATTGTTTCCACGGAAAAAAAAAACATTTAGACGTGGCAATATCCACGCTTTTCCGTGGATATTGCCATGTTTTTCCGTGGAAAAATTGATCACTTGTACTAGTGAAGGAATTTCACAGCCAGGAAGATGAGGTAGCAGTACCAAAGAAAAAGAAGCTAAAAGTCATTGAATTTTCCTCAGTCGCCCATCAAGGCAAAACTTTCAAAATGTTAGGGGAACTTGCTCCTGGGTGGAGACCAAATGCTAGAACCAGAAACAAGCTCAAGCTGAATATGAAGAAATTGCTAAACCCTAAATTGAATAAAGAAGGAGTAACTGTGATAGACGACTCCTCCTCTGATGAAAAATTGGATGTTGATTAGGGTGACAGTAAAGGAAAAAGGCCAATGAAATTAGAAAGAGAATCTGCCCTTACTAAGACTAAACTGTCTGATATATTTTTAGAGATACGAAGTCAAATGTTGTAGGAACAACAAGAAGGTGAGATAGAGGTTTCACACTCAGAAAAGAAGCTGATGGTTGATGAAAATGTTCCCTGTGAAGTTGAGACTGAAGAAAACCTAAGTTTTCCTGAAACTCCTACAGAATTGCTGCCAGAAGATGAAGAAATCTATAGGAGACTAAACATTCCATGGCTTCCAAAGGAGATGCAAAGCACAGTAGGAAATAAAGCATTTGATTCAGAAAAAGAGAATTTACAGAGAACTGTAAAACAGTATAAATATCAGGTGGAATATATGTAAGAGACAAATGATGGCTTGGTTATGGCAAATAGAAGACTCGGAGAGGATATGGATGAGGTGAATAGCCACTATCAGGAGCTGATTGCAGTCTCAAAGGAGGCATTGAAAAGAAAAAGAAATACAGAGTCTCAATTTACAATGTTAAAACAAACCATCAAAGATCTACATCAGCAAAATGAAGAACTCACTAGAAATATGGCAGAGATGGAAGCAGAGCAACTGAAGGCTAGAAGAAAGGCCCAATCCCTAGAAGGGATAGCCTTGTTAGCAGAAGCAGCTAAAGATCTATGAAGCTTGTTAACACAATCAGTTATTAGTTATGTTTTGAAGGATATTTCATTTTTGTAATTATTATTTTCATAGAACTATTTCAATGAGTAGGCTGAAAAACAGTTAGGGTTTAGTCTTTAACTAATTTTGAAGAATAGTATTAATGCATGTCACAAAGAGGACTAAGGGTTCGATTTTTTGGCTGGAAAGAGGAGGTCTTCAGACTTGTTCATAAGCTAAGTAAATGAATCCCATGTGTATTTGAAAGACTGATTATGAAATATATGCTCTATTTACCCTTCAGTTTGTTCTCTGGCTTCATTTATAGCTTGTTTTAGCTACTCAATTGGTAATTTCATTGCTGGTTTAAATTTTTTGCACTTGTAGTGCTTGCCATTTGTGGACGAACTTCAGTGTTATTTTTCTGTTGGATACATGGTTATTATGTTATGCATCTCAGTTTTTCTATGCTTGTGATTTAGTTTTATTTGGGTTATGAATGTATTCCCTTTTGTCATCAAACTTCACAACCAGAAAACTTAAAAAAAAAACCCTAAAAACCCTGTTTTGTTTTATTGAGATATTTGAGATTATGTTGGCTTGTTTTCTTGTAGTCTGGAAATAATTTCTGGCATAAACATCTTTGGTGCCGTTGCCGGGGAACGAAGTTGAAAACATATTTTTCACTGGGATACTTATCATTTCACTAGTTTTAAGAGGTGAACTTAAACCAACATATCTTATAGACTACTTTTCACCAGTTTGTCACAGTGGCTACTAGGGGAATTGGAACTAGAAGCAAACCTATTTCACCTTTGCAGCTGGGTGTTTCAGACCCATAACAGATATCGAAAATAGCAAGGAATATTAGAAGGTCTTAGTCATTACCAACCCTATGTGACCCTTATCAGTTGGATGGTTCATCACCTTCATCTGTTTTGAGAAAAGAAGAAGAAACTTCACCTTGGTTAAAGCCTATAATTTCTGTCAGTAACTTTCAAATTTTCACTGATCCTCAATCATTCAAAAAGGAAAAAACATTGTCTCCTGGTAATATACCTCTATTTCATTTGAAAGTAGGTAAAACCCCTTTTTAGCCTAGTTCCAGCCAAATCTCTCCATCACCAAAGTTAGTCAGCCTTAAAATGGCAGCCCAAAATCAGCCCATAGACATGATGGACCGAATGGTTGCAGCCAGATATGCACCATTAGTTTTGCCTCACCCTTTGAATGCACTACCTGGAGGTGACTATCAGAAATACCTGCCTAGGTTTAATGGACAAGGTGAAACTACAGCTGAAGAGCACTGCGAAGATTTTCTCAATTATGTTGATAACAAGAACATTGAAGCTAAGGACGTATGGATGAGGATGTGTTGAGGCCTGGAAATTCGCAGGCAACAACACAAGGGATTCTCCCCAGTCAATGTTCCCAACTAGCCTGTGACTGTTTGGTGTAGGGAATCCGTCTGGTTTGTGGTCTGGCTACCGTAGGTCAAGTAACAAAAATAAAAGGTTTTATTGGTTGTGGCCCGGTCCACCGTGTATATTTTTGTGTTTTTAGTTTTAAGTATGACATGCAAGTGCATATCCAAAATGCATATTGATTAAGAATACAAGGAGTGGACACAATGTGATGCGCATGTTCTTACCTCTCGTCTTAGACTCTCTTGCATCTGAATCACACACAGCAAGAAATTAAAACTAACTACCTAACCTATCCCTGTGGAGCAATATTATTCTTTATTAATGAGTAATGTATTTTGTACATGCATTATGAAAAATCACAGATAGCTAATACTTCTTTCAAAACACATGAAAAATTAAAGATATTTGAACAACCAGATAGTCAATTGTTTGTGAACAACATTCATTACTCATAGTGGACATTTTCATAAAATAAACCAAAGAACGTTCATACAAGAACATAGGTTCAATGAGTTAGAACGATCTCATAGTTAATGGAAAAAAAGATGAAAATGAAATAGTTCCTCTTCAACAAATCCATAGCATAACATTTGAACATTCCAACCGGAAAACTGTAATTATCTATTGCAAAAGCAAATATTTCTTCTTACAATATGTCTTCACCAATCCAACTGGGAAAAAGTCCCTCTCTTATCTAAATCTTCTATATTTATACAAAATGAACAACACTGTTGGGCTGCCCACGAATGACTCTTGGGCTTCACCAACTCTTCACCTCCCACATTTTTCTTTCATTAAGTGCTTACAGAATTTACAATATATTACAATAAAATGAATAAAGTGCTCATGAGGAAGGTCCTGCTTGATTATTCAAAAACTTCTTCCATGTTGAAGCCTCTAAGGCAATGCTTTCGAATTCGGAAGGTTCTAAGAAATGAATATTTATTTCGAATTTAGCCGCCTGATTTCTTGTTACTTCTATTTTGGCTGCACTTAGGCTAATTTGGTCTTCTAACAACTGCACACTAACCGCTAAATGAGCTACTTCATTCATCAGGGTTTGCTTGTCTATGGCTTTGATGTGTTGTATCCTTTGTTCATCTTCTTGATATCTTCTTTGCAACATCTCCAAAAATAGGCTGTGGTCTGGAAAGGTATCCATTCTCTATTCAGCCTCAACCTGGCAGCGATTATAAGTGATCAAAAGTCTCCTGAAGAATTCTATACAAGCCCCCTTTGTCTTCTTGACAGCCTTCTTGAATTCTTCGGCTGTGTTTATGGAAAACTCCAATAAATCATAGTCTTTCCTTAGGGCTTGTTGATCTTTTGATGGTATATCTGTAGGGGTTTCTTCATTCGCTTCCAATCTCACCATCCTTCCTATCAAGACTTCTAAGATGTCCCGCGATCTGTCAACAAAATATGAAGAGGTTTCCAAAATCTCTTCCAGCCGATTGTCCACCTGCAAGACCTTGCACCTTTCTTCCTCTATGGCCACTTACAGCTGGTGCATCTTGCTCCTCTGTGCTAGAACGTGCTCCTTGAAAGGCTGAAGGCTAACCTGCTATTCCTTGGCCTCTTCTAGAGCTGTTGTTAGTGAGGTAATCTATTCTTTAAGCTTTGCATTCTGCCCCTAAGATTGCCTTTCATATTCCTCCAAGGTAGCTTTCTATAGCTCCAATTCCCCTATATTACCTAGTAGCTGCTCCTTTTCTGTCCTCAACCCTTGACATTCCTGCTGCAATTCCTACAAACTTCCTTGGGCGGCCTCCAGAAATCTCTTCTCTACTTGAAGGAACTGGAGCTCAGCTTTTGAAGACTTTATTTCATGTTGTATGTCTTCAAACTTTCTTTTCAGTCTATTATTTTCTTCTCTCTCTCTTCTCAAAGTATCTTTTAGCTGGGCAGTATACTTCTTTGACTATTGAAGATCAGTCATTATTCGATCCACATTGTCTTCAGAAGCATGGATCAACGCAGCCCCGGATCTGATGGTGAATCTGGGGTCCTTGTCTGTCCCATATACTACGGTTGTATCATTTATCATTTTACCCAACTGCCCCCCAGTCTCGACCTTTCTCTCGGTCCTCTTCACTATTCTTTTCCTTTCTCTATCATTAAAAATAATGTTGAAATATGGTACCTCCACCCCTTTCTTCTGCTCAAAAGGGATTAGCCTAAGGGTAGGGACCATAGCCTACCTTGTTGTGCTACCAACAGCTGCCTCGGGATCTTGAATATTAGGATTACCCAAGTCCTGAGCCTGACTGTCTACAGGATCGGAAGCCAATTGCTTTGTCACTGCCTCTCTCAGTTTTAGCCTTTCTGCTTCCCGTTTCATAAGTTCCTCATCCATCTTTCTTTTCTTTTCCTCCTCTTCACTCTGGGCAGCCTCTTTTACCTTTCTAGCTGCTTCCTGTTCAGCTCTCCTCTTTTCTTTCTCCTCACCTTTGAGCCAAATTTCAGCTTCCTGTGCTAATCTCCTAGCATCTTCATTTCTTTTCCTAGCCTCTTCCTCCTCTGCCTTTTCTTGCTCATCCTGTCCTTTCCCGCCTTTGGTGGTGATTTTCTTTTTAAACCTTCTTCTTAAGGCCATTATATTTTATGCACTGCAGAAAATGGATTCCTCTCTATCCCAATGGCTTGTGTACTCAAAATGTACATTTGCTTCCTTGTAGTGCTCGGTCACTTTATTCCGGGAATCATTCCTATGGAAATTCATTTCCCCAAAATAGAATTTCCCCAAATCCTCCACAAATTCATCAGCTTTCTTTACTCTTATGAACTTATAACTTCCCAACCTAAATGGTAGAGGAGGGTAAGCAGCTTTCTTATGTTCGAATAGAAAGCTCCCTATACCTGGCAGCAGGAGGGTAAGCAGCTTTCTTATGTTCGAATAGAAAGCTCCCTAAGAAGACCTGTCTAACTGCCTCCTTGTGCACTACATAGTCAGTGGCATACTTTGGCAGTAGCGAGGGTGCTTTGGAGCATCCATACATTCTGAAGTACAATCCATCCTTTGTTAAGTAGTAGTCTGCATATTCTTCAATCACCTGCAATGCTTCCTCCGACATGCAGTTGCACTCTTTTAAGAAGATCAATGTATATAGTGGCATGATGAAATGCTCACACACTTCTCTATAGTGACTGTGGTACTTGTGTGCCCACAGTGGCTTGTAAGCTGTGTATACTGGTGTTCTCTCTCAGTCCCAGATACAACTTATATTTGGGAAGGGTTGGTTGCATAGTATGCAATCAATCAGTATAGAGCTCATATAGAACTCTGATCTCTTCTGGGACACCCCTCCTAATGCTGTTGCAATGCAAGCCGAGAGGTTGTTGGACATAATGTCTGCCCAGTTGAACATTGTCCCATGTGTTGCAACATAGAATATGATAGGCACCCACTTCAACTTGAATATTTTACCATGGGCCCTCCCAAAAATCCTGTTTAGCATCAGGGCAATGAACCTGTAAGGGGTTCTCAGAGTGGCAGTATCATATTCCCCAGATGGTCTAGTCCTAAAGCTCTTTCCAGGCACCAGCATTCTCTTCAGTGTCTCGACTAGGTCATCTTAATTGCCTTTAGCCAGCCTTCAGTCAAGTATACATGTGCTTCTGGTAAGTGGTAGGCCAGTGATACACACCCAGGGCTATAAGCAGCATAACCCTATTTATCAACGTTTTCCAAAATCATGGTGGTTACATCTGCCCTAGGCAGAATCCACCCAATCACATCTTAGCGGGGAAAAAGCTCATGTCTGGTAGCAACTTTCATCAATGCAGATCTCTCTATATTGGCATAGATGGATTCATCTTCAAAAACCGTGTCAGGTACTTCTCGGCGTGTTATTAGTCTGTAGACCTCCCCCCATTTATATCCGGGTTCCACACCCACTATGCATTTGGTGTCCTCGTATGTGTATTCGAATATGGTAACAATTTCGACTTCGGGTTCCTCCTCTACTATGGGAGCCTTCTTCTTTTGTCATTTAGACATCTTGGATTCTGAAGAATTTCCCTGTCATATACAGAAAATTGCTTTTAGGTTCTGTTGGGCTATTCCTTGATAACATTCAAAAATGGAGACAAAATGTATGAGCATTTACCTCATCTAGGCTAAACATGATTGCCACTATGAAAATAAAACAAACAATACCCAAACCAAAATTTCTCACATAAAATTAATCTGGCCAAAAGGCTAAAACCAGCTCACTATCATTATTTGCATAATCAACTCAAAATATTATGGCTTTTCTCAAACGATGAATATCCCCCTCCTAATGCTGAATAGAAAAAAGTCTCAGACACCCCCTCTCGACACTATGAACTAATTCTTTCCATAGAAAAAAAATGGTTCCTAATCCCAAGCGATGGATACTACATTGATAGTGCATTTGACTCACTGTAAGCTCAAAGAAAACACAAGAGGAAGTTGCTTGCTGCAAAACACTCGCATCACGGTCCAACTAGATAATGCATTATCACCCTAAATTGGTCCGGGGTTTGTATTTGAGTTCACAATATCAACGCTGCAACCCCGGTTCACAAAAATGAGGGTGACCATACAGTGGAACCAAAACCTCGGCATCTTGGAAGAAAACCATGAAAACGCCCTCCCTGGACGGCCAAACACAGACTAGGGGAAACTGGTGCGAACAGCATAACGGCCGTCTGCACCGATTCCCCAAACAGTTGAGTGTGGGTCGCAAACTCATAACAGCTGCAGACTTAATCCTCAAGCAAACAAAACCCCCACCGGGTAGCAATATATATACGCTGAAAAGGAAACTAGGAATCTACTAACCGCAGAGGAAACGAACTGACCAAGGGAAACAAAACTCAGTTTGACCATTCGAACAGAAAGGTAAAACGGGCATAAGGGCCTACCTGGCAATGTGCTGCACGGCTGGTGGAGAAGAAACCGTGAACCTCCACGGTGGAGCCACCTAGGAGCGAGGTACCGATAGCAAGTGTGTTGGTCTACTCGAGCGATAATGACAGCATGAGGAAAATCGCAAAATAACAATAAAAAACAATAAACCCCAACCCCACTATATATTCCCCTATCAACAAAATAATCGGCAGGAAAAGTAAGATCATCGGGCGGCAAATTATCTATGGGGTCGGCGATCCTATCATTAGCACCTCCGCAACGGCGGATAATGAAATAGCCAGGAAACTCGCAACGACGACGGCAAGAGAAAGAAATCAACCTCGCATCGGAGCTTGTGAGACTAAGGCTTCGGATCAATAGATGGTTGGAGAGCCGCAACTGCGAAATCATAAAAGAAACCAAAATCCGCAGACCAACAAAAATCAGAGTAAAAACAAACATGACTTCGGCCAAAAAATAACGGTCACGTGGAAAACAAAATCAAACTGCAGCGGAGAGATAGTGCTTTCCAAAGCCGCAACGGTGAAAGATGAAATCCAAAGGATCTGCGAATCACAAATGGTGGGGATCGAAAGAGGATAAAACAACCCTTCAGGAAGCTTTGCAATACCTCCTCTGCAAGGGCGAAAGACGTAGAGACGAATGTTCCGACAGGATCTTAAAATAGCTGTCGACAAAGAAAAATGCATCTGAGACCAATAACAATTGAATCGGACGTGATGTCCTGTTCTTTTTCGAAACGATGAGCGTGCAGATAACTAGACTCCCGACTCAAAAAATCTAAAACAATTCCGATGGCAAGGTAAAATCGATACAAACAGTAAAACTTGGCTGGCATAAAAGTAATTTTTTGAGAAAACATCAAACAGAACCAAAGAGCTGAGCAAAAGGAGGGTCCCAAAATTTTTTGAATTTTGGGAAATTGTTGCAGCTGCAACAGGATGTTTGTGCAAAGCCTTGATGGAGATGTCAGAAAATGGTTTAGGGAGTTTCCTGCAAATTCTATCACCATCATAGAAGAGCTTCAGGACCTCTTCAAGAGACAATGGGGTGACACCAAAAACCATACTTATTATATAACTAAGTTTGGAGCCCTTAGGAGAAAGGAGGATGAAACCATTGCAGATTTTTCAAAAAGATTCAATAAAATGTACAACAGAATTCCTGCAGAAATAAAACCTTCAGAAACATCTACAAAACTCACATATGAAAATGCTTTCAATCATGAATTTTCTTTACTACTAAGAGAGAGAAGACCTGTTTCTTTACTAAATATGCAGGATGCATCATTAGAGGTGGAGTCTAACATATTGGCTTCCAATAGATTGAAGAAGGAAACAGCTTAGCAGATGTATGACAAGAAAGGTAAAAAGGAAGCAGCTCCAGGGGTTTCAACATCTCAGTCTTCAGAAGGAAAAATTGATGAGATGGCCAAGTTGGTGAAGATTTTAACTGAAAAATTAAACAAGTTAGAACTAGAAAGAAATTCAAGCAAGCCTGTTCAAGAAGGTGAAAGAAACCCTAACAATCAGAACCAATTCAGAAGACAATTTGCTCCTCGTTTCATACCTAGAGAACGAAGAAATAATGATATTCGGCGAGAAAGGAGAGAGACTGAGGATCAAAGGGTACCCCCACCTCTTCAAAGCAATGTTGTTGATGAAGAAGTGATATTTGAAGACACAGATCAGGATATGAACTATTTTGGAGAAAAGTTGACTGAGGGTTTTGTCACCGAAGAAGAATTTTTAAATGCAGAATATTATAATGCTGATATGTTTGAAACAGAAGATGATTTGAATCTAAAAATGACTGCTGTAACTACTGATGTCTGTCAGAATGAACCCAAGAAGACTTTGAATTTGATGTCAGGCCCAAAACAAGTAGTACAGAACCCAAAGAAGAAGGTAGTTGTACCTACTAAACAGCAATCTGATCCTGTGTCAGAGAAAAAACAAATTCCAGAAAAGCAAAAGAAGAACATGGAGGTTGAAGAGTTAAATAAAACTGTGCAGAATTTTAATCTGGAAAATGAATTAGGAAAAATAAAGATTCCTATGCCTTTTACTGAACTAATGAAAAATCCTTCTTACAAAGAATCAATTCTTAAAATGATTGGTTCAGCAAGCAATCAGCCTATTTCTGATACAGTGAATCTGCAAGAAGAAAATCCTAAGATTTTTATTGGATCAGCCTTGGCTGAAAAAACTGAGAATGAAGCAGGTGCTTCACCTCCATTTTAAATTACTCTGACAGTTCATGAAAACATGATACATAATTGTCTGTTAGATTCGGGAGCATCACACAACTTAATGCCAAAAGCTGTCATGGAGGCTTTAGGTCTGAGTATAACCAAACCCTATCATGATTTGTATGCATTTGATTCATGAGCTGTAAAGTATTTGGGTGTGATTAAAGACATGGTTGTCAGTTTGGCTCAATTACCAATGAAAAGTGTAATCATGGATGTGGTGGTAGCAGATATTACACCTAAATTTGGGTTACTTCTTTCTAGGTCTTGGGAAAAGAAAGTTGGTGGAACTTTACAAATGGATTTATCATATGCTACTATTCCTGTGTTTGGAGGAGAAAATAGAAGGCTATACAGAGAGCTTCAGTTTTCCTATATTGTGATAGATGACAAGAACCCTACAAACCATCCTCTGTATGTTGTTGATAAATATTTGGGTACTTGCATGTTACATTTTAGTGATGATGACAATACTGCTGGTTTGTTACAGGTTGAAAAGGAACATCCAGTTAAATGCAGCAAGGAACATGAAGATGAGCTTTGGCAATTATACTTTGATGGGTCATATTGCAAAGAAGGTGCTGGAGCAAGGGTTCTTCTCATATCCCCCGGTGGTGAAACAGTAAAACTGATGTATAAATTAGAATTCATTACTACAAACAATACTGCTGAATATGAAGCTTTGCTGTTAGGATTGAAGGCTGCTAAAGATCTGGGCATTCAACAGATTTCTGCATATGGCGACTCCGAATTAGTTGTTTAGCAGGTGAGAAACAACTATCAAGTGAAACAGGATTTGCTGAAAGTCTATCGAAATGAGGTATGGGACATGATTGATAATTATTTTGTAGCTTTTAACATTACCTATATTCCAAGGGACCATAATCAAACTACTGATTCATTGGCCTTAGCTGCTACACATTTTAGAATTCCCAAAACCACACAGTTGAGGTATCCCATTGAGGTTAGGTACAGACCATCTGTACCTGATAATGTAAAGAAATGGAGAGTGTTTGAAGATTACATTGAAATTAAAAGATTTTTGGATCTTACACATGAGTTTTCTAATTCCCTGATTGATCAAGAAGAAGATGATGAGGATGGAGAGGTTGAAGAGATTGTTGAAAATGAAATTGTTGGCTACAAGATAATTGAACTAAAAGGTAATTTCATCCCAAAAGGTTTGGTACCTTTAGAAAGGATATTTTCGAAAGGTAATACACCCCTAAAACCTGTTGTACAGTCTTCAGAAGATAATGTGGTGGATTGTAACATTGGCACTGTAGAACATCCTAGAATGGTGAAAATTTCAAAAGCACTCACAGCTGAACAGAGAAACAGGTATATAAAGTTGTTAAAGGAACATGTTGATGTCTTTGCATGGTCCTATGAAGAATTGAGAACATATGATACTGGAATTATACAACATAAAGTCCCTTTAAAACCGAATGTTAAACCTTTTCGTCAGAAATTAAGGAGGATTAATCCAGCCTTGTTTCCTATTATTGAAAAAGAAGTGAAGAAGTTATTAGATGCCAAGATCATTGTTCCTCTCAGGTACTCTTCATGGGTGGCTAATATAGTTCCTGTTAGGAAAAAGAATGGAGAAATCAGATTGTGTGTTGACTTTAGAAACTTGAACAGATCTTCACTAAAGGATAATTATCCTCTACCTAAAATTGAGCAAATATTGCAGAAGGTTGTTGGGGCATGGAGGATTTCTATGGTTGATGGTTTCTCAGGATACAATCAGATTTCTATGCATCCTGATGATAAGGAGAAAACAACTTTTACCACTCCCTGGGGAACTTTCATGTATGATAAGATGCCTTTTGGTTTAATGAACGCTGGAGCAACTTTTCAGAGGGCTATAGATATAGCTTTTGTCGGGGAAAAGGACAAGTTTGTGGTAATTTACTTAGATGATATTACTGTATTTTCACAATCAGATGACGAACATCTAAAACATTTGAAATAGACTTTCTTAAAATGCAGAAAATTTGGTTTGTCCTTGAATCCAAAGAAGTCACACTTTGTTTTATAGGAAGGAAAATTACTGTGTCATTTAGTTTCAGCTGATGGTATAAGGATTGACCCCGAAAGGGTAAAAGCAATATTGAAAATAAGTCTGCCCAGGAGTAAAAAATATGTCCAATCTTTCATTGGTAAAATCAACTTTCTGCGTTGGTTTATACCAAACTTTGCTGAGACTATCACGCAGATTACATCCATGCTAAAGAAGGATCAAGAAGTCAAATGGACCACTGAAGCAAAGAATTCATTTGAACAAATCAAGATGGCTCTTACTGAAGCCCCTGTATTAGTAAGTCCATATTTCATTAGAGAATTTATAACATTTTCCTTTGCATCTGAAGATACATTAGCAGTTGTTCTATTGCAAAAAGAATAAGGAGGGTCTTGAGAAACCTATTGCATTCTTCAGCAAAACTCTTAGAGATTCTGAATTAAAATACAACATCTTGGAAAAATAGGCTTATTCCTTGGTGAAAGCTTTGAAATTTTTCAGAATCTATGTTTTGCATTCCAAAGTTATTTCATATGTGCCTAATGCTGCTGTAAAAGATGTTTTGACACAGCCTGACAGCAAGGGGAAAGAGGCAAGTGGATTGCTAAAATCATGGAGTATGATGTAGATATCAGACCTACCAAACTAGTCAAGGGACAAGGTTTAGCCAAGCTGCTGGCTGAATCAAATTTCCAAGCTTTAGGATTGCATGTGATGGTAGAAGAGCTAGCTCAGGAAGAAAATCAAACAGAGTTAGAGAAAGAGAAGATTATGGACTTCTATTCAGCATCCACATGGTACGCAGAAATTGTGTATTTTCTGTTGTATTTGCAATGTCCTGAACTTTTAGATAGAAAAGTTGATAGATCTTTGAAGCTAAGAACTACTAAGTACTATTTGATAGAACAACAGTTATTTTGGAAGGACCCAAGGGGTATTCTACTCAGATGCTTAGATAAACCTGAAATTGAAGGGGTGATTTCTGAATCTCATGAGGGTGCTTGTGGAGGTCACAAGCACTGGAAGGAAACAGCATACAAGATCTTAAGAGATGGGTACTATTGGCCCTCTTTGTTTGCAGATGTATATCAGCAGGTAAGAGCTCGCATCCCTTGTCAAAAGTTTGCTAGTAAACAAAAATTCTTGTCATTACCTTTAAAACCAATTGCAGTAAGTGCCCCTTTCCAGCAGTGGGGTCTGGACTTTATAGGAGAGATAAGTCCATCTTCCTCAGGACAACACAAGTGGATTTTGACTGCAACAGACTTCTTTACCAAATGGGTGGAAGCTATCCCTACTAGGAATGCCACAGATAAGGTGATTATGGAATTTATTGAAGAAAATATCCTCAGTAGGTACGGGTGTCCTCAGAAAATAATAACAGATAATGCAAAAGCTTTTAAGTCTAAGGAAATGGAAGCATTTTGTGAAAAGAAGGGTATCTTGTTGAAACATTCAACTCCTTACTATCCTCAAGGTAATGGTTTAGCTGAGTCCTCCAGTAAAAATATCATTCAGAGTATCAGCAAACTGTTGAAGCATAATAAGAGATCATGGGATTCTATGCTGAAATATGCATTATGGGCTGATAGAATAACAGTCAAGCAAGCAATTGGAACTTCTCCTTTCCAATTAGTGTATGGTACAGATGCAGTTTTTCCTGTTCAGTTGGGCATTCCAGTGATGAAGTTCTTTCAGGATTGTCAGGAGGAACCCAATGATATGCAGAGAAGAATTTAAGCAATGATAGAGTTGCAGCAAAACAGAGAAAAAGTGGAAGAAAATGCACAGTTATATAGATTGAAGATAAAAGAAAGATTTGACAGGAAAATCCAAGATAACACTTTCTTAGTTGGTGACATGGTTCTAAGGTGGGATGCCAAGAAAGAGCAAAAAGGGAAACATGGAAAATTTGACAACCTCTGGTTTGGCCCTTTCCTAGTATCTAAGCTTTTGGAAAATAACACTTTTGTTCTACAGACTTTGGAGGGTGAGGAATTGTCAAGTCCAGTTAATGGACGATTTCTCAAGCAATTGTACAGTTTTTTAGGGAAATTTTAGTTTTTCATTGTATATACCGGTGTGAGTAAAACACAATAAGGACTCCATAGCCCAATGGAAATTTTGTAGATTAGCAGGTAGCAGAAAAGAAGGCACTGGTCTATAGGTTCTTGAAGCCTCACAAGGAGGACTTCATCCCGCAGCAGGAGCCAGATGTTAGGTCATGATTTTGTCTTCCTTAGTTTTATGCTTCTGTTTATGTTTTTGAAGCTTGCAATATTTTTGCTTCTAGGAAATTTTGGTTTATAACGGTTAATTTTGAGTTTAAGACTTTTAGTTTTCATCATTTTGATTTTTCCTATTTTTAAGCTTCCTTTTATAAATTTTGCTTAGAGTTCATTCTTGAAGGGTTCTACAAGGTATATATTGATTAAATAGTTTCATAAATGACACTAAGATTGAGATTAATCATATAAACCAAGTATTAAACCTGATTAGTGATTTAATGAGATGAAATTATGTATTTGGACTTTCTTGTAGCGCAAGAGCGAAATTAATACACTAGAGCGCTACAAGAAAGTCGCAAGTGCCAAAATAGTTATTTTTCAATCCGATTTTTTTAGGGGTTTCGTTCCTGAGGTGTTAACCAGATCAATTATCACATTTGATATGTGTCTTTCCAGGCTTATCATTGAAACAAGTGTATGGTCATCATGTGAGGGAGATCGTGGCAATTGTATGCAAATTCATGGCGAAAGATGACAATGAGTGGAACGAGGTAGAATTTTCGGGAATATGTTCTTAAGCTGAAGAATACGAAGGCATTGAAAGTCGTGGTGGAGACATATTGCTGAGAAATTGGAGTTTTGACATTTGAAGGAAGAATTAGGGATTCCCAGTGGTGACAGTTCGAAGTGATATGGACAATTGAAGACAGCTGGAACGTGCAATTCGACACCAAACCTTTGAAGGGATCGACTTCCAGTGCTTGTATTAAGCTTTTGAGCAGGTACCCCACGTGGCATTTGATAGGGTTTTTTAAATTTGGGGGTTTCTCTGATAAAGCCTATAATGTCAAAATTCTAAGGAAGGATATGAATTTGCTCACTCAATAGATTACGAATGATGAAATATTAATCAATATATCTAAGTATTCATCGTTTAAGCTAGTAAAGTTCAGAGAATAACTATTGGAGGTCCCTGAATTTGTGATTAGGTCAAATTGTTGAAATTTGGTACAAAACATTTCCTAAACTAGTGATAGGGAAGACTGTGAGAGTTTGAAAATAAATAGACTACCAAAACTGTGTGAATTTGAAGATAAATATACTACCAAATTATTGACAGGTGCTGCAAACCATAGTGAAAATGAAGAAGAGTGGAAAAAATAATAGGGCTGAGCCCACTAATCTCAGTTGGATAGATAAATTCCCAGAATGTGCTGAGCTATTTGAAAATGCATGATCGTTGATATTTTTCAAGAAAAATGATGGATACAATGCAGAGGTCTCCCATAAGTTTGCTCAGTGTTATGACAAAGACACTGTACCTTTTGATACTTTGAAATTCAAATTGACCAAAGAGTTGGTAGCTAAGGCAACAGGAGTTAAAAATGAGGGAGAACTATGGTTTAATAAAGTGTTGTTCACCTTTAATGCACAAAGGTTCCTACTGCCTGGTATAATTCCAGATTGGGCTAAGGGTGTACCCATTCATAACTTCAAGATTGAATGGGTAGAACCTATTAAGGTTTTACAAAACTATATTACATGTGAAGGAAGGTATGCCTTCGGTTTTAAATACCATTTCAGATTTCTTCAACACCTCAGTAATGAGACAAAGATGAACCTGCCCTTCTTCTTGCTAAAGAGCCTACAGAAGATGTCTTGCAGAATCAAGGAACACAAAAATCATACTAAACAGTCCATTTTTCACAATGGACTTATCAAACTCATTATCAACAGTGTTTTGCAGAATAAAGGAAAAACTTGGGAATATTTCCTTTTTTGGTCAGGGTTTCAGAATAGTCAAGAAGGACAGTCTAATAGAAAACAAGCCAATAAAGGACAAACCTTGATCAGAAAGCTAAGCCTAGAAGATAAAGGTTAAAGATGAAGACAGTATTAAATTGGAGGAAGTTGCAGAGCCTGCAAAAGAATATTGTGAGTCTAAACAACATCTAAATGACATTGAGAGCAAAGATTTGTAGTCTGATAATAAGGAGAGCGAGCCTGTTCAGGATGATGCACCAGCAAAGACATTTGTTGCTGAAAAGATTGTACTTGCAGAGAAATTTTCAGGTGATGAAGAGGGTACTAAAGTCCAATCACAGTCCTGTCAGAGGATGAGACATGCATGTTTGAGGAGGATAAACTTCCTGTTATTGATGAAAATAAGGTTGGCACTAAAAAGGAATTTCACAGCAAGGAAGATGAGGTAGCAGTACCAAAGAGAAAGAAGCTAAAAGTCATTGAATTTGCCTCAGTCACCCATCAGGGCAAAACTTTCAAAATGTTAGGGGAACTTCCTCCTGGGTGGAGACCAAAGACTAGACCCAGAAACAAGCTCAGGCTGAATATGAAGAAATTGCTAAACCCTAAATTGAATAAAGAATGAGTAACTATGATAGATGACTCCTCCTCTGATGAAAAATTGGATGTTGATAACGGTGACAGTAAAGGAAAAAGGCCAATGAAATCAGAAAGAGAATCTGCCCTTACTAAGACTAAACTGTCTGATATATTTTTAGAGATACGAAGTCAAATGTTGCAGGAACAGCAAGAAGGTGAGATAGAGGTTTCACACTCAGAAAAGAAGCTGGTGGTTGATGAAAATGTTCCCTATGAAGTTGAAACTGAAGAAAACCTAACTTTTCCTGAAACTCCTACAGAATTGCTACCAGAAGATGAAGAAATCTATAGGAGACTAAACATTACATGGCTTCCAAAAGAGATGCAAAGCACAGCAAGAAATAAAGCATTTGATTCAGAAAAAGAGAATTTACAGAGAACTGTAAAACAATATAAATATCAGGTGGAATATATGCAGGAGACAAATGATGGCTTGGTTATGGAAAATAGAAGACTCGGAGAGGATCTGGATGAGGTGAATAGCCACTATCAGGAGCTGATTATAGTCTCAAAGGAGGCATTGAAAAGAAAAGGAAATACAGAGTCTCAATTTACAATGTTAAAACAAACCATCAAAGATCTACAGCAGCAAAATGAAGAACTCACTAGAAAGATGGCAGAGATGGAAGCAGAGCAACTGAAGGCTAGAAGAAAGGCCCAAGCCCTAGAAGGGATAGCCTTGTTAGCAGAAGCAACTAAAGATCTATGAAGCTTGTTAACACAATCAGTTATTAGTTATGTTTGGAAGGATATTTCATTTTTGTAATTATTATTTTGATAGAACTATTTCAATGAGTAGGCTGAAAAGCAATTAAGGTTTAGTCTTTAATAAATTTTGAAGGATAGTATTAATGCATGTCACAAAGAGGACTAAGGGTTCGATTTTTTGGCTGGCAAGAGGAGGTCTTCAGACTTGTTCATAAGCCAAGTAAATGACTCTCATGTGTATTTGAAAGACTAATTATGAAATATATGCTCTATTTACCCTTCAGTTTGTTCTCTGGTTTCATTTATAGCTTGTTTTAGCTACTCAATTGGTAATTTCATCGCTGGTTTAAAGTTTTTACACTTGTAGTGCTTGCCATTTGTGGATGAACTTCAGTGTTATTTTTCAGTTGGATACATGGTTATTATGTTATGCATTTCAATTTTTCTATGCTTGTGATTTAGTTTTATTTGGGTTATGAATGTATTCCCTTTTGTCATCAAACTTCACAACCAGAAAACTTTAAAAAAAACCCCAAAAACCCTGTTTTGTTTTATCGAGATATTTGAGATTATGTTGGCTTGTTTTCTTGTAGTCTAGAAACAATTTTTGGCATAAACATCAGTTGGTGACATGGTTCTAAGGTGGGATGCCAGGAAAGAGCAAAAAGGGAAACATGGAAAATTTGACAACCTCTGGTTTGGCCCTTTCCTAGTATCTAAGTTTTTGGAAAATAACACTTTTGTCCTACAGACTTTGGAGGGTGAGGAATTGTCAAGTCCAATTAATGGATGATTCCTCAAGCTTTTCTACCGTTTTTTAGGGGAATTTTAGTTTTTCATGGTATATACCAGTGTGATTAAAACACAATAAGGACTCAATAACCTAATGGAAATTTTGTAGATTAGCAGGTAGCAAAAAAGAAGGCACTGGTCTACAGGTTCTTAAAGCCTCACAAGGAGGACTTCATCCCACAGCAAGAGCCAGATGTTAGGTCATGATTTTGTCTTCCTTAGTTTTATGCTTTTGTTTATGTTTTTGAAGCTTGCTGATACTTTTGCTTCTAGGAAATTGTGGTTTATAAAGGTTAATTTTGAGTTTAAGCCTTTTAGTTTTCATCATTTTGATTTTTCCTATTTTTAAGCTTCCTTTTATAAATTTTGCTTGGAGTTCATTCTTGAAGGGTTCTACAAGGTATATATTGATTAAATAGTTTCATAAATAACACTAAGATTGAGATTAATCATATAAACCAAGTCTTAAAATTGATTAGTGATTTAATGAGATGAAATTATGTGTTTCGACGTTCTTGTAATGCAAGAGCGAAATTAATACACTAGAGCGCTACAAGAAAGTCACGAGTGCCAAAATAGGTATTTTTCAGTCCGATTTTTCCAGGGGTTTCGTCCCTGAGGTGTTAACGACGTCAATTATTACATTTGATATGTGTCTTTCCAAGCTTATCATTGAAACAGGTGTATGGTCATCGCGTGAGGGAGATCGTGGCAATTGTATGCAAGTTCTTGGCGAATGATGACAGTGAGTGGAACGAGGCAGAATTTTCAGAAATATGTTCTTAAGCTAAAGAATACGAAGGCATTGAAAGTCGTGGTGGAGACATATTGCTGAGAAATCGGAGTTTTGACATTTGAAGGAAGAATTAGGGCTTCCCGGCGTGGACAGTTCGAAGTGATATGGACAATTGAAGATAGCTAGAACGTGCAATTCGACACCTATCCTTTGAAGGGATCAACTTCCAGCACTTGTATTAAGCTTTTGAGCAGGTACCCCGTGTGCCATTTGATAGGGTTTGTTAAATTTGGGTGTTTTCTGATAAATCCTATAATGTCAAAATTCTAAGGAAGGATATGAATTTTCTCACTCAATAGATTATGAATTATGAGATATTAATCAATATATCTATGTATTCATTGTTTAAGCTAGTAAAGTTCAAAGCCAAACTATTGGAGGTCCCTGAATATGTGATTAGGTCAAATTGTTGAAATTTGGTACAAAACATTTCCTAAACTGGTGATAGGGAAGACTGTGAGAGTTTGAAAATAAATAGACTACCAAAACTGTGCGAATTTGAAGATAAATAGACTACCAAATTATTGACAGGTGCTGCAAACCATAGTGAAAATGAAGAAGAGTGGAAAAACTAATAGGGCTGAGCCCACTGATCTCAGTTGGATAGATAAATTCCCAGAATGTGCTGAGCTATTTGAAAATGCAGGATGGTTGATATTTTTAAAGAAAATTAATGGATACAATGTAGAGGTCTCCCATAAGTTTGCTCAGTGTTATGACAAAGACACTGTATCTTTTGATACTTTGAAATTCAAATTGACCAAAGAGTTGGTAGGTGAGGCAACAGGAGTTAAAAATGAGGGAGAACTATGGTTTAAGAAAGTGCCATTCACCTTTAATGCACAAAGGCTCCTACTGCCTGGTATAATTCTAGATTGGGCTAAGGGTGTACCCATTCATAACTTCAGGCCTGAATGGGTAGAACCTATTAAGGTTTTACAAAGCTATATTACAAAGCTATTTTTAAATACCATTTCAAATTTCTTCAACACCTCAGTAATGAGTCAAAGATGAACCTGCCCTTCTTCTTGCTAAATAGCCTAAAGAAGATGTCTTGCAGAATCAAGGAACGCCAAAATCATACTAGACAGTCCATTTTTCACCATGGACTTATCAAACTCATTATCAACAGTGTTTTGTAGAGTAAAGGAAAAACTTGGGAATATTTCCTTTTTTGGTCAGGGTTTCAGAATAGTCAAGAAGGACGGTCTAATAGAAAACAAGCTGATAAAGGACAGACCTTGATCAGAAATCTAAGACAGAAGATAAAGGTTAAAGATGAAGACAGTATTAAATTGGAGGAAGTTAAAGAGCCTACAAAAGAAGATTGTGAGTCTAAACAACATATAAATGACATTGAGAGAAAAGATTTGCAGTCTGATAATAAGGAGAGTGAGCCTGTTCAGGATGATGCACCAGCAGAGACATTTTTTGCTGAAAATATTGTACTTCTAGAGAAATTTTCAGGTGATGAAGAGGATACTAAAGTCCAAAAACAAATTCCAATCACAGTCTTGTCAGAGGATGAGACATGCCTGTTTGAGGAGGAAAAACTTCCTGTTATTGATGAAACTAAGGTTGGCACTAAAAAGGAATTTCACAGCCAGGAAGATGAGGTAGCAGTACCAAAGAGAAAGAAGCTAAAAGTCATTGAATTTTCCTCAGTCACCCATCAGGGAAAAACTTTCAAAATGTTTGGGGAACTTGCTCCTGGGTGGAGACCAAAGACTAGACCCAGAAACAAGCTCATGATGAATATGAAGAAATTACTAAACCCTAAATTGAATAAAGAAGGAGTAACTGTGATAGATGACTCCTCCTTTGATGAAAAATTGGATGTTGATAAGGGTGATAGTAAAGGAAAAAGGCCAATGAAATCAGAAATAGAATCTGCCCTTACTAAGACTAAACTGTCTGATATATTTTTAGAGATACGAAGTCAAATGTTGCAAGAATAGCAAGAAGGTGAGATAGAGGTTTCACACTTAGAAAAGAAGCTGATGGTTGATGGCAATGTTCCCTGTGAAGCTGAGACTGAAGAAAACCTGAGTTTTCCTGAAACTCCTACAGAATTGCTACCAGAAGATGAAGAAATCTATAGGAGACTAAACATTCCATGGCTTCCAAAGGAGATGCAAAGCACAACAGGAAATAAAGCATTTGATTCAGAAAAAGAGAATTTACAGATAACTATAAAACAATATAAATATCAGGTGGAATATATGTAGGAGACAAATGATGGCTTGGTTATGGAAAATAGAAGACTCAAAGAGGATCTGGATGAGGTGAATAGCCACTATCAGGAGCTAATTGCAGTCTCAAAGGAGACATTGAAAAGAAAAAGAAATACAGAGTCTCAATTTACAATGTTAAAACAAACCATCAAATATCTACAGCAACAAAATGAAGAACTCACTAGAAAGATGGCAGAGATGGAAGCAGAGCAACTGAAGGCTAGAAGAAAGGCCCAAGCCCTAGAAGGGATAGCCTTGTTAGCAGAAGCAGCTAAAGATCTATGAAGATTGTTAACACAATCAGTTACTAGTTATGTTTTGAAGGATATTTCATTTTTGTAATTATTATTTTGATAGAACTATTTCGATGAGTAGGCTGAAAACCAGTTAGGGTTTAGCCTTTAACTAATTTGGAAGGATAGTATTAATGCATGTCACAAAGAGGACTAAGGGTTCGATTTTTTGGCTGGCAAGAGGAGGTCTTTAGACTTGTTCATAAGCTAAGTAAGTGACTCTCATGTGTATTTGAAAGACTGATTATGAAATATATGCTCTATTTACCCTTCAGTTTGTTCTCTGGCTTCATTTATAGCTTGTTTTAGCTACTCAATTGGTAATTTCATTGCTGGTTTAAATTTTTTACACTTGTAGTGCTTGCGATTTGTGGATGAACTTCAGTGTTAATTTTCTGTTGGATACATGGTTATTATGTTATGCATCTCAGTTTTTCTATGCTTGTGATTTAGTTTTATTTGGGTTATAAATGTATTCCCTTTTGTCATCAAACTTCACAACCAGAAAACTTTTAAAAAAACCCTAAAAACCCTATTTTGTTTTATTGAGATATTTGAGATTATGTTGGCTTGTTTTCTTGTAGTTTGGAAACAATTTCTAGCATAAACAGGCGGGATATCAACCATTGTAATCATGTCTTACCTATTCAATCATTAATATATATATTATTATAATGGCTTATCTGGTTTATCAAGTCTTTTGGTGAATTCATTGTGTGAGAGAATATTTATTCGGATCACCTATATTAGTTGTTAAGGGATAGTAAATTATATCCTATCACCACCCATACCTATCATGCTATATTTTATAGCCTGTTTTTGCTTCTCATTTTAAATCATTTGCTTGTTTTTTGCACATGATTTTATTCATTTTTAAGTTTGGATTTTAAGTTACTTTAAACCTTTTCTTTGATTGTTATGTTTTGTATTTAGGTGATTTCGTAGATTTTTTTCCAATTTTGGCTTTACCTAGCAAGATTTATAATTTTCAAGGGCTTGTAGGATGCTTATATGAATTAAAGGTCGTAAAAAATATCATAAAATTTTATTCTAAGTCATTCAACCAAAGTTAACCCTTTGTTGTGAAGTCTATTTTTGATAATTATTGAAACAGGCATTCTTGTAGCGTAAGCGCGAAAAAGTTACACACGCACGCTACAAGAAAATCACGCTATCTGAAAATCATGATTTTTGGTTCAAAGTTTTTGAAATTCGTGCATAGGAGAGGTCATTCATACTTGTCAATGGGTTTGATACGACTTTTAGGCCTGAGTGATCATTGTGACAGCTGTTAACAGTTCAAACAAGCAATCATTAGGGTAAGTTGTGATGGTCTAGAAGTTATGATACAAAGTAGTGGAACATTGATAATTATCCATGATGAGGAAAATTCGCCTTGAATTACACATCTCCTGAAGTGCATGAAGAGCATATGAGTTCGTGCCAAAATTTTAGCAATCTGTAATCCGATTTTGAAGCAGGTCGATAATTTAGGGCTTTGAAGGGCGATTGTTTGGTACTATTATGGCGGTTAGAGGAGGATTAAAGAATGAAATTGGACACCTAGTAGACAGGAAAACGCATTTCTAGCAGTTGAATTCACTATTTCTGACAGGTAGGAGGTGGATTTCTATCATATTCCCTGTATTTGGGTTTTCATTGACAGAAGATTAATTATGGAATTTAATGAAGAATGCTAGTATATAAACCAAACTGATGCTAAATGTCAAATTTTCTCTGTCAATGGAATTAAAATACTTATCAGTCTAAGTGATAAAATCCAATTTGGGGGTTTGGTTTCCCAACATAGCATTGTCTGTCAAATTTCCAATATCTGAATAGAATTAGAGATTTTTACTGAAAGAAGCAATTTAACAATCATTTAAAATGAAGAGGAGTGGGAAAACAAACAGAGTTGAACCCTCAGACATGTCTTCGGTTCAAGCTTTCCCAGACTGTGCAATATTTATTTTAGAGGCTGGATGGTTAAGCTTTTTTTAGAAGATTGGTGGGCGTCACACAGAGGTCTCATATAAGTTTGCTCAGTGCTTGGATAAAGATATTATTAATTTTGATACCATGAAGTTTGAGTTGACCAGAGAACTGATAGCAGAAGCTACAAGGATCCCAGATGAAGGTGAATATTGGTTTAAAAAAGTAACTTTTACCTTTGATGCACAGAAATACTTACTTCCATATGTGGTAGCAGACTGGGGTAAAGGAGTACATATCTAGAAATTAAACCAGAATGGAGAGCGCCAATAAAAATTCTGCAAAGTTATATTACTTGTGAAGGAATATTTGCATTTGTTTTTAAGTATCATTTCAGGTTTTTACAGCATCTTAACCATGAAGCAAAGACGAATCTTCCATTATTTTTCCTTAAAAGTCTACAAAAGATGTCTAGCAGGGTAAAGGAGCATCAAGACCAAACTAAACAATCTGTATTTCATCATGGGCTTATAAAGCTAGTCATAAGTACTGTGCTTCAAAAGAAGGAGAAAACATGGGATTATTTACTATTTTGGTCTCAATTTCAAACAAAGAAGGAATATCAAGCTCACAAAAGATAGTTGAATAAAGGTCATAATTTGGTCAAGAGACTGAAAAAGAGAGTCACAGTCAAGATTGAAAAAGATAATGTACCAGAAAAATCTATGACTCAAGGAGATGATAATGTTGAAGTTGAACAGCAGACCAATATTGAGGAAAATTAAATTGCAAAGGCAGAAGTGAAAGATGTGGAGCCTATAGAAGATACTCTTCATGTAGAACTGAACCAAGGAGTAAAGGAAAATTTGAAAAAACAGGAACAAGTTCCTATTACAGTGCAGTCTGAAGATGAGGAAAAGTCATTATCTAATGAAGCTAGGGTTGACACCGAACAGGATGTACAGAAACATTCTGAAGAAGGGGTAATGTCACGAGAGATAAAAAGGAAGGCTGTCCAGCTAGCTTCTATCAAACATCAAGGAAAAGCTTTAAGCATGTTAGGGGAAATTGGGATAGGTTGGAGGCCCAAGACTAGACCTAAGAACAAACTCAGATTGAATATGAAGAAATTTTTAAACCCTAAACTAGCTCAAAAGAAAATCACAGTCGTTGAAGACTCTTCATCTCAAGAAGAGCTAGAAGACAATGAAGATCTAAATGAAAAGGAGATGAAGGGTAAGAAGAAAATTACTTCAGAAAGAAAAGTTAGCTTTCACTGAAACAAAAATTTCAGAGATATTTGAGGAAGTTTGATCATATCCATAAATCGAAGGCGAAACTGCCAATAAAAATCTTCATAGCCATAAATCCCAGGCGAATAAGGTATTTTTAACAAATTCGAGTGATTTCTATGGGCGATGGGAACAAATTTTACAGGAATCGGGGAGGCGAAATAAGTTTTTTGGCCTCTCCCTCCGAAAATGAAGGGGACTATTACCCTAATTACTATTATTTTTTATTTAAATTTTGAGCGAATTATTTAAAATTTCGAAAAAACTTTCTTTATAAAAATTCACCCTCCAAATTTTCTAAGTGCCCCTAAGTTCGCCCTTGTGCGACTATTCGCCCCTAAAATTAACCATTTCTATTTCTCATTATTAACTATGTTTAATTTATCAGTCATGAACTCCCGTAGTTTCTTTTCTGCAACGTTTCTTTAGCAATGTCCTTTCCACACCAAACTCTCCACAACATATATTTCTACATTAAGCTTTCCGAACCGACCTTTCCGCAATTTGCGGGAACTTATTCCTTCCGCACTAGCGGATTGCGGATTGTGGATGTTCTTTTTTCTTTTTCTCAAAAATTTCTTCCACAATTATCCTTCCACAACTACCTTTCCACAATCAAAAACTCTTTCCTTCCGCACTTGCATATTGCCAATTGCGGGTATGTATTTCAAAATTTCTCAAAAATTTCTTCTGCAATTCGTGTTCTGCAAGTATTATGAACCATCAATCGTTTTGTAGAATACTTATTTTTCATTGATTAGTTATCAAACATGAAGCTTCACTTTGGCACTCTTGAATGTTATTTTCCACGCATATTTACTTTGCAGATCCTTTTCCTGTCGCCAATCTATTCTCTTGATACAATATGAGTCATCTAACCTATGCTAAATAAGATTATTGCAACTCAACAACCCTATGTTGATTAATCATAATATCTATCAATCAATTTAGTTTAATCATACTTGATCCCCTCGTTGGATCGTCTCATGTGTCTTTCCATCTTTATCACATATGTCATCACTTGCCTTGCCATTGTGTCATCACTTATTCCTTTGTCATTACTAAGCCCATTTTGACATCAATGAAAACTTCATTTCAACATTCTCCTCCTTTGGCATTGATGGAAACATTAAATATCCCCCCCCCCTTTGACAACAATGGCAAAGGTTTCCTTCTGATAGCTCCCCCTGTCAATTAATCTCCCCCTGACATGTTGCTTTTTCTTCTACATCCCTTTTTTATTGTGAGGATATTACTCCCAACTTATCCCTAAGATGCTCAAATGCTTCTTTGGGCAGTGTCTTAGTGAATATATCAGCAATATGTTCTTTAGTATTAATATATTCCAATCTGACAACTTTTCGAGACACTTAATCTCTTAGAAAGTGATATTTTATCAGTATGTGCTTTGTTTTGGAGTGCATGACAGGATTTTTTGATATGCTTAACTTGTATTGTCACAATTTATTACTATTGGATGCTCATACTCCACAAGTAATTCTTATAATTTCTACTTCATCCAAATGACTTGAGTACAACATGATGCAACAACAATATATTCATCCTCTGTTGTAGATAGTGCTATGGAAGATTGTTTCTTGCTTAACCATGATATCAAACAATTTCCCTAAAATAATGTTGCTCCACTAGTACTCTTTCGGTCATTGACAATTTCTTCCCAATCTGCATCAACGAATGCTTTTAAATTGAAGTCTTGACATTTTGGGTACCATAAATGATAATTCATAGAGCCTTTTAGATATATAAAGATTCTTTTTACTATAGCCACATGTGTTTCTTTGGGAGTTGATTGAAATCTAGAAACCAATCCTACATCTTGCATTACATCTAGTCTTGTAGATGTTACATATAGAGAATTGTCTATCATAGATCTATACATGGTATGATCCACTTCTAAGGATTCATCATTTTTGCTTAGTTTACAACCAGTGATCATAGGAGTATTCACAGGCTTGGAGTCTTCCATCTTAAACTTCTTAAGAATATATTTGATGTAATTGGTTTTAAAAATGAAGATTCATTTCTCAAACTGATAGACTTATAATCCCAAGAAGAATTTTAATTCACCCAACATTGACATTTCAAATTCCTTCTCCATTTCAGAAGCAAAATTTACACTTCATATTTGCATATTGCTTCCAAATATGATATCATCCACACAAACAATAACAATGATCATATTATTATCTTCAATCTTTATGTAGAGGTTACTATTAGTGGATCCTCTTTTATGTCCATGTTGCTTCAAGTAGTTATCTAGCCTTGAAAAACATGTTCTTGGGGCTTGCTTGAGACCATAGAGTGCCTTTTTTAGTTTGGAAACATAGTCTCTATTCTCTAATAAGAGAAAATTTCTGGCTATTCGATGTAGACTTCCTCTTCTAGTTTCACATTTGTAAATGCAGACTTGACATCCATTTGATACACTTTGAAGTTTTTGTAACATGAAAATGCCCAAAACATTCTGATTGCTTCAAGTCTTGCTACAGGTGCAAAGGTTTCTTCAAATCAATACCTTCCACTTGAGCATATCCTTTACATACTAACCTTACTTTGTTTATTATTACTTTTCCATTTTTATCTAACTTTTTTTTGAAGATTCATTTGGTCCCAATGACATTCTTTCCTTCATGTCTTGGGACAAGTTCCCAAGTTTGGTTCTTCTCAATTTGAACCAATACTTCATTCATGGCCTTGATCCAATTTTCATCCTTAATGGCTTCTGTGATTTTCTTAGGTTCCACCACTGATAGTAAGGATTTTTCATTAAACATTAGTTTCCTTCTTTTACTGACTCCGGCATCTTTGTCACCTATGATTTTTGTTTGAGGATGATTCTTTTGTATTCTCCTAGATGGAGCTTTTGTATCAGATCTTGTAGAGTATTCTTCTTCACTTTCTTGAGAGTCTTCCTTTTTTGCTCTTTCTTCTTCTTCTTCAATAGAATCCTCCTCTAGTGAAATTTATTCTTTTTGTTTATCATATATTTCTTCATCATCAATTTCTTCAACATCCTCACTTTCTTGGATTTGTATTCTTTTTGACTTAGTATCATCAACAATTACACTTGCACTTTCTATGGTCTTGTCCGATTTTAGATTATAACATATATATGCCCTTTTTGTGGAAGAATATCCAGGAAATATGCATTCATCCACTCTAGAATCAAACTTCTGTAGATTATCATCTTCTCTTTTTATGTCGCATTTACTTCCAAAAACTCTAAAATATTTAACTAAAGTTATTCTTCCAAACCATATCTCATAAGAAGTCTTGTCATTATTCATTATGAGATGTCCTATGTTTTCTATATAGACAGTTGTATATATTTATTCTCTCCAATATCCATTAGGAATTTTTGCTTCATTAAGCATATTCTAGCTACTTCCTGGACTTTCTTGTTCTTTCTCTCAACTACTCCATTTTGCAGAGGAGTTTTTGCTATTGAAAACTACCTCTTGATTCCATGAAATTCACAAAACTCATTAAATTCATTTGAGATGAACTCTCCACCATTATCTGATATTAGACAGTTAATCTTGTGATTTTCTTAATTCTCAACAAGTTATTTGAATGCTTTGAATTTCATAAAGGCTTCTGATTTTTCTTTAAGAAATGTCACCCAAGTCATCCTTGTGTAATCATCGATTAATAACATAAAGTAATATTCACCTTGAAGGTTTTTAGTCCTTGTTTGTCCTCAAAGATCAGTGTGAATTAATTCTAATGGCTGAGAGGTTGTATGTTCTTTGACCTTGAAGCTTGTTCTTATTTGTTTCCCATGAAGACAGTTTCTACAAACATGATTTGGTGGTTTTATGATCTTTGGGATATTTCTTACAACTCCCTTCTTACTAATTTTTACAAGCTTGTCAAAATTTAGGTTCCCCATCCTTCTATGCCACAACAAACTTTCAGCAATTTGACTCATATACCATTGTTCTTCATTTTCTAGAATATACACATTGCTTGGAGTTCTCATAGCAGTCCCAAGAATTTTTTTCTGAATCTTTTCTTCTGATTTCACACTTCTTGGAATCGAATATACATATGTGTCCTTGCTCACATGTTTGTATCACACTTAAAAGATTAGGTTTTAAGTTATTTACAAGTAAAACATTTCCATCTTTCATTTTTTCTCTAATAGCTATTGTACCCTTCCCAATTATCTTAGAGGATATATTATCTCCAAAAGTGACTTTTCCTTTTTTATTTCTTTTTAGGCTTATAAACTTGTTTGGGTCTCATGTCACAGTGTTTTGAGCATCCACTGTCCACCTGCCATAGTTTTTATTTTTCTGTGGCACATAGAGATAATGAACATTTCACATCATCCTTCTTCTTCCAAGCCTTCCTATCCCTTTTTTCATGATATTTTGAGGTGTCATCCATAGGAATCACTAGTTTTCATTTTCTAGCAATGTGCCCTTGATTACCACATTTGTAACATTCTATACTATAACTCTGTAAAGGAGTAAAATAATTATAGTTTCTTCCTTTTGGATTACTTCTAGTACCACTTTTCTTATAAAAGGAAGTTTGTGGTGTAATTTCTTTCTCAACAGGAACCATTAGTTTACAATTTCTATTCATATGTCCAAAATAGTTACATGTATAACAATTTCCTGAGAAGAGTTGTTGTTGTCTACTTTTCATTGGTCTTTTAGGCATCATATTTGTTCTTTGTAAGAGAGAAGCAAATTTCTTACTTTCTTCCCTTTTGATTTGGCTCTTGAGTGCATCAGCATAGCTTCTTTTATTTCCATCCGGGTTTGTGCAAGAAGAATGTACTGGTTTATTTTCTTTGTCAAATCCTAATCCATATTTATCGCTTGTTGGTCTTTGGACACATAATATTTCATCTAAATTATTTGAGCTTTTCTCAAACTTTGATTTGATAGCTTCTTCATCCAACTTCTTTCTAAGGAACATAATCTCTTCTTCAATTACTTCATATTCTTGTGTTCTCTTTTTGAGTTGTTGTTCTATATTGTTCTCAACCTTTTTGGCTACTAGAAACTTATTTTTTAAGTCAGCAATAATTCTTTCTGTGTCATTTTTTTCTCTTCAATTTATGTCATATGATTTTTTTTTATTTTTGTACATCCTTTTATACTTCCCTAATTCTTCAACATCACCTACAAGTTCTGCTTCAAGATGTACCACACCTTCTATTTTTTCTTCATAGATTTCGCTCTCTAATCCCATGAATAGGACTTCACCATCTTCACTTATCTCTGCATCTTCATTGTCTTCCTTGGAATAGAATTTTTTCTTATTTTTCTTAAACTTATTTTGTACATGGTCTTACTCTTTGATCTTTCTTATGACAACAAGTTTCGTCATCGTCACTATCCTCTTTTTTGGGTAAGAAAACTTATTGGAAAAATGTATAATCCTTCCACAATTAAAACATTTAAATGTAGTTTTCCTTTGTAGTTTTCAGTACCTTTCTCAAGTTTCTTGATGGAAAGAGATTCTTCATCATCTAGGTTCTTGGATAAGACTTTAAATGTTGCTTCTTTCTTTGATGATTCAATTTGTCCAATTCTCATCTCATAAGCAGTGAATATCCCATGTAGTTCATCTACTATCATAAGTTTAATATCATCGCGTTCTTATACAGTGGACACCTTTGAGTCATACCTCATTGGCAGCGTTCTTAGTACTTTTTAGACCACTTATTTCTCCTTTATTTCTCCTCCAACACCTCTAATAGCATCAACAATTTCATCTACTCTTAGAATATATTCTGCAATATTTTCTTCCTCTTTCTTTTTTCGGCTTTCAAAGTGTCCTTTGTATCTTTGAAGTTTGGACTCTTTGACTTTGGGTGCTCCTTCATAGACACATTTTAGTATTTCACAGGCATGTTTGGATGTATTGCATTACATGACTTTTACAAATACTGAATTTGTTAACCTACTCAAAATTGAATTTAGTGCTTTTGAATTGGCCTCATATTGGTCTAGCTCATCTCATACTTTATATTCTCTTTAAACAGACCTACAGAATTTGTATCCAAGATACATTAGATGGCACTTCATTCTTACACTCCAATATGTATAATTGTCTCCCGTAAATAATGGAGGTATGTTAGTGGCTAACCCTTCTTGTTGATCCATAGTGGTTTTTAATAGGATCTTCCTTCTAGTGATTACACCGTAGTGAAGGATCATGCTCTGATACCAATTGTTGAAATATTGGACAATACTGAGAGGGTGGGTTGAATCAGTATTAAGAGTTTTTAATAATTAAAACCACTTTTAATTTACTTATTAACACACTTGATAAACAAAAACACACAGAACACAAATTTATCATGGAATCCCAATTGGGTAAACCACCAATACATCCTATTACTGCAAAATTATATTTACAAATAGTTTTTTCCTGCTACTACAAACAAGGATGGTACTACAACCTATTTACCAGCAAATACTGGAAGGAGGATACAACCCCCTATTTAATCAGTTGTTGTTGAAAGTATTCTACGACACCATGTTTACTAGAAACCACTGGAAGCAGGCTATGACCCCCTTGCAAGCTTGTTTCCTACCCTAGCGCCTCCCAACCTCCATTGTATGATAATTTGATATATGACTATTCTACATCAATCGATCTTCCAATTGAATGTACAAATATACTTATTTGAAGGTTTAAAGCATTGTTTATATAACTTCATACATATCTCTTCATCCAACAGTCACATATCTTCATTGTGACTCTTCACAGACAAACAAAATAATTTGAAATTACTTCTATGTTTGTTGCTTTTAACTATTTTTAATTTATTATTCACGACCTTCTATAGTTTCTTTTCTGTAACGTTCTTTCAGCAATATCCTTTCCACAACAGATATTTCCACATTAATATTTCTGAACAGACCTTTCCGCAATTTGCGGGAACTTATTCCTTCTGCAATTGTGTATTGCGGATGTGCATTTTGATTTTTCTCGAAAATTGCTTCTACAATGACCTTTGCACGATCGAAAACTCCTTCCTTCCACAATTGCGGTTTGCGAATTGCGGGTATGTATTTCAACTTTTCTTGAAAATTGCTTCCGCAATTCGTCTTCCACAAATCTTATAAACCATCAATCATTTTGCAGAATACTTCTTATCCATTGATCAATTATAAAACATGAAGCTTCACTTTGGTGCTATGGAATGTTATTTTCCACACATATTTACTTTGTGTATCCTTTTCCTGTCGTCGATCTATTCCCTTGACACAATTTGAGTCGACTAACCTCTTATAAATAAGTTTATTGCAACTCCACGACCCTTTGTTGATTAATCAAAGGATCGATGAATCAAATTAGTTTGATCGGATTTGATCCCATCACTGGATCATCTCACGTGTCTTTCCATCCTTATCACATATGTCATTTCTTTCCTTGTGATTGTGTCATCACTTATTCCTTTGTCATTATTGAACCCCTTTTGACATCAATGACAACTTCATTTCAACAACTTATTTTTACTTTACTCTAGCAATATCCATGAAAGGTTTTCATATATTGATCAAACATTTGAATTTTAGTTGATTTGATTAAAGATATGATATAATTAGCAATGTATTGTTTCTTTATTTATATTGGAAATTTCCAATGTTCTTTTTATGAAGAATTAGTATGTAAATATGATAATATTACTATTTTTGGGTGGATGTTGAGAATTTTCGATAAACTCCTTCAGAAATGCTATGTTTTAAATTTGAATTTTTAATGATATTTGATCATTTTGATATTTTGATATATTTGAAATTAACAAAATGGATGCAAAAAAAAAATGTTATATTTCACAATTAGTAATTGAAATTTAAATTCTTAATTAACAGTAGATGCAAAACAAAACACAAAATGGATGCAGTGTTAGACAGGATACTAGTTGCAAAGGTAGATGAAAAACATGACACAAAAGTAGACATCACACAAAACGCAAAAGTGGATGTAAAAGTGGATGTCACATAAGACAAATGTGGACACAAAAATGGACGTCACACTACACATAAAATTGGACGCAAAATTGGATGCAAAAAATAGACATGATTAATGGCCCAAAACTAGGTTGAATACTAGGCCCAAAACTATATGCAATAATAGATGCAAAAGTGGATTCGCCACTGGACGATAAAGTTGGCATAAAATTAGGTGCATCATTCGATATAAAACCAAGCACAACACTAGATGAAAAACTGTAAAATGGGATGAAACATTGGATGTATAATAGGACACAACATTAGACACAAACATGGGTGCAACACAAGGTGCAATGCTGGGTGCAAACCTAGATGCAAAAAAATACATCAACATAGATGGAATAGTAGATGCAAACCTAGATGCAAAACAAGACGTGAAATAGGATGCTATTTTGGGCACAAACATAGGCGCAAAAAAATATGTAAAACGGGATGCAAAATTAGAATTAAAAATAGACATAAAACTAGATGCAAACCTAGATGCAATATTGGGCCAAAAAATAGATGCAAACCTAGACATAACTTTAGATGCAAGTTGGGTGTCAAACTCAATGTCAAATTAGGAGCAAAATCAGATGCAACATCGGATGTAAAATTGGGTGCAAACAAGGATGTACCCAAGGGCTCAAAAAACATGCAAAATTGGGAACAAATAAAAGTGTAAACAAAGACGCAAAAAAATGGGCGCAATAACGGAAGCAGAAATGGACGTTAAAAAGGATGGAAAAAAGACACAATAGATGACTTTTTATGAAAAATGTGCAACAACTCCAAGTTTAGCACCGAATTGTTCACCACAATTGGGAAAATCAGGTGCTAAATCTGGGGCTAAATCCGGTGCTAAATTTCGGGCTAAAATACGATGCCAAATTCGACGCTAGATCCAGTTTTTGTTGTATTGCAATCAAAAAAATTTGTTTGTGAGTGTTGCGATATAGTCAATATTAGTGTTATTTGTGAATGTTTCAATATAATGAGCGTTAGTGTTATATATCTCATCGAAAACATTATTCTTGGAGTACATTCTTATATTAAAGAACTTAAAGATAGTTTAGAAGGATATTGAGTCCCACAAGAACAACACTTTTGTCAAGCAAGTGATATACATAAAAATATTTCCATGTCATCAATAGAGATTGGAAAGGAAAATGAGGATTCATCGAGCTCTCCTTAAAGTAGTTAGGTTTTCAAGGAGAGGTGTTTAGTTATTTAAACTACATTCTCTTTAACATATACATAAGAGAATGGTTTTCATGTAAAGGGAATTTGTTTGGGGAAAATGAAGGAACCACTCTAGACTTTTTTTAGAAATGTATTTTAACAAGAAATCATTTTTGGCTAAGAGATTTTGATAGAGATATATTTGGGTTCGTTGTATTGTCTATGTGGATTATCCCTTGGATTTAAACATGAACCAAATGTGTGATAAGATTAATTAGATCAATATTTAAGTGTTTGTATGTTGTAGATTTAAATATTGATCTACAACATACAAATATTGATCTAATAATATGACCATTTTCCATTGTTGGCAAACATCAAAGGATCTAGGCAAAATTATTAATCATCTAGTTCCTTTGTTGTGGAAGGGATTCCTTAAGTAAGAGATTAATATGATCCCCCCACTCTGTCATATCTATTTTCTTCCATCATGTGATGCTTCTTGAGTCAATGAGAGTGGATTTCCCCAATATTAATTATTTTGAGACCCAAGAACTCTCGATTCCCGAATTCATCAAGGACATGCACTATGAACCAACAAAGAGAAGAAGACTCTAAGACGATTTATCTAGGTTATTTAGAGAATTAAATTAAGGAAGCAATATAAAATGGAAGCACACATGAAAATGTATTTTAGAGAGCACAATAATATAGTAAAACCCAAATTCTATAAATGAATGAATGAAATGGAAAAATGTCGTAAACTACAAAGTAATAGAAACTAGATAGAATGGTGGCAGCTTATCTCTAAAGAGAGATGTATCGGCTATGCTAATTCACCAAAATACATTACAAGAGGTGAAAAAGTTCCCTTTAGAATAAAGTGTGAAAATGTAAGAGGAAAAAACCCTAAATTCCTAAAACCCTAACCCTAGGAGATGAAGTGGAAAAAGCAATGTGGGCCCTGAGGAGTCTAGTTGATACAATAACCTTTTAGGCATGCAACTTTCACAAGCAAAATCTATTTGGGATCAATGATATCCCTTTGGAAAAATCTCAATGAAGGCTAAGGTAGGACTTTGGAATTAGTGAGCCATTGTAGGGCCAAAAATGTTGTTTAGGGCCTCAAAAGTGCATTGGAAGTTTGGAATCCAAAAAATTATAGAAAAAATATGAATATGTGGAACCGTTTTAAATTAGTGGAACATGTGGGATGCAACCAGTATTTGGGATGGAGGTAACCATGGTAACTCCTTTGGAAAATCATCCTTAAGTTCCTGTAACATAGGCTACGAATCTAAAGATAGGCATTTCTCTCTGCTTACAACCTTTACTAAGTACAATTGACATCCTTGACTTAAGAAACAATTTAATTTCATCATTAAGGTGAAATATAGGGACATTTTGTCTTAATACAATGAATCTAGATTGTTCCCTTCATCATATAAACAAAGAACTCTTTCCCATAACAATTTAAGAAAGCTCAGTGATCCTCAAGTTAATTCATACCAATGATAAAATCATAAGTACCTAAGGTAGTGACATACACTTTTATCCTAGTAGTACATACCTCTAGTTCCACAAAACACTCTTCAACACTAGGTCCTATTACTTTATTTACTCCCAAATCCATTTCAAGTATATTAAAATCATCATGCTAGCAGGATACCAACCCAGATTTATCTACTGCAAATGGAGAAATGAAATTATTTGTTGCATTGAGATCAAATAATATTTAAATTTAATATTATTTAGTTTACATAAAGACTCCATCATAGTAGATTGATGCTCGACCTAGCATTTGTCAACTATTTCACATATATGATGATTGTTTCTAGAATCCCCCATCAAGGACATTCCTTCACTATGCATGGTGCCTACTTAAATGGGGTCTATGTGTTAATTGGCAAGATATCTAAGATGAGTTCATTACCCTAGAACCCTTATTCCTATTAACTACCCCTTGTAAGGAAAAATTTAGGGATCCATAACTTTCTTAAAGTGTACAAACCTTAGCAAATATCAATGATTCTTACATTTCCAATCATAAAATGTCTAGTGATATTTTTATAACAATATAAAATTTTCTAAGGGTTTTATATAGTTTATGTACAATTTGGTGATTTCTAGAATTAAAAAAATTTCTTCCATGGAATTTGGGTGACTAAATTAAAAAAAATATGGAAATTAACAAATCTTTTTCTTTTAAGAAATATGTCAAAAATTAGCCCATGAGCTATATTTCTCCCTTAAAATTTTCCCTCTTGTTAATGAATGTCTTGGGATCTCATGAGTTCCTAATGATGCATGAGACATCACACTAGTTTCCACACTTGGTATAGGCCCATTTCCATAAGAAGGTATCCTATAGTATTCCCCCCCAGAAAAACACCATGGGGCCTTCCCCACATACCCTAACTATTTTGAAGTGATGAATTTTACACCCAATCTTCAACACCCTTTAAAGCCTATATCCTGTTATCCATAATAGGCATGTTCAACTACATTTAATACCAAAGTTTGTTTACTCATCCATAAGATGGATTTTATCTTATAAATCAACCCATAAAGAAAGTTATATGCATTTCACTGATATTAATCCAAGTATGATACATACTTTACTGGTTCCATGTATCGTATCTCGTACTCCTCCACATTTGGATTCCCCTATACCAAGGTGTTGGTCGTCGACCCAGGTTCAGTCCCTCCCCATCACGTGCAATAAAGACCAAGATATTGGCCTGACATAGCAAGGCTCATATGGCAGTCCTTGTGACGCAGATGCAACCTCACCCGAGATACCTTTCTATGGATAACTACCAGAACCAAGTTTCTACAGTTGGGTGGGGGATTTATCTTCCCTTGGTGTTATACCAAGGATCTCAACTGAAGCCAATGGGTTTAATCCTTATTGATGCAGGAGCATAGTGGAATGCCAGCAATGTGATGAGTTGTTCACATGTTGTGGAATATTTTTGGTTTGTTTGTTTTTATGAGTCATAGTTTGTTAGTGGCGGTAGGAATGATGGCGGATCATGACTCCCTGCGTGGAAATCAAGCCGTAGGTCATTTGTTTGTGATAGAGACATTTCATCATGCATTGTAGTGGTTTATTTTCGGTTGCAGGACCACTCAGTGTAGGAGGTAAGTTTAGCTTAAATAGGTAGGTTAAAGAAGTAGAGGGGGTTATGTTCTTCAAGGTTAGAATCCCAATTTGTATAAGGGAAGGTCATACCTGCGTCTGGCTTCCACTTGTAAATATTTTGAGAAGACGGAAGAAGGAGAGCCGAGTTGTGTGTTTGTTCTATTGCTTAATAGAAGGATTAGCTGTGCGTTTGCAGTGTGGTTAGCCTACATGCATTTACTTGTTTGAATGATGTATCTGTGCAAAGCCGACTTCGGTGATTTTCTGAACATCTATGTATTTCTATGAAATTGCTTATTCATGCATGAAATTATTGCTTGAATAGTTGAAGTAGATCGTAAATGCATGCGTAGAAGTGTTAGGCTAATTATTCTTAAATATTGCAAGTTGGATTGATTGTTTCTCTGATCAATCGACGCAACACGCAGATTCTCTGTCGTTAACAAGTTTTGCAGAGAATGAACGATGGGGATTGAGTCCACAGACGAAGATATGACGGTCCAAAAGGGATCTGCAACGGAAGTTACGAAGGAGATAACGGATTTACAAAGGTTTGGAAGATCTGCATCAAAGAATAGATCGACGGTTGTGGCAAAGGCCGCAAATATCTGATGGATGAGAATATTGCGGAAGCAAAGTTTCGGGGGAGCAACTTTGGAAAGTTGGCATCCCTCATCCTACATCCCGCAATCCGCTTGCGAAAATCCTATTGCGGAAACAGAGTTGCGGGAAGTCTTGTTGCGGAAAGGCGGTCACAGAAGCAAAAGTGTGGGGAGTTAATTTTAGCACATAGTTTTGCTGAGGGATAAATTTGGTAATACTGTTAATTGTAGGATCCACTAGATCCTGGAGGTGCTGGTTGGGTAAGCTGTGGTTGACCCCACCTGCACCAATTTTAGTATCAGAGCAGGTGCAAAAATATTTGCACACTATGGAGAGGAATCTTGCAATATTAATTTACAGGTTGAGAGCAAAGTGTTGATTTCTGAACAAAGGAGTTACGAAGGATACTGTGGTATGGGAACCCGCACAGCAGAGTGCTGTGGGAAATGAATGCAAATCTCAAGCCTGTAGAGAGCATAGAAAGTGCTCAAAGGTTCTGTGTGAGAACCAGAGAAATGCCAATAGGTCAAGTAGGAGGAATCTTGCAGATGAGGTTTTGAGAGGGTAGGCTTGTTTGCAGTTCATCATGAATGTGGGAAATCATATAGAGAAGGTATCAAAGGTGGCTACTAAAATTCATCTAAAGGGTTCAAGAGGAAGCCACAATAGGACAAGGGAAGATACCAATGCAAGTGGTGTCAAGAGGATGAGTCAAAGAAGCTTTGACAGAGAGGTCATTGAGCTGAAGAAGAGGCTTAGTAAAGTGACTAAACTCTTACATGAGGAAGCTATAAAAGGTCACTATTATGGATGGAAACTGAAGAGGAAAGTGCAATGGCCTGTAAAGAGGTTATATGCCAAGAGTCTCAAGCACAAGTTCATTGTTTGGGTGAAGGAAGAGGAAAGTCTCAGGACAGCTGATCATGAATATGAAGTTCACATCATGTCTGAACCTAGGCAAGGTGAGTACCTTGATGTAGAAGGAGAGGATTTTGATACAAAGTTTAATGATAAACTCATGGACATGGAAAAGAGTTCATATCAATATACAGAGGAAAATGAGGATGTTGATGAGAATTCCATTGAGGATTTCAAAGGTTGTTTTGCATAAATAGATCAGCATGGAAGAATGGAGGAGAAGGCATCAAATGAGGCCGAAGTGCCTTATGTTTTTCAAACTGACAATATGTGTTTAATTGTAGGTTGCACAGGTGGAACAAAAGGATAGTTTATGTATGTTGTCTGATAGTTTGAAGAAGATGAAGATGAGGGTAAAACTATGGACATATGGAATGTCTATGTTTTACATATCTATTTGCTGATTTTATTGCAGGTATTATGCAAGTAGATAGCTAGAATGGTGGATGAGGAAGCAGAGTTGCTTGGTGGAAATCAAAATTCCTTTCATTGGCTAAAGGAAAATACAGAGGAAGAAGTTGTCTTGAGGAGTAGCATGGAAATTCAGAATAGAGCTGAAGATAGTGAGAGAAATGATAGTGAACTTGTTGTACAACGGAGGGAGAAAGATTTGGAAGTTCTTTATACTTCTAGGCAAATGAAAGTCGCAATGGAGAAGGGCAACCAAACAGAAAATTTTCAGCAAAGAAACATAATGGATACGAAGATAGATGAGTTATGGAATCTCATGCAGAGATGTAAGAGGAACTATAATAACAATGTACAGACAATTATTTGGATGACTATGAAAGACTGTGACGATCATTGCAGAGTTGATGAGCAGCGGTAGTTACAAAGCAAGATATGGGATCCAGGAGGTTTGAGGATTAAAGCTACATGACCAAGAGGTCATGGTTTCTTTTAAAGATCACAAGGATCGTGATGTCAAGTGAAAGGTGAACATGACTATTATGTGGAGTTAGAACATGTACCAGAAACTTGTTATGGAAAATGTTCTCGATGGTATGGCTGAAGGGACTATTCGAGATGAGAACACTGCTTGAACTTACACTTTGAGTATCTACTGAAATCCTATAGAAAAATAGCAAGAAAGGAGCTCATGGACAAGAGCCATGAAGAGTTGGTCACATTCTATGGAATATTTTTGGTTTGTTTGTTTTGATGAGTCATAGTTTGTTGGCAGTGGTAGGAATGATGGTGAATCATGACTCCCTGCATGGAGATCAAGTCGTAGTTTTTTTGTTTGTGACATAGACATTTCATCATGCATTGTAGTGGTTTATTTTTGGTTGTAGGACCACTCAGTGTAGGAAGTAATAGTTTAGCTTAAATAGGTAGGTTAGAGAAGTCGAGGGTCATGTTCTTCAGTTCTATTCTTCAAGGTTAGAATCCCAATTCCCATAAGGGAAGGTCAGACATGCTTATGGCTTCCACTTGTAAATATTTTGAGAAGACGGAAGAAGGCGAGCTGAGTTGTGTGTTTGTTCTATTGCTTAATAGGAGGATTAGCTCTGTGTTTCCAATGTGGTTAGCCTAGATGCATTTACTTGTTTGAATGATGTATCTGTGCAGAGCCGACTTCGGCAGTTTTCTGAACATCTATGTATTTCTGTGAAATTGTTGATTCAAGCATGAAATTGTTTCTTGAATAGTTGAAGTAGATCATAAATGCATGCATAGAAGTGTTAGGCTAATGAATCTTAAAGATTGTAGGCTGGATTGATCATTTCTCTGATCAATCGGCACAACACGCAGATTCTGTGTCGTTAACAAGTTTTGCAGAGAATGAACGGTGGGGATTGAGTCTGCAGATGAAGATCTGATGGTCCAGGAGAGATCCGCAATGGAAGTTGCGAAGGCGATAATGGATCTACAAATATCTAGGAGATATGCATCAAAGAATAGATCGACAGTTGTGGCGAAGGCTGCAAATATCTGACGGCTGATAAGATTGTAGAAGAAAAGTTACGGAAGGAAAGCTGCAGGGGAACAACTTTGGAAAGTTGACATCCCGCATCCCACAACCCACTTGCGGAAATCCTGTTGCAAAAACAGAGTTGTGGGAAGGCCTATTACGGAAACAGAGTTGTGGAAAGGTGGTTGCAGAAGGAAAAGTGCGGGGAGGTAATTTTAGCGTAGAGATTGGCTGAGGGATAAATTTGGTAATCCTCCTAAGTGTAGGAGCCACCAGATCCTAGAGGTGATGGTTGTGTTGGCTGTGGTTGATCCCTCTTGAACCACTTATACTAATTATGCATAATTAAAATGTGACTCTATTCAACTATCAACAGATACTATAATAGTAAATATAATAGAGTATAGACAAATCCGACTAAAACATTGCATTAGATACATATAACTCATTCGTAAGAAAATACATAACACTTATTTACATAAAACATATATGTGACTTGAATATATTCATTATTTACACATTTGACACAACATCTAACGTGGAAACCCATCCAAGAAAAACCATAAAGGTGCTCTTCATCTGGCATGAGAAATATATGGCACCTTTTTTCTGCGCACTGAGCTGCAGATTCTGTTCTAGATCTTCTTTTCTTATCTATACAGAATTCTCTCTCCTCTCATGCTCTTTGGTATTCTGTCACCGATCCTTCTCTACTTGATTCTACTTTTGATCTACACATATCCAAGATCGACTTAACTTCTTCTACAACTCTACAACTCTTGATTCTTCTACTCTATTGTTGATCTGCACATAGCCTGGATCAACTTAATATCTCTACACTTCTGCACACTCAGCTGCAGACTTGTTCGACTCTCTACCAAGCAGCTAATTGACCCTGTACTAACATACTAGCTAAGAAACAATAATAGATTGCTAAGAAACCCAGACCATATAACCTTCATGATGTTAACATATAGTCGATCTGACAGTAGAAACCCACACACAACTTGGGTTCTTCCTTCGTATAGACTCTTACATGTCACTATTAACCGACAAGTTGTCATTCCTATTCTAGCAACACATGTCAGTATACACTAACAGCCTGAATTACAAATATGCTTCCATACGTGTGACTTCCATCAACTCTAGTTGACCTCGTACCCACGATCTTTCTGAACTGTCGCTTTTGAATCATTGCGTCATTGCACACCTTCTAACATGGTTTCCTCTATCGCAACTCATATTGTTGCAACTTTTCCTTATGTCGTGACTTCACTCCCGTCATGAACTCTTCTTATATCAAACTCTTTCTTCCGCGGTTTCTTTTGTCCCGGCTCCTTCCTTCTTCTTCTACCTTTATCGCAACTTCCTTTCTTCCTGCGATTGAACACTATTCATACTTGGACAAAATTATAATTGAATTCTTCCTAACTTTCCCTAGGTCTAATAATCCCCCAACACTCACTTGTGGCTCATCTCGAGCCACCAAACACTATTTTTCTACTTATGCATTTGAGACTACTTTACCTTGAAAATATTGGAAGATTTTAAGGATCTCTTCTATATCTCATCGCACATATTCTTCTGCTTTCTGCAATTTTTCCACAAGGTCAAAACTGAGGTGTTCTGATGGTACAATCCTTGTTGCTTCCATTGCTCGTTGAACCCTCTAATGTACATATTGGATAATTCCTGTAATTGTTTCTTCTTTAGCCTGTAACTCTAAGAATTTATCTTCCCTTTGTTGTTGTTGCGTGTAGAACACTGTCACTTGTTTCTATATCTTTTTCATTTATGTTTCCTTGGCCATCCTCTCTTCTAAGGGTAACTTTTTCATCTCATTTTTCTGCTTAATTACTTATGTCTTAGTTGTATGCAACTCCTCTGCGACTTTCTCTAGTTTAGTTTCGTTGATCAAGGCTTCCCAAGTATGAGAAAATCGGTCAATATCTTTGGCATATGATGAATTTTCTTCTTTTGTTTTATCCATAGCCTATGCTGCTTCTTTCCTTATTTCTTCTATCATGTCCAGAGGTGTACTTGGTTTTAGCTACACTTCTAGATCTGGGACCTTTTTGCGAAGGTATTATGCTATCTCGCCAAGTCAAGTGACCTTGGCTTCTGGAAAATTTATTTTGTTATCCGTTAAATAACAAAATATCTGTATCTTCTTGTTATTAAATTGAGCACATATATTTGTGCACCAACACATAACTCACAAGATAGATCATACAATTTTACTTAGCAATTGAAGAATGAAACAATGCAAAAATGGCTTGCAACTGTGCATGCTTTCATTAATCAAAAGTAATTAGATAATTAATTACAATGAAGTACAATGGCTAAATAGCCTCATGTAATTCAAATCCATGTGAGGAAATTCAAATTTGTTTGGCTCTACTTGACTGAAAGGTTAACTGACCTTGTCTAAATCATTATCGAATTTCATCAGAGTTCAAAATCCAAACGCAAGTGTCTAATTCAGTGTTAACTAGTCTAACTGACTAAGGTAGGTGAGTAAGTACACCTCACCTGCATGCAACCATGCAAACCTAGCACTAACTGAGTAGAAATAAATGTAACAAACTAGAACTAAATGTAAATGACTCCTAACTGGGCTTGACTAGTCACAAACTAAACTCAACTGATGGAGGTTGGTATCACCACTCCTAGCGGCTCCTAATTTGTAGGGATTGATATAGGAGGATCCTAAACTGATGTATGCAAGTGAAATTAGTGGAATTTGGCCTCAATTAGTTCTCCCCACACTTTAGTAACTGGTACATGTGCCCCAATTAGGCCAAGTGGACCCAATGGTGCTAGTGACTAAAAATACACTGAAAGGACTCCTGATTTAGACATAATTGACCAAATTGGACAAGGGAGGATTATAATCCTAACATGCCCCCTGAATGCTAACTTGGACATTTTGTGGGCCCTAGTAACTAAGACCCTAGGTCACCCATTACAACAAGTAAAGTAATTTCTCAACACAAGGAGCTGGGGAAAAAATCCCCCCTCTAACTAAGCAGATAGAATCAGGATTCAAGTTTAAAAAACTTGAAAATATGTTGCGGCCACCTTCATCTCTGTGATGTATTGAAGCAGCATGCATGATGTTTTGTGCATAGGTATCCTGGGGCTTGGCATGTAGACGTCTCCATCTTCTCCCAAAATGATGATGGAAGGAAGGAGGAATGTAACCTTTGCCTCTTTCTGGATCAAGAGGTGTATGATCCACTCTATTCTTATTAAGGCAGTTTAACTGGTCATCCCTCACCATGTAGTAACAGACTAGAACTGAATGTAAATGACTCCTAATTGAGCTTGACTAGTCACCACTTGAACTCAACTGATGGAGGTTGGTATCAGCACTCCCAGTGGCTCCTAATTTGTAGGGATTGGTCTAGGAGGCTCCTAAACTGATACATGCAAGTGCTATCAATGGAATTTAGCCTCAATTAGTGCTCCCCACACTTTAGTAATTGGTACATGTGCCCCAATTATGCCAAGTGGACCCAATGGTGCTAGTGACTAAAAATAGACTAAAGGACTCCTGATTTAGACATAATTGAACAAATTGGACAAGGGAGGATTATAATCCTAACACTTGTAAGGCTAAAGACAAATTCGTAGGTAGTTTCTTGGGCATCCATTTCTTCAGTTTCTTTATCGTCAGAGAAAGACCATTTTGTTCAACTTCTTCTTCGTCAGCATTGAAATCCATCATCTAATCGTCTTCTCTGTTTCTTTGATGATGAAAAATTCCATATCATCAACATATTCCTTTTCTTCATGGAAATCATCCATCTCATCTGCTTCTTTAAAACACCATCGCTAAACATATCTTGTGCTTCTTGTACAAATGATGGCGATGATGATGGCCTTTTTCTCTGTTTGACGTTATCCAAACTCTGGTTTGGATCGACGAGTTTTATCAATGGATACTATGCATTCTGGTGACTCATTCCGCAATTCCATATGACATTTTAGGTGGAATTTCATCTGGTAACCGAATTTGTGACTATTGCATCTTCATCTTCCATCAATAGTGATGAGACAACTTTTCTCTTGCAGGAACCATAACACTTCTTTGTTGACAAATCAAGTAGGTTAGGTCGTATCCTTATCTCAGGGATGAGTGGAACTTGCTCAGTTTCCAATCCCATCCCTGCCTACGGTGGAACATATCCAGTAGCATCTTCCATGATCAGCATAGGCAACATAGCTTCAACAGTGGAGTCTGTGACTACAGTGTCACTAGGATTCATGGTAGTCATACTTCTGTAAACAATTAATTTACTTTGGCCCTAGGGTTTGCAAAGAGAAATTCCTCATTCAAGTGCATCATAATGAATTTAAAGTGAAGGGTGAATGCAAGTAATACCTACTCGTTCAATCAATCAGACCTTCACACGTGCAAACATCGAGTGGAACAGTGACAACACAATCTATATGGATCACATGTTCGAATCATCATATAGAAACTGTTATGTAACCTGCCACTTTCCCATGTGGTGTCATTGTCATTATTATGCAATTATGACATAAGTGACTTAAAAGCATGAACGTGACCAAAATGCATGCTGCCAAAATCTCTCAGGATTTTCAAATTAATGACATCCAGCTATCACTTCTACAATTCTAGTATTTCTTGCGACGGCATTGCACTTCCCGTGACCTGTATTTATCCTTTGACAGATTTTTTGTTTCTTGTGACAAACTAAGTTTCTTCGCCCTGAATTTATGATCTGCGCTAGACACCTTGTCTGCGATACTTCTCTTCTTACTATGGCAGACTAGAAGTATGCGACCAACAAATGCATAAAAGTCTCAAAGTGTTTTTTTTCCTCTTCTTCTCTTATTCTCTTATCTATTTTTCTTTCTACAACAGAGTAGCAGTATCAAAGTAAAACTCTCTCTCACTCTCTCTCTTTTTTATGCGACCAAGTCGTGACTATCATGATACGGCTTCAGTCAAATTCCATTTATCAGTGCTCTAACTCGTGTTCCATATAGCTTTTTCAATTTCATTGCGCCTCTATTAGTAATTTCCTCGATGATATACATCCCTAACCAATGTGTTTTTAACTTCCCTGGATGCCTGAAAAAATTGATGTCATACAGAAGGACAAGTCCTTCAACCTTAAACTACTTGTTCTTAATGCGTCGATCATGCCATACCTTCTGTCTTTCTTTCTCAACGTTTTTGGTGATACCCTGTGACAAAACATTCTTCTTCCAACTGCACAAGTTGTAACAATATCTCCTCAAGAGAATCAACATCTCTCATTTATGTGATTGTAGCAATTCTTAGACTTGGTACAATATACTTCATTGGCATCATATCCTCATGTCCATACACCAAGCAAAATGGAGTGTGGCATGTCAATTTATTACAAGTTGCGATATTCCCATAATACTGCGGAAATTTTATGATCCCAATCATCTGTTTGAACATTACAAATATTTTTCAATGAATTTTCCATGATTTTGTTAAAGGCCTCAACAGTACCATTCACTTGAGGGTGATATGGCATTGTTTTTCTACATTGAATCTGAAATTATTTCGTCAGATCTTCAATCAACTGGTTAAAAAATGCGTACCTTTATCACTTATTAAAATATTTTGGGAACTGAATCTTGTCACAAAATTTTCAAAGAAATGTCACATAAGTACAATCCTTTACTGGTGTTGCTTCAGCCCATCTGGTTAGGCAATCAGTTGTGGTAATAACATAGTGTGCACATGTGCGCTTCCCTGTCGGGTTGATAGGGCCCACAAAGTCAACGACACATTTATCAAATTCCTACAATGTTACCTGAGGTACCAATGGCATTTCATCCTGTCGCAACGGATTTCCAATTCTTTGGCTTATATCACAGCTACGAAAATCATCTCGGGAATATGCATGCATGGTGGGCGACCACAATCCTGCTTGTAAAATATTGTGCACCGTAGATTTTCTAGTGTAATAGTCTCCTGCAACACCAACATGTGTTTCATTTAATATCAATGGCCACACGTATTCTAAGATGCAACGATGAAGAATCTCATCGGGACCCATCTTATACAATTGTCTAGCGATCAACTGGAAATCCACAGCTCACACAACCAAATACTTCTTATGCACAGTGGTGAATTGATTTGGTGCATGACCCGTACTAAAAAATTGTATTATATATTTGTACTGATAATCAAACATTATTATCACAAACAATTGTGCATCGGGGATATTATCCTCCAAATTACTAGGTTTTTCTTCTCTTTTGATCCTCGAAATATTGTCTAGTCCCAATTTTAATTGATTGGGTTTAACAATTACTTCAAAACCAAATTCTTGAAAGAGGAGATGCCACCAAAAGATCTTCCCCCCCAACACTAGCTTATTGACCAAGTATTTCAATGTGGAATGGTCTATGTACATCTTGAAATGTCCTCCCAATAAGTAGTGTGTTAACTTCTGCAAAGCATATACCATTGCTAACCCTTCTCTTTTTGTCATGGTATAATATTTTTTTGTAGTTGACAACTTCTTGCTAGCAAAGTAAATAGGATGGTCGATCAACCCTTCTCCTGGTTGAGTTAGCACTACACCAAGCACGGTAGATGATGTGTCTACATGAACATGAAATTCCTTTTTCGAGTCTGGAAATACAAGTATGGGCATTGTATCCATATTATTATTCAATGTGTCCAGACTCTCTTGGAAGCTCTCCGTCAAAGGGAACTTGACATCGTTTTTCAACAATTTTTCCATCAGACCAATCACCTCTGCATATCCCTTCATTAATTTTATGTAGTATCCCATGTGTCCATTGTTTCTCTCAATTGCTTGACTCTTGTTTGGTGGTGGTAGGTCGAGAATAATCATAATTTTAGCCGAGTGAACCAAAATTCCATCACGACAAACCACATGGCCCAATAGGACTCCAAACAGGGCGCAAAAGATACATTTTTGCAAGATTAAATCAATTTGATACTGGCAGCAATGTTCCAACATAATACTAAGGTTCTCAATATGGTATTTTACGAGCCCAAATACCATCCAATCATCAAAGTAAACTTCAAGAAATTTGTGAACGAAATATTTAAAAGAAACAACTACTATTCTGGGAAAATATAGCAGGATCATTCTTAAGTTCAAATGGAATTACCATATATTGGAAACATACCCACTCTGTCGGAAAGGTAGTCTTGTGTCGGTCTTCCTTCATGTTTTGATATGATGGTAACCAAAAAACCCATTAGTGAATGGGTTGTCACCACAAAATCTTTTGATTCTGGCAGCACCAAGAATTTTAATCCTTATAATTATTTTGAAGGATAAAATAATTTGGTAAAAACACATCCATCTAAGTGCCAGAGAGACACAAAATGAAAAATGCCCAATTATTAAGTGCCCCAAAGGGAGAGACTCCATCCACGGTATTTCAATGAAAATTATAACAGTTGAAAGGGTCAAATGCGTGGATGTGTTCAAAGAGTTTTTATCAAACAAAGACTGAGCATCAAACACACTTGAGCATGTGACCAAGTCTCAATACCAATGATCATGTGTTAAGGCAGGAAGTATTGTTAAAGGAGAAGAAAAGGCCAGAGGTTATGGGAAGCTTACTTATGTATGGATGTTCACTCGAGATATTGTGCAAATGTATTGTTTGAAAGATATCTCCTGAAGGTAATAAGAAATTGAAGTTCGTTAGATTCCCGTCATTATTCAACAGGCGTTTTTATGCAATGAACTGCGAGCAAATTGAGGCGAAAATAAAAATTCCGAGACGTGGGTTTTTTATAGAAAAGACCCATTTAGTTGACAGTGAGGAATTTCCTGAAAAAAAAATTCAATTCTTTGGGAGATTTGTTGGCTTCTCTAGAAACTTTTTCTCTAGTTGGGGCCAACTAGGAGAGCCAATTCAATTTCTGTTTATTCCACTGTCTATTTAAGTGACAGCAACATCCTACAAGGGGAGAGGTAATGGAGTTCAATCTGATTCTGGAGTTACAGGCTTGTTTATTGTTTCCTTTAAATGTGAAATAACTGCTTTGAAATGATTATGATCAAATGAGCTATGTTTTGTTTTAATAATTGAATTACATGTTATTCATGATTTTGTTCTATGTATGGTCATATTCATCCATGCCAGAATTCCTATGATACACATGAAATTATCTTTAAATATCTGATGCAGAACCTGATTCATTTCTTTTATAAATTCATGCTCGTAGCCATTTCATATGTATATTTGTTGCATCCATGTCCGGTATTATATCCTGATTTCTTTACTATTTCTACCTGATTACAAACTATCATTCCTATCCTCTACATACTTTTAAGATGTTCTATCCATGCCTCTTCTGAAGTCAAGGTGCATCTTTTAGCACTAACATCTTCTAGCATCGTTGTCGGGGACGTAGGAGAGAAGATATCTTCCTCGGGAAGAACAATAACGACACAGATCCAACTCTTAATGGCAAATAAGAGAATGACATAAGAGATTGACTGTAATCATCTGCTTGGTGACCCCACGATTAAATATTTCACTGGGTAGAATCTTGCTGACAGAAGATGAAGGGGATGAAGTGTAAAACCAGGTGTCTGTTCATGAGCTTTCTCCATTAACTTTTGTTTTTCTTTATCAGCTCATTTATGTTTTTCCCTTCATGCATTAAGAGATCATCTTATGTTTTGTTTATTCAGATGATCATCAACCTACCTTTATATACCCATATTTAGAAGAGGAAAATTTGCAGCCTCCTCATGTTGTTGATGTTGATCCTATGTCTCCATCCCATCCCATTCATAAGAATGAGTTTTGTATTCAAATCCCTTCTGGATTTAATCAGTCATGTAACTTTGAGGAGGTTAAAACCAATTCAAAACATGCTTAGATCTCAGTACCTTATTACATTATTAGTGAGCCTTGCCATCAGCTTGTTAATCCTCATGTTCAACATACTACTTTTCAATCCAAAATCAAAAATAGGTTGTTTAAACCTTTGAAGCTGACTTATTACCTTAATTCGTATCCTCTTGATTTCTTTGAGTATATTCCTTGGTTTACTGGAGAGGATCATGTTACAGCCGAGAATCATTTGGGAGCCTTTGAAAATTTTGTTGATAATTTTGAAATATTACATGAAGATGTTGTCATGATATCATTTTCGAAATCTTTAGCTCGAGATGATGCTTTCTGGTTTAGAAATTTGGAAGCTCATGCTATATGTTCATGGACTGAGATTTATAATTCATTTTAAAGATACTGGGGAGAGAATAAATACTTCGATTAGTAACTATCTGGGTTTTCTTCCTTGAAGAAGAAGACAAATGAAACTATCATTGAATTCAACAGAAGATTTCACAATATTTATTACAACATGCCTATTGAAATGCGACCTACTAAGAGTGTTGCTATGATACAATACACAATGGCACAACATCCTGATCTATTCTTATACCTCAAAAAAAGAAAGTCACCATCCTTGCGGCAGATGTTTGTTGATGCAAAGGAAGTGGAGAACAATCTGCGGGTTTGTGGCAAGCTTCATGATCAAATTATTGATAAAGATTTTAATGTGTAGGAAATGGAAGAAGTGTATGAACAATAGGGATCAACCCTGATTTTTTATTCCTGTCAAAATGCTAATATGTCATCTTCAAATTTATCCTTAACTCCAAAAATTACAATCAATGAATTAGATGTGTCTACTATCAGTGATGTGAAAGATGCATCTTCTTCTCAATTACATCAACAAAATGATTTCATATATGCAACAAAAAATTCTTTTGGTTCAGAATATAAGAGTTATTTTATTATGAATTTTCTGAAGGATTTTCATAAGGATGATCATGATTATCAGCAGGAAGATAAGTTTGCAACGAATAAGGATAATTTCTTTTCAAATCAATCTACTGCTCCTCATTGTCTTATTGTTAAGAATGAAGTTGAGGATGTTAATATTGATCAGATCCATGAAGAGACAGATCACCAGATAGCATATCTCACCGTGCATGATGTTCATGCTCTCTTTCCAGCAGAACAAATAAAATATCATTTGATAAGTGAAGCAGAGGAACAATGTGACCTTTTGTATCAGCTAGATATGGAGCAAAACTGGCAGGACCTGATGGCCATTTATATGGAGTTAGGTTTTTTCAAAAAATTCCATCCTTGCAGAGTTCAGAATCAAGGAGGATTATGATTGTAAGTATGCTTTGCAAAACAAGTTTCTACTACAAATGTTAAATTCTTCTTTTCTTTCTAGCTACATGCCAGAAGTTCTTATAGTTGATTGGATGTTATCATGGCTTCACTGGAAGCATGATTACACATGATCAGTTTTCTTCTACCAATTAGAAGTAGGATTAGGTAGATGAATAAGATTGTTTCTCGAGCAGTTGATTTGCAGCAGTATGTTTTCATTTCAGTAATGTGTGTTTAGATTTGAATCAAGTTGCCAAAATTTGATAGAAGCATGAAGACTCCAACCTAATAGAAAATACCACTGGAACTATTAGGTTCTTGGAGCCTTGCAGGGAAGTCTCCATCCCCATCCAAAGCTAGATGTTGTCATCACAAAATCTTCAGATTCAGGTAGCACCAAGAATTTTAATCCTTATAATTATTTTGAAGGATAAAATAATTTGGTAAAAACAAGTACATCTAAGTGCCAGAGAGACACAAAATGACAAATGCCCAATGATTAAGTGTTCTAAAGGGAGAGACTCCATCCACGGTATTTCAATGAAAATTAGAACAATTGAAAGGGTCAAATGCGTGGATGTGTTCAAAGAGTTTTTATCAAACAAATATTGAGCATCAAACGCACTTGGGCATGTGACCAAGTCTCAATACCGATGGTCATGTGTTAAGGCAGGAAGTATTGTGAAAGGAGAAGAAAAAGGCAGAGGTTAGGGGAAGCTTACTTCTGTATGGATTTTCACCCGAGATATTGTGCAAATGTATTGTTTGAAAGATATCTCATGAAGGAGATAAGAAATGGAAGATCATCGAATTCTCGTCGTTATTCAACATGCGTTTTTCTGCAACGAACTGCGAGCAAATGGAGGCGAAAATCAAAATTTCGAGACGTGGGTTTTTTGCAGAAAAGACCCATTTAGCTGAAAGTGAGGAATTTCCTAAAAATAGTCAACCGTTTGGGAGATTTGTTAGGTTCTTTGGACATGTTTTATCTAGTTGCAGCCAACTAGGAGAGCCAATTCGATTTCTATTTGTTCCACTGTCTATTTAAGTGACAGCAACATACTACAAGAGGAGAGGTAATGGAGGTCAGTCTGATACTGGAGTTACAGGCTTGTATATTGTTTCCTTTAAATGTGAAATAGCTGCTTTGAAATGATTATGATTAAATGAGCTTTGTTTTGTTTTAATAATTGAATAACATGTTATTCATGATATTGTTCTGTGTATGGTCATATTCATCCATGCCAGAATTCTTATGATCCACATGAAATTATCTTTAAATATCTGATGCAGAACCTGATTCATTTATTTTATAAATTCATGCTCGTAGCCCTTTCATATGTATATTTGTTGCAGCCATGTCTAGTATTATATTCTGATCTCTTTCCTATTTCTACCTGATTACAAACTATCATTCCTATCCTCTACATACTTTTAAGATGTGCTAGCCATCCCCCTTATGCAGTCAAGGTGCATCTTTTAGCACTAACAGAACGAGTACATTTCTTGACCTCCGACACTCTCAAGTACTTCATTTGTAAATGGAGTCAGAAACAGATCATGTAAGCAAGCATCATTCAATTTTCTTAGATCAAAACAAATTCTTACTTCATCTGTAACCTTTTTGTATTGTACTACTATCGGGATGATCCATTCTGATTCCTCGATGGGCTCTATAATACCTGCATCTAACATTAGGTCCAATTCATCCTTGACCTTTTCTTTATACCATGGATTCAGTATGTACAGTTGTTGCTTGACTGGTTTTGTGTCAGGCCTAAAATATATTTTCATTCCTCCCAGATATCTAAATATCCCCTTCATCTATGAAAATTTGGTAGGGAACAAATCATGAAACACATGCAATAAATCACTTATATTTCCTAAAGTCTCATCTTCCCAATAATATCCAATATTTGTGAACTTTGGATTTTATGTCAAACCAATATTAACTTTATTGATTTTGAGTGAACTCAGGAATTGGTCACTAGAAATACTAATTCCCTCAACTGTGCGCATACCTTTCGGCTCAGGTATGTTTACATCGAGCGGTTCATCATCATTTGGTTCTCCCTCCACATTGTAACATTCCATCTAATGGTAGATTGTCGCGCTGCATTAATGGAAGTTTATCACTGCAACATGGTTTTATTCAAATATATTTGTCTTCATGACTTGCAATGCAACATCAATCAAAGGATGGTCATCTGCAAAATCAAATGTAAGTGTAAATCTAGTAGTTAAATCCTCCCAATCAAGAGTTCCTCATCACATCGTACTCGTGCTCTAGATCTGGAGCTTCTGCTTCTTCTTCAGATATTGGTTAATATTCCTCTTCTTCATCTCAACGTCAAAGCATGAAGTAAGCTCATATTATTCTACTCTATTCGTACTTGAGCTTCCTCTTCCTGTCAGTATTTTTTCTCTTTCTTGACCAAAATCTTCTTCCACTTCTCAAATTTCCAGCCTCTAGTTTAGTTTTTCTATCACTCAGAAAAAATTAAGCTTATTTTTCTCCATTTTTCATGCACTTCATCTGCGACATATCCAAATTTATGCACACAGTTCTTCTAACTGTCACATTCTCAGGATTCCTTTTTCGCATACGAGCGTCTTTATCCATTTTTTCAAAGATGACAAGTATCTTCCTCAGGGTCCTTGGAAAATTTTTAATTTTGATTCACTATATGGGGTTATTGTTTCGACACCAAACTCAATAGTATAACCTTTCAAAATGCTATCTACCCAAAAATCAATAGCTCTCGACATAGAGTTTCTAACACTCTTTAGTCGCCGAATCAGCTGAGGATTTCACTCTGTCGGTTCTCCTCCTTGAAAATTTCTTTGTTGGGTGGCTAACTTCAATAACCACTCATGCAACAAAATAGGAAGCTCAAAAAAGAAAATATCATGAATACACATATAAAATTATCAACCCAACCACTCTATTGGATTCAACCTAGATCCTTTTCTTTCTTCTTGTGCAAATTCTAGTGCTTTAAAATCCACCCAATCTTGGCTTTCAAGATCCGTCATATGCCACGACATATCCCTCACCAAAATGATTCACGATACCGGCAACAAAACTGTTTGTTGTTCATTCGAACCAGGTTCAATCCCTCCTGTTCGCGCTTAACAAACCCCTAGATATCATCCCGACAGATCAAGGCTCGGTCGGTAGAACCTCCAACGCAGATGTAGTCTCACCCAAGATATTTTTCTATGGGTAACTACCAAAACCAAGTTTTCACATTTGGGTGGGGGATTTCTCTTCCCTTGGTGTTCTACGAAGGCGCTCGACTGAATCCGGTGCGTGTAATCCTTATACTAATTATGCACATATAAGATGTGACTCTATTCATCCATCAACATATAATATAACAATAAATGTAATGGAGTATAGATAATTCCAACTATAACATTGGGACAAATATATATAACTCATTCGTAAGAAAATACATAACACTTATTCACAACAAACACATATGCAACTCAAATACATTCATCATTTGCACATTCAACACAACATCTAACGTGGAAACTCATCTGAGAAAAACCACAAAGGCACTCTTCATCTAGCATGAGAAATATATGGCACCTTTTTTTCTGTGCACTGAGCTACAAACTTTGTTCTAGATATTCTTCTCTTATCTATACATACTTCTCTCTCCTCTCATTCTCTCTAGTTTTCTATCGTTGATCCTTATCTACTTGACTCTACTGTTGATCCACACACATCCTAGATTGAATCAACTTCTCTAAAACTATACAACTCTTGACTCTTCTACTCTACTGTTGATCCGCACACAGCCTAGATCAACTTAATCTCTCTACACTTCTACGCACTCAGCTGCATACTTCTTTGACTCTCTACAAAGAAACTAATTGACTCTCTATTAATAGACTAGTTAAGCAACAACAACACATCCCTTAGAAACCCATACCATCTGACCTTCATGAAGCTAACAGAGTGCAACTGATCCGATAGTAGCAACCTGCACACAACCTGGTTTCTTCCTTCTTATAGACTCTTACCTATCACTCTTAACCAACTTCATACATTTAGCTGACATGATGTCATTCCTATTCTAGAAACACATGTCAGTAGGAACTAATGGTCCGAAATTACAAATATTCTTTTATATGTGTGACCTTCGTCGACTCTAGTTGACCTCACACCCATGATCTTTTTGAACTGTCTCTTTCTAGTCGTTGCGTCGATGCATGCCTTCTGAAATGGTTTCCTCTGTCGCAACTCATCTTGTCGTATCTTTTCCTTCTATCGCGCCTTCTCTCCCGTCGTGAACTCTTCTTTTGTTGAACTATTTCTTCTATGGCAGATTTTGTCTTAACTCCTTCTTCCTTCTTCTTCTACAATCTATCGTGGCTTCCTTTCTTCCTGCGATTGGACTCTTTTCATACTTGGGAAGAATTCTAATTGAATTATGCCTAACTTTCCCTAGGTCCAACACAAGGCATTAAAGGATCCCACTTGCTCTTACTTAAAGAATGTGAGAAACTTATTTTAATAAAACCTATATGCAAATAAATCCCTTTGGATGATGTGCATAGTGAGCTAAAACTTATTTTCAACATTCCCCCACCAATTCAAGGCATGGTCTCGAAGTTGAAAAATGGTTATTTTGGAAATGCATATGGAGGTATACTCTCTCGATGTAAATCACCTCTTCACGCCCTTTATCCATGTCTCAACACATTGTCAAGTACAACCCCTTGAAAACTCGAGGAGATTGATTTTTATGCCCTCTTTCCATGTCTAAGCATATTTTCTAGTAGGACCTCCCGAATATGGTTCATATGAGCATGATAGTGATATAACAACTTCTACCTCCATTAAAATAATTTGGTTAACATGAGAGTGATAGTGATATCACAACTTCTACCTTAAGAATATGACTATTACAAATGTGAAAATGGGTATTAGATTAAATGTTGTTGAAAGTGTAGTACAATCCTAGAAAAATGCAATTTTTAGTGATCATTTGTTTGTAAAAAATACATTAATAAAATTTATTGCATAAGAGTGTATTGCAATATTTATTCTACAAAATGATCCAGCAGAGTAAGTGACCAAGTTTGGGTTGGGATCAAGCCCCTTAACTATTTATTATTGAAGATGGGCACTCTTCCTCTTTCATTATTAAGGTTGGCTTATATTCTACTAGTGTTTGCACTTTTCTTTTAAGTTGGCACTATCATTGATTAGTACAAACAGTAAGGTTTCCAAACACATTCTTCAATTATTATCCACTGCAGATGATGGTGATATAGAATGATAACTCTCTTTAAATTCAATGAAGAGGAAAATGTCAATATCCAAAACCAAGATAGATGTTGTGGTATAGTGTGAAAACCCATACCTCACACCTACATGCAAAGAAAATCCACACAACCTACCATTCAATATTATCTTAAGATCAAACATGTGGGACAAAGGTGACACATGTCTCAACGAATAGGCACCATTAATTATCCCCAAGAAGATAAATAAACCTCTCTCCAAATCACTACCACATGGACTTGTCTAAGAGTCGGGCACTAAATTTCCATTCTCTTGATAATAATTCATGTTAATAGAGAAAGAATGCATGCAAATTAAACTGCCTAATTATATTTTTTTCATAGTAAGATAATATCTGAAATTGAGTGTGCATGCTCCTAACCATTATTACTTAACGAATTTGAGTCCTATCTCACACTTTATCGATGTTCCTACCACATATGAAGAAAAAAAAATTGGTACTTCGCTTTAATCTTTTTGTTCAGCCTTTATCTAATTAAACCTCGCTTAATCATACATGCCTTGGACAACAATTCCTTTTGAGTCTTTTAAGATTAATCAACCATACTTTTCCTCCTCAGATCGCCTCATAAATCTTGTTGTTTAATAAAGAAACTTAGAAACTGACACATTTTACACATGAACATGTTTATTTAACCAGATTGCCAAATCTAGATCTCATTATATGTAGAGATTGGCTCTTAAGGTTCATCCAATCCTTTATATGTTGAGTCCAAGAAAACCAACTTAAATCCCCACTCTCATAAACATGTATTCCATTATGCTCTAAGGGTTAGATCAAGTGGTCATGAGCCAGACATGAGATCTCACCCCCCAAAGTTGGGGAGGTCACATGTTCGACTCTCTTGATTCTCTTGGGGTTAGGATCTGTAATCAGAGTTGATGATTTACCTTGTTTACCATCCATGAATCAAGGGGAAGTACTCACAAGATTTTCTACGAGGTTGTTCATTGGAAAATAAAAACATATATTCCCTTCCTCCAAAGCCACATGTTCCTTGGAAAAGAAACCTTACTCCAAATCTAGGTTTTAAGATCCATCCATTTGCTAATCACAAATGGTATATTATGTCTTTTTCAGCCCTATCTCCATGTTCTTTTTTATTTTTGATGATATTTCTTCTTGTATTGTGGTTGGATGCTCATGAATGGTCCTACCAACTAGATGATGTAACAAATTACCTTTGATTCATTTGAATATCAAAAAATGCTTTTTTCGTCTAAAAAATTAATATCAAATAATTCCAATGATAACGTAAAAAAAATCTTTCCAAATGAATGACCTATAAAATTGGCATAGACACAAAACAAAACACCGATAAAAAAAGATATTATCGATAGAACATCAATTTGAAAATGTTAATCTTGAAATACGTAGCATCAATCATGTAACTTTTTCTATATTTTAAACATACTTGTTTTAATCATAAGTCTTGTCCAATCTATACCATATAAGTTCCTTACGCCCAAAACCAATCATATTTAGACATCTAAATGTTTAAACAAAGTATAAATAATGTCTACACGACATTGGGTTCATTTGTCCCTTCATCGCCCTACGTTATGTCCCCTATTATTCAGATGGATTTGATTTGATTGATAATAATATATTTTATGTCAAAATATCATTCGTTTTCATATTGTATATTCAATTGGATTTTATGATAAGATATATTGGATTTTTATGTTCAATATTCTCGAGTGACTTTATTTTCAAGACAAGTGGAATAAGCAACAAAGTTGCTTAGTACCTGCCTTGCCTTCTAAGAAGAGATTGAAAATATATACAAATAGGATAATTTTGCTATAAAAATATATGATAAAACAAATATAATTACAATTTGAAAGAAATTAAAACAAAAATGAATTAAAAAATGTCCATTTAAATACGATATAGGTTATTGCAATGTAGCATAAAACAAGCATATTCAAGCTTCCTTACATACTTCTAATAATATTCTTGACTCATGTTATAAAAATATGCAAGTTTCTTTATAGACTAGCATAAATAGGAGATGAGAAATAATAGCTTATAAGACTATAAATTAATATCATTGTTGTGAGAATAGTTTATTTATATTTTATTATAAATTTATAATGTTATACAAATATGCAAGTTTTTTTTTATAGACTAACATAAATAGGAAATGAGAAGTAATAGTTTATAAGACTATAAATTAATCTCATTGTTGTGAGAATAGTTTATTTATATTTTATTATAAATTTATAATTTAAATCTAAAATAAATTTAATTATTTTAAATTGAAAAAAAATATTTTTTAGTTAAATATTTTGAATAATGGATTTTCCAAGAATAAGAGATCAAACATCGCTCGTCT
>LPNX011174657.1:155168-171280 GCA_001517045.1 Pseudotsuga menziesii | reverse complement strand
CTCTCCAAGCTGGCTTAACCCTGTTAACATGTACTCCATTCTTCCAGTCCAATTTGTCATCTCCTGGGATTAGGAATTCACTGAAATCCTCCTTGATTTATTTCTGTTTAAACCATCTTTCTCCCTCTGCTGGTACCCTAATAGCTTCAGAAATAAAATCTTCATTGACTCTGACAGTCAGGGTTTTTAATGGCACTCTGCCTTCATCATAATTTTCAATAAATGCTAGGGTTAATTGAGAGTGATAACCCTGTAAGCTATTACAAAACTCGAGCCAACCAGACTTCTGGATCAACTTCGCCGACCTAGGAAACTGCCTAATCCATTTGGTGTCCACAGGCTCCAACCTGCATATGAATCCACTTGCTCTCTTCTTTTCATTTACTTCGGGCTCCTCTTCCTCAATTTCATTTGCCATCCTGTAACCCTAGCTTGAAACAGTTTGTGACTTGCAAGATTAACAAAGTGTAATCTTTCACATGATATAGACAGAATAATGTAAAGGGTTTTGTAAACAAAACCCTATATTGCAAATACTGAAAAGACTTTTTAACAGTTTCTCCCAGCCTGTAAACAATCTGTCAAAACCCTCACTTGCAAACAACCAATATGCGAAACAGAGTACTGGAAAAAAGATTTCAAACTGGAAATATAACCTCAGACTGGAAAAACGCCAGAGTGGAAATGTAGAAATCTCAGGCTGGAAGTATATACCATGAAAAAGTCACCTGCAAACCTGGTTTCATAAGTTTTCAATGTAAACCTTTAGTGCTGCAATGAAACACCCTGTATACGAACCAACCTTCTTCCATTTAGATATCCTGTACAAGCTCTTCGAACCTTCTGCGCATTGTTCTCATAAGATTTGGCACCAACTCGACCATAGAGCAAATATCTCTGCAAACTGGAATCAATTTACGGTGAACAGAACTGAAAAATTGTTATGCACTTCCGGAGGTTTGATCCTGGGCCAACAGATTCCCAGACCAAAACCTAGAGCCACATGCCAAGGAATGCTTAGTCTTTGCAACCGCCAAATGAACTTCTGAATGGAAACGTGTATACCACCTTATGCCATAATAATTTCTTCATTAATTATAGGAACGGACATACGGTTGACATGACACGTTTGTACCCTTTGAATGTCTCCATATTAAACACTGATATGTGACATATATCATTATAACCACATTCATAACCAATGTTTATGCTATAACATTCAAGATTATAATCAAAATATTATATTTATCCATATTCATATCACAAAACATAATCTCTCGACCCTCATATCAGATATGCATTAGAAATACAATTTGCTGCAAGCTCTCGTTGCGCTGCCAGCTTGGGACTTCTGCTATCAGTTTATGATTTTTTTACCATACAAAGCATAAATCCATACAAAAACACAAAGTTTTATTCACTGAAAAGATCTCTGATGTTTTAAGGTATTTACAGGAGCCTAAAGGTTAATAATCAAGCATAAAAATCCAAAAGAATTGAAAACCAAGCAAGGCAGAAAACGAAGAAAACTAAAAATTATACAATAAAAACTTGGAACAACCCTAGAGATAACAAGTTCCATGATGTTTTTTCCTGGACATACGAAGAAATTCTTGGGGTTGATCAGTCCATCATAGTATAAAAGATCAAAACCTATCCCATGGCCAAACCAGTTTGACAAAAACTACAACAAGTCCATCCTAGGAAGGTTGAGGCTATTAAAGCCGAAGAGGAAAAACTTCTGAAGGCAGGGTTTATTTATCCCTCAACACTGACGGATTGGGTATCTAATATCGTCCCTGTGGAAAAGAAATAGGGCACTATTAGGGTTTGTATCGATTTCTGAGATTTAAACAAGGCTTGTCCTAAGGACAATTTCCCAACTCTGCACATCGATCAAATCATCAATAACTATGCTAGGAGTGTCATCTTCTCTTTCATGGATGGATTTTTTGGCTACAATCAGATAGAGAATTTCCCCGCCGATCAACGTAAAATGGCATTCATTTTCCTGTGGGGAACCTTTACATACCGGAAGTTACCCTTTTGTCTTAAAAATGTTGGAGATGTATTCCAGTATGCCATGTCCTATGCTTTTCACGATATCAAGCACATTGTGGAGCCATATCTAGATGATATCCTTGCTCATTCACAATAATGGGAGGACCACCCAAGGCACCTTAGAGACATTTTCCTTAGGTGTCATCACTATAATATTCAGCTGAATCCACACAAATGTGTATTTTGTGTTGAGACTGGACATCTTCTTGGTTTCTAAAGATTGCATCCGGATAGACCCTTTGAAAATTGCTGTTATTTTGGCCTTACCCGCCCCGACAAATATCACGAACTCAAAAGTTTGAAGGGGAAGGAAAAATTCCTTCATCTTTTCGTCTAAAACTTCGCAGAAAAAATGCATGGCTATATGTGTCTCCTCAAGAAGGACACTTCGTTCTTCTGGGATGACCAAGCCCAATGAGCTTTTGATAACCTGAAATGCGCTTTGACACATTCACCAGTGTTGCACCCCCCAGATTATTCAAAATAATTTCTGATTTATATTGTTGCCTCCACTACCACCATTAGTATGGTTCTAGTGCAGGAAGATCCCAATGGATAAGAACATGTGATATATTACCTAAGTAAGAGTCTCATTGACTCTGAAACTCGTTACTCACTTGTGGAGAAGTTAGCATTGGCCACGGTCATCATTGTGCAACACTTTCGTCACTACATATTATCAAGCACCATGATTGTACTTGCAGATCAAAACCCCATGTACTACATTCTGACTCGTCGGGTACTTGGGGGCAAATATTCTCGTTGGATCATTATCTTACAGGAATTTGATCTTGAGTTCGCTAAGGCTACTTTGAAGAAGTCCTTGGTTTTTGCGGAATTGATGTGTGACCTTCCCTATGCTATGATAGAAGCTAAACCCAATGATTCACTTATGGATGGATTCTTGTTCCTGATCAGCACAACTGATCCATGGTATGGATATTTGATCATTTATCTCCAGACTAATATATTTCAGCCCGACATGTCCCATGACGATCGTCGTCGTATCTGTCACCACACAAAGTACTATCTCATATTAAATGATACGTTGTATCGACTTGGTATCGATATTTGTAGCTAGGAATATTACACCTCTTGTGGACAAGATTGTTCCTCTAGTCTGAATAGTTCAAATATAGAACAAATGAGTAACAAAGGATGGAAGACTTCCCCTAGAGCTCGTAGACATCTGGAATGAATCCTTTGGTTGTCCTGAAGTATGATGTAAGTGTCTACTATGGTGATGAATCTCCATGGATGTACCTGCACAAACACATCAATCAGGTAAGAAATATCAAAGGTACCATAATATAATCCACAGTTCTATACTAGTGACTAAGGAATCCGGTAATAAACAAAATGATCAAAACATAATACAGTTTATGGGAAAGGAACCAAATTTGCATTAAAAATAAAGAAGAAAGCTTACAGCCATCGCCTTAGTGTTGTTATGCTCCTTCACATGCCACTCCTTGTCCTCAAAAGCTCCAACTTACTCCTCCTATGCTCACCCTAGATTAGGCTAGAAACTTAATGCAACATAAGTTTTCTCCCTCTCAACCATGGGGTATGAGCCAGGTTTTATAGGTCTTGGGAGAATAGAGATGGTTGAGTAATTGGTGGGTGAGGTGGAAGAGAGATCATGTCATGTCCCAAATTTTGCATTGGGTCACAATGGTCGAATCACATTTTCCATATTCATTAGAGTTTGTCAAATTGATGCTAAGGGTTAAATAATTGCCAAGGAGGAAAATTAGTAGTTTCCTAGGTTGGGGGTGGAAGCTTTGGGATTGAATTAAGGAGGAAAATGAATGATGTTTGAACATTATAATGGCATAAATATTTAATAAATGAGCTAAATAAATAAATACAAGAGAAAATTGAAGTGGCAATGGAGCATGGAGACACATGGAGACTATGGGGCCCACACAAGCTAGAATCTATGTGCCACATGGCATCCTCCACTTGCAATTTTGAATCCATGGGAAGCCTAAATGTTCTTGGATGAGTTATAAGGCTAATACACTTGTCCATATACATCATAGGTTGAATTTGGAAGGAAATGTAACTTACATGGGAGAGGAAGAGTCATTTTGGAGCTAGTGAGACACTTGGACTAGATTCCCTAGCTCTATGACAACAATTATGAAGATGTTATGACACCTATGAAACAAATCAGATCTGAAGGCTGAAATATGACATATATGACATCTCAGGTATAAATAGAGCATCCAAGAGAGCTCTCATGTGAGTTGGGGAATCTCAATGGGTTCCTACTCAAATTGGGGGCAGATGGAAGGCTAGGAAAGGGAGGACACATGGAAAATCTTGATCCCACACCCAAATTCGAATTGGATTGAGTTTGTGGATGGATTGGTAAAATTAGAAGGCCATGGATGTTTATAAAATATAGGAATCAACAAATAGAATGTCTTTTTCTCATTTGAGAAATTGTCATTTGTGAATTGTGAGAGCTAGTGGATTACTAGTTTTCTTCCCTTAGCCAATTTCGAGAGTGAAATATTCCCATCCAAGTTGGTGTTTGGAGAGGCCACTCAGGTCTTTCATGGATATTTACGGGAGTTTTTTTTTTTCAGTTGTAAGCTACATGGCAGCTCGTGGTTCCTTCTATTGCAACACTTTCTCTCAACCATTTCTAGTTTTTATGGCATATTCTTGCTCATGGAGGGATTGCGCTTTGGGTGAGCTATTGATTTCTTTGGGGGGTCTTCTAATGCCCAATTATTTTATGTTCTGACATAAATTCTCTATATTTAAATTTCAAAAGACTCTTGGGTCAAAATACTGAAAGATTTCATGTAAAAATGTCAATCAATGAAGAAATGGTGTCATTTCCCCATTATCTTGTTATGAACAATTGTAATGTTGATGGATTCAAATGACAAGTAAACTACTGATGGTTTAAGGATGAATGTATTTTTATTTATGTATTTAGAATTTCAGAAGTCTTTTAGGTCAAAATACCCAAAATATTTCATCTGTAAATGTTAAACAATGAAGAAACAGTTCCATTTCCAACTACCTTGTTGTGAACCAATATAATGTTGATAGATTCGAATGGATAAGTTAAATACTAATGATTTATGGGTGAATGTACTGTTATTGATGGATGATATTATTTTAATGTTCAGTACATAAGGATTTGGAATTATTTTGTTGAGTTTCATAGCATTTCGAGAAGTTTGCCTATCATTTCCCCCAAGGTTGAAACTAGTCTTTTTGCATCTAATTTAAGGGAGTTATAGTATAAATTAAAAGTTGAATGGTGATGCATATGAGTTCATATTTATTTCCTTTACATTTCCCCTTATTCCATTCAGAAATTCGAGTTGGCTTGAGTGCATTTTGGAAGCCATTTTCAATATTCATTGTGGGGGAATCAGAACCCCAAATTACTAATCAAAACTCCTACCTCGACCAGAATATTAAACAAGTTTGCAGAAGCCTTTATATATTCATAAATCTTCCCTAAACATTGTATTTAAACCTTAATATCAGTCATATACCTTCTGTGAATATTTGGGATCATTTGGACCAACTTGGAGACCTATACATCAAAATTAGTCAAAGGTCAAATTAGGGAAAAAAAGTGAAAAATTGGTCATTTAATAAAATTTCTTAAAAATAGACATTAAAGATCCCAAAAGGATGGATATCGAGTCCAGGTGGTCCACAGGAGTAAGGATGAGGGTGACAAGAAGTCTTCCTTTGAGAATCTTTGTGGAATCTTCTCTTTTTCACTTTTTAACTCTAGCATTGCTTCTCTTCCATGCTCACAGAGAGTTACCAGTGTGGAACTGCTCTTTGATTAAAGGGAGGAAGTGGTGGCACCACTTATTTTCAAGAGACTATAGGCGTTACTGAAGAAGGTAATGCCTCTTTCATTAAGGGTGAACGCAATGCTGGAATAAAATATGGAAATCAAAGTTATGGGTCAATGCCAAACTTCAATCTTTGGGAATTTGAGGGAAATTGTTGATGTTTTGGACCTCAACACATGGTGGTGATGAGATTCAGGTGTGACATAATTCCCCCCAAAGCATGAGGCATAGAGAGATACGATAAGCGAGAGCTTTGAAAGAGAAAGTTATCACTTCGAGGCAAGGAAATGCTTGATCGGAGCTCATCATCAACCAGGCTTCTGTAATACATCAATAATTTTTTACTCATAACCAAATGTCTCCTCATCATGGCTACAGACCAATACAAGGTAGATCCATGAGAGAGATGAACAAACATGGCTACTGAATACAGTGTAGATCCATGCGAAGAAGACTCATACTTGGACATAGCTACCATATATAAAATGTATATCTATGTCAAATGGACACAAATTTGAGCACAGCCATGACCATAAAAATGTGGATCCATTCTAGGACTCATACAATATACTCCATCGCAACCTGGGGAAAGCAATGAACACTTTAACAGATACCCAGGGCCTTTGTATCATTTTCCACAAAGTACGATTCTATCCATGTGATTACAATGTCTTGATGTCGAACATGGTAGAAACCACTTGATTACCGGTCAATGATGAGAACCATTAACAAGTGCAAGGGAGATCACCATTGATGTAGATGATTCCCAAGGTACCCTAGCATAGTCTCCTCAGTGTGAATAAATTATTTGATGTCGAACACTCAGTCAAATATTGTTGATGTATTTGTAACTTTGGAATGTATTCTTCTATGTATATTGTAACCCGATGTTTATTCCGGGATGTTTCTATTATGTATTTGAGTCATGTTGTCATGCCCCAATGTTCCGATCGGGAGGATTAATAATGTAAACAAGTCTTGTCAAGTCATTGTGGAATTCCCCACAGTTTCGGGGCACTAGGGTTATTATACACTCATTAAGGTGTAGGCTCTAGTAAGTAATTGTTAGTTGGGCCGACATGATTTAGTGCACTTCAAGTGAATGGAATAATATATATAGAGAATGAGAGTCTCTCTATTTATCACTTGTACTACACATCACTCACTCACTCAAGTGTGGCGCATTAGCGAGGAAGGAAATACTGGCACTAGACAGAAGAAGAAGACTACTGCTGTCGAGAGTGCATCTTATTGTTCTGGGGTCTTACCATTTTGTGCCGATTCTATCTTTGAGGAAGTTGCGGGGTTTTCTCCTTTATGGTTTCCCCGAGGAAAACTCTTTGTCTCTTGTCTCTTGTCTCTTGTGATGTGCTTATGCTTTATTGTTGTGCTTGTTATTCTCTCAGTGAAAAGATCCTAAGATCATAATGCTAAGCTTATATGATGAAAAACTAACATGGTATCAGAGCTAACCTGAGAAGAAGACATTGTGCAGCTGCAGAAGCTAGGGATTCTTACGTTTTGGGTCTTTCTCCACAATCTATCAGCAAAATTATGCTAGGATGACTCTCCATTGAAGGGTGCATCTTTCTGTCGAAGCGGAATTCGATTTTGAGCATTTTCAATTTTTGATGTGGAAATTAGGGCTTTCTACAGAAGAGGAATTTTTGAGTGAGACCAACATAGGATTGTTCTCCTCATCAAAACCGAAGTTTAGAGACCTGGATCAAGAAATTTGGTTGGGTGAAACTCCGGGAAAGTCAAACCCTAGTTTGACCCTGAGCTAGAAAAAACCCTAAATACTAAAACTGATAAGTTTTGGTACAGTCACTATATTCCAAGGTTGGAAAAGTATCAGAAGCTGAAACTTTTAGGGGCCAAATATCCAATCTTGATGAACACTGTATCCAAAAATCATCCTCCGATTCGCTATATTCTGGGAGATATGATCCCTCCAAGTTAGGGTTCTAGCCTCTTCTAGAATTCATCCTTAAACAATACACCTGGGGAGAATTGCAATATATTGGGCTACAGAGGTCCAAATGGAATTTTTGAAGATGTTCCAGAAAGTTCATAGACTTTACTTTCAGTTGTCAAAAATTTAGACTCAGAACATGAACTAGTGACACGTGGCATGTTGTACAACTTCGCTATTTTGAACAGTCCTGTAACAGGTCACCTTGGGAAAAGGATCATAAATCCCAAATGGTGAAACCACTTCTGATGAAACCTATGGTGTTAGATCAGGGACATGCTATTTTACCTCAGTGCAAAATTTTAGACACAGAAGATCAGTAATTTCAGAGATATCATAGAAACAGTAACAGGCATTTCTGTAGAAGAAATTGGAAAATATAGGGCTTCCTGTTCCGGGAGCTTCCCTCCACTGTTTTCAAAAAAGGAGTACATTAGACATATCCATTTGAAGATATCTATCTGTTTGTATAATCAGATCTGAAAGATTACAAGTTTTGAAAATTAGGGTTTCTGTGACAAACGCTAGATCAGCAAACTCCAGGACAAGGACAGACACCTCAAATCGGTAAGATCTAATCCTTTGCTATTTCCATTTGAGGTTCTCATTTCAATATGATGTATCACAACAGCTTGATGATAAGCTTGGTGAAGTTGACAAATTCCAAGCATATAAGTATTTGATCTCTCTGAAGAAAATGGATTGGACACCTACATGAGTATAGAGGTTCCAATTTCAGAGGGAGACGAGGCCAAAGAAGACATCATGCTCATGCTGCAGAGGATGATGAACCATCCAGAAAGAGATCCAGATATGAAAGTGAAGATTCTTCAAGCGAGGATGAATATGTTTTGATATCAACTCTCACAGGTAACATTACTCATGGAAGTGATGATTGGCTTATAGACAGTGGGGCTTCCAAACATATGACGGGATTCAAGGAATATTTTATAAGACTGTCAGAACATGAATCACCTCACAAGGTGAAACTAGGAGATGACTACCAATATCCAATAAAAGGTAGTGGGGAATCTTCATACAAGCTAGAATCTGGTAAGTCTCTAACAATGAAAGAAGTATTGTTTGTGCCAGGACTCAAGAAGAACCTTCTCTCCATTTCAGCATTGATGCAAAAGGAATGCGGGTTGCATTCATAGATGGTCAAGTCATCATGTGGCCAAAAGGAAAGACTATCAATGATGCGGTAGTGATTGGAGAACAAGCAGGAGGCTTGTACAAATTGAAGGGCCATCTAGAACAAGCCTTAATCCATGACACAGTAGAGCCAAATGAGCTTTGGCATAGAAGGCTTGCACATGTGCATTACAGAGCACTACCTATTGCAACCAAAGCTGTTGAAGGTCTTCCAGAATTTCAAGATATTTCAAGGGAAGAACAGAAATCAGAATATGACCTTGAGAAACCAATTGAAGAATGTGAAGATTCAGAATGCAGAGACCATACAGTCATAAGAGTCTCTCAAATCAAGAACAACTTGAAGCGGTAATAGAAGAAGTGAAGAATGCAGAAGTGGTGATGGCCACCTTGAATGGCCTCCCAGGATCATGGAATTCATTCATTCAAGGAATGTGTTTCAGAAGGAAGTGATTACTTTCAGTAGACTCTGGGAAGAAGAAGAAGCTCGACTCATAAGAAGAGAAGAGAAGATGGGAGCAATTGAAGATCAATCTCTCACCATCCAAAGAAGATCCCTCAAGCAATGAGGAATATGAAGAACTCAACTCTTGAAGAACTTCTTATCCACCTTAGCATTTGGATAAGAAACGATGCTATCATGAATGAAGAAGACGATGAAGCTGAAGGCTCAAGAAGGAGTATACCCACGAAACAAATAAAGATAAGTATTCAATTGTCATTTCATGATATTGTTTTGTTATGCATTTGTTTATATTTAGTTGATGTATCATGCATGATAGGATGTTTGCATTAATGACAGTATACTACTAATATGCATGTGATGGGTAAGTAGCTCATGGTGCTATACAAATTCTCCATTGCTACTTATCTAGAATGAAACTTCTTTGCTGACATATTGGATTAGTGCACAATCTCAATGTTGTCCTGGTAGAGATGGAAGGCATCTAGAAAGTTTCAGTGAGATATGGATGAATGTTGTATTGGCTAAAGTAGTTGCATGATCATATATTTATGCATAATAAATTTCCAGTATGAATATTCCTTATGAAATGTTATAACCATACAAATGCATTTGACTTGTAGGAATGACCGCATACATAATCGCCTACAAGCAAAGAAGAATGAAGACTTGTTTCGAAGAACAAGTGACGACAGTTCAAAGACAAACAATAATATGACGAGTGCAATGACATCATTGATGCAGAACCTTCCAACCACCAGTTCAAGAAGAATGATGTCAGGGTGCAGTATCGAGACCTGAAGACAAGTTCATAATTCCATCATGCAGTAGATGGAAACATCGTGGGATACAAAGCAAGATTCGTAGCACGAGGCTTCTCACGAAAAGAAGGCATATACTGTGAAGAGATATTTGCAGCCACTGGAAGGGAAGTCACATGACATGCAAATGAAAGAAGGCATTGTACGAGTTTAGAAGACACCCATGGGAAACACATACATGATGATATTGATGAAGATCTTAACCTTTGCTACAAGGTTGAAGATGCAAGTCTATACACTAGATGGATACATAGAATACTAGCAGCATAGGAAGCTACTTGTCACTCCGGTACAGAATGTTTTCAGTGCATAGAGTACGGAAGAGAGAGGGAGTATGATGCTCCGCTACAGAGGGAGTGACTACAGAAGATCTTGAGGTTTGACATGGTATGACAGAATGGCAGATTACTGATGACTCTAGGCTTTACTGAGAGTAAAGTGGATTCCATCCTTTGCTTCAAGGTTGAAGGCAAAAGACCAGTGATGTTCTTGTTATGTGTTGATGCACTATTGTTCTAGGCATGGAGGTGTGGCTGTCAAAACCCCAAAAATTTCAAAAAATTTAAAATTTTCAAAAAGCATATATTCTTATTAACTACAGTCATTAACTGTTTGATTAGTTTATGTTACTAGAATTGTAACTAAATAATCTTTTGATTATACTTAACTTTTTAAAGAGTAATTTATTTTTCATTACTGATTGTTTTTCTGTTTGCGACACAAGGTGGGTTTGTCAAGAAGGACTGGGCTTACTTAGCTTCCGAGCTAACGCAGCAGTTTCCTTCTATTACAGGTATACAGGTAAGATATACTGGTCGCTGATAACAAGTCTCGGAAGTCACAATACGATTTGCTGTATACAATTTAATTAGTGAAAGTACATACATGCTAGACAGATTTTCCATGCTTCTACAGGTAAAACTTTTACTAAGTTTCTTTGAGATCTATTGCTAGAGAATTTAATTCTACTCATAAAGATGGCACTTAACTTCTTTATCCAGAAAAATAGAGTTTAACAATTCTTCAGAGAATGAAACCATTTAATGTTCATACAGAAGGTGAAAGTAAGAAAGTAATAATTATTTCTTTATTTAAACAGCTAGCATGGTAGAAAAAATCACAACATCAAAGGTTTACTTCTATTATTCATAGTTACAGTAATATGCCATGTTTAGATTGCATCCTAATCAGATTTCCAACTGATAAGATATTACTAGAATCGATCTTTCACTTTTCTTACTTAAACATTTACGAGTTTATGGTTTGATACAAGTATTCCTTTAATAATTTAAGAATTTGCACTGTTTTAGAATACTGATCTATTTCCAAGATTGTCATTTGGATGGAAACCAAAACACCTTTAGGATCAGTTCTAGACTTATCATAATTGACCCCTTTATGAATTCTCAAGACTATACTAACAAACAAAGAAGGTAAAAAGAATATTCAAACTACCTATCATACATTAACTTATAAAGTCTTTTATAAATTTTGGGCTTAGAGAGTGACAAAAGTTCAATTGTCATCATAAGGATTCTAGGACCATAAAAGAAAAGGTTGTTAATATATTCACAAGTATCAATGATATGAACTTAGAGTAAACCAAAATCAAATTGATGAATAACTTAATTTAAATACCACCAATTATATACTTTTAAAGAATAGTTATGTCTCTTACCTTCATTTGAAATCTAAGGCAATTGGCATTGTAGTTGTGGGTTAAAAACATCTACGCCATAACCATAATCCAATGCTTTAAAACTCCTTGCAACTTAAACAAATTTTCATGCTTATATATACGAGACTATATAATGAGTAATATCTATAATGCAAGGTTTTATAAACATTAAACTAATTTTGCGTGGTTGATAACATAACGCAGGTGATACTATGGTATAATGCTCCTTATGGGATCTCCACGCAATGATTTGGTTTATAGATCGGTCAAAGGATTAAGTCGTGGAACTTTAGAACTTTACCCACTGCATGCAAAGTATTTTGAGTACTACGTGGTCGCGTTTCAGCCATGCATTGGCGCTTTAAAACTATTGACCCAACCCTAATTCGTCATTCCTCCTTTGCCTTCGGGCCTTTGGCCACTCTGCAAACCCTCCTGGTTCGTTTTTCTGTTGTGTTGTCTGCTATCGGTCCTCCTGCTGCTCCAGCTATTCGTGAGCTCGGCCACTGCATTGTGTGGGACGATTAGGGGGTTGAAAGACTCGTTGCTTGTCTCTGCAATACCTTCGTTATGTTACTTAGGATCTGTCTGTGACAGTCCTTACCTTTCCCGTTCCCATGAGAGTGATTCCTCCTCCATGTAGCGTGGCTTATACTGTCTCCAGACTGTGTGTTGTTTACCAGGATAAAATGTTGCAGCCGTAGGGTTTTGCCCTGTCCATCGATTTGCTGGGGTTTCTTTTGCTGTCAATGGTGGAGAGTGTTATCAATGTTGTTCCTTTGCCATCGATTTGCAGGTTCATTGCTCAGGTTGGTCGCGGCATCACTGTGTGGGATTATCCACCGCGAAGGTAAACAAAAGTATTTGTTTTCTTCAATGTCGAAGCTACATTACTGTTTATTACATTTCTTTGCAATATCAAAGTAACTAATAGTCGGCTCTGAACATGGTTTTTGCAGATACACCTGTTACTTTCCTCTGCATACAAAAGAATGAAGGTTATGGCAACACGGGCCACGGTAAGCCCAGGTCTCTCCACGGCTTGTCCACTTTGTGTGAATCCTTAAGGGATTGTGATGGGTTGGTCGATGCGGCCCTTTTTGACCTTCGTGGTTTTTGGTTGTTTGTTTTTGATGTTATGATTCGTGGGTTGAAACCCTAGCTCTCAAGCAGAGCTCTCCGGCTTCGACCATGAGTGTAAATTCTCGTTTGTAATTATTATTGTGTTTAAATACTAGACAGGATGTAAGCCTTCATGTAAGTTTTTGTTACTGCCGTGGGTAATAATACTGCACTGGCTTTTATTTGCAGTCAATACATTTGTGTATTTTGTAAATATTAGGGTATTTACCCTGGGTTATTATACCCGTAAATAGTTACTGCAATCTTCTCCGGCATTCCTTACTTGCTTACGCTGTAGAAGTGTCGAATGCTTATTATGTTTAATTTTTATTCTTATAAACCTAACTGTAAGTAAAATACTGTTGATTTTACCATTAATTGATTTACTTGTAAATAAATTGGATTTTATAGGGTTTAACCCTAAATGGCAGTGAAGGATATAATACTGTTCTTATTTCTTTTAATGTTAAAAGAAATTTAAATTAAGAAGGCATCTGCAACATTAGAGTTACTGATTAAGTTTATAGCAATTAAGCTCGACTGCAGAGCATCCTGTACTTCTGTCTTCTCTTCCTGCACCGATAAATATTTGATTTGTATACTGAAAAATAAGTATTATTATCTAGCTTATAATTTAACCTTTTTATTAATAAGAATTTGTAAATGATGTATTGTTTATACCCTGATAATAGTATAGGGTTTTTAAATTCTTCTTTTTGCAATTAAATTGAGTACTGTCAATAGACTTACATTATAACTCAAATAATTCTAAGATTTACTTTCAGAAATAAAATACTACCTATGTTAATAGTAATTTTATTCTTATATTGCATTAAAAAAATTTACTGTTATTTAACTATTTAGTTCTCTGTGAATACTTTAGATTTTATACTAATATCCTTAGCTTTTTTTCATAAGTTTATTGAACATAGTACTTATTAATTAACTCTATCTTCTTTCGTAAATAAATTGTTTTTCTTAGTTATAATATTTATTTATATATGTTCAATGTTTGATTTATCACTATCTAGGATTATTTTATAAGCATACTTATTAATACTGTTTAGAGTATTTACTTAATTTGATTTAGTTTATTGTTAACAGAAGGATTTATTCTATTTTAAATCCTTTTACCAGTTCTGGTATTTAAACTAGATAGTATAATTATACTATTCTGAAAGAAAGTACTGTATAGTAAAACAGTAAATAACCTAGTCTAAAATCTACTATTCTGTCTAATCTTTCCAATAATAGAATTTTCTAAAAAACAAAAATGTAGTACCAAGAATAGTCTTTAAGATTTAAAGAAATTAAACTGTGAATCTGAGAAGCATTTGAAATTACTGGAAGTAACTAAAAGATAAGAACTGTTCAGAAGAAATACTATTCTAAATACCAAGTTAATACCTCTGTAATTAACACAGTCATACTATTCTAAAAGTTTTACTATCATTCTATAATATTTTCCCATCATATCATCCTTCTATAATTAAACCCCTATGCTGGAGTACGGTCTGGTGAACCCAGATGTGGAAAAACACAGTGGTTCTTTATTTTTATCAACATATTAATTTCTAATAAACTGAAACATTCACATTACTAAACTAGCTAACTTTTCTGTCACATAAAAAAAACATATCATTCATCCATTCATACTCATTAAAACATAAATAGATAAATGACAGAACCTGTTTAAGATGTGGACAACAACAGCTATGGGAGGCCGTTCCTCCCTACCATCTCCTGGAGAGCGCTCAAACAGCGACTCCTCAGGACCCCCGAGCTTGCTCTGGTCTCCCTGGCTAGAACTAGGTGCAGCAAAGTCAGATACCAGTCTTCAAACTCAGTATTAACTCAGAACTTAATAGTTACTTCTCCCAGCTACAAAGCTGTAATAAACCAAGTTACTGCAGCAATCCTCTCAGACAACTTCTTTACTGTTTTTCCCTCTTTCCTCAATGAATTTCCTGAATAACATTCACCTGAATGAATTCTCTCTAGAAAATCTGAGCAGCCCCAGCTCTTTTCATTGAGTACTTTTAAAAGATTGCCTAGGTCTTTTTGGGTTAACTGTCATTTAATGAGCCACCTGCTCTGATCCCACTTTCTTGGGGGATCATGACCCCAAATGTAGGGAAGTTTCCACCTGCAACTTAGGAAGTGTTTGAGGATGCTGCCACTTGTCTTTTGCCTTCCACCTAGTTCCATCCACCAGTTTGACCAGTAACCTCTTTTTAACAGCTCTCCCATGCTGTTGTCTCCACAATTTATTTATTACTAATAAAAATATTCTGAATTACATTCCAATTCTGTTGACTCTGCTGAGTCATCAATTCCTACTTAGCATTAAATTTAATATAATGTCTCAGGAATATAATAAAACAATTTACATAATTTTACAAAATTGGGGTATGTGACATACACACCCCCTTAAAATGTAACATCGTCCTCGATGTTACTTATTCTTCTTCCTCAGGAACCTCCTGGAACAGATTTGGGTATGCCTCCCGCATCTTACTTTCCAGTTCCCATGTAGCCTCTTCAGGACTGAGGTGCTTCCATTGCACCTTCACCTGTCCAATGGCACGGTTCCGCAGAGTAATTTCCCTCCTCCCGAGGATACAATCCGGCTCCACCAGAACTTCTCTTTCTGGTTCCACCTGTACAACATTCCAATCAATTACATGAGTAGCATCATGAACATACTTTTTCAGAACAGAAATATGGAAAACATTATGCACTTTCAAATTAGGTGGTAACGCTAACTGATATGCAACCTGACCAATTCTGGATAGAATTTCAAACAGACCACAATAACGTGATGCTAGTTTTGCACAACTCCCCAGTCTTAGGGAGATTTTCTTTGGTCTTACCTTTATGAACACGTGTTCACCCACCTGGAACTCTTCAGGAGTTCTTTTCGAATCTGCTTGACTCTTTTGTCAATCCTGCGCCACCTTTAAGTTTTCCTGCACTTGTTTCACAATCTGTTCCA
>LPNX011174657.1:135172-155012 GCA_001517045.1 Pseudotsuga menziesii | reverse complement strand
CAGTAATGAAATCTAAGCTGATTATCTCCCACTTCCAACTAGGAATAGGCAAGGGTTGCAATAAACCAGCTGGATGTTGGTGTTCTATTTTTACTTGTTGACAATCCAAACATCTAGCTATATACTCAGCTACTTCAGATTTCATATTAGGCCAAAAATATTCTTTTCTTAACATGGTGACAGTCTTCTGGTAGCCTGGATGCCCTGAGTAATAGATTTTATGAACTTCATCCAGAATCAGCAATTTAACCTTAGGCACATTAGGCACATACGGTCTGTCCTTAAACAATAAAAATCCATCTTTATTTAGACTATAACCCTTTATTAAACTTTCTGTAGGTTCTTCTTTAGCTGTAAATTATAATTTTTGATAAATTTCATCCAATTTTATCCCTTCAGTCAGCTGTTCATTTAAATCAGAAACATAAGTACTGATTGTTGCTGTAAAATTCAGCTTTGCATTTCTGCTCAAAGCATCAGCCACCTTATTTTCTTTTCCTTTTATGTGCTGAATTTCAAAATCGTATTCACTTAAGAAGGCTAACCATCTTGCTTGCCTTGCATTTAAGTTAGGCTGATCTAAAAGGTATTTCAAACCCTTATTATCAGTCATTAAAATAAACTTTCTGCCTATTAAGTGGTGCCGCCACATCTTTAAGGCATGAATAACAGCAGCTAGTTCTAAGTCATAAGAGGCATAATTATTTTCATGGATATTTAACTTCCTAGACTCATAGGAAATGACATGCCCATCCTGAGTTAGTACTCCGCCTAAAATATCATTACAAGCATTGGTGCATACCACAAAATCCTTATTAGGATCTGTTATTCTTAGAATAGGCGCAGTTGTTAACAGAGTTTTTAATTTCTTAAAAATTTCTTCACATTTTAAGTTCCAATCAAATTTCTTGCCTTTCTTTTGCAAGGAAGTGATTGGATTAGCTATTTTTGAAAAACCTTCAATGAATCTTCGGTAATTCCCATGAAGGGCCTAACATCTGTTACGTCTTTTGGTACTGGCCAATCTTCGATTGCTCGGATCTTTTCAGGATCAACTGAAATCCCTTCTTTAGTCACCACGTGACCTAAGTACTGGATTTCATCCCTGAAGAAGATTGCAGTAATTATTTACGGGTATAATAACCCAGGGTAAATACCCTAATCTTTACAAAATACACAAATGTATTGACTGCAAATAAAAGCCAGTGCAGTAGTATTACCCACGGCAGTAACAAAAACTTACATGAAGGCTTACAGCCTGTCCAGTATTTAAACACAATAATAATTACAAACGAGAATTTACACTCACGGTCGAAGCCGGAGAGCTTTGCTTGAGAGCTAGGGTTTCAACCCACGAAGCATAACATCAAAAAAAAACAACCAAAAACCATGAAGGTCAAAAAGGGCCGCATCAACCAACCCATCACAATCCCTTAAGGATTCACACAAAGTGGATAAGCCATGGAGAGACCTGGGCTTACCATGGCCCGTGTTGCCATAACCTTCATTCTTTTGTATGCAGAGGAAAGTAACAGGTGTATCTGCAAAAACCATGTTCAGAGCCGACTGTTAGTTACTTTGATATTGCAAAGAAATGTAATAAACAGTAATGTATCTTTGACATTGAAGAAAACAAATACTTTTGTTTACCTTAGCGGTGGATAATCCCACACAGTGATGCCGCGACCAGCCTGAGCAATGAACCTGCAAATTGACGGCAAAGGAACAACATTGATAACACTCTCCACCACTGACAGCAAAAGAAACCCCAGCAAATCGATGGACAGGGCAAAACCCTATGGCTGCAACATTTTATCCTGGTAAACAACACACAGTTTGCAGACAGTATAAGCCATGCTACATGGAGGAGGAATCACTCTCATGGGAATGGGAAAGGTAAGAACTATCATAGATAAGAACTATCATAGACAGAGCCTAAGTAACATATCAAAGGTATTGCAGAGACAAGCAACAAGTCTTTCAACCCCCTAATCGTTCCACACAATGCAGTAGCCAAGCTCACGAATAGCTGGAGCAGCAGGAGGACCGATAGCAGACAACACAACAGAAAAACGAACCAGGAGGGTTTGCAGAGCGGCCAAAGGCCCGAAGGAAAAGGAGGAATGACGAATTAGGGTTGGGTCAACAGTTTTAAAGCACCAATGCATGGCTTAAATGCGACCACGTAGTACTCAAAATACTTTGCATGCAGCGGGTAAAGTTCTAAAGTTCCACGACTTAATCCTTTGACCGATCTATAAACCAAATCATCGCATGGAGATCCCATAAGGAGCATTATACCATAGTATCACCTGCGTTATGTTATCAACCACACAACATTAGTTTATTGTTTATAAAACCTTGCATTATAGATATTACTCGTTATATAGTCTCGTATATATAAGCATGAAAATTTGTTTAAGTTGCAAGGAGTTTTAAAGCATTGGATTATGGTTATGGCGTAGATGTTTTTAACCCACAACTACAATGCCAATTGCCTTAGATTTCAAATGAAGGTAAGAGACATAACTATTCTTTAAAAGTATATAATTGGTGGTATTTAAATTAAGTTATTCATCAATTGATTTACTAGAATCGATCTTACACTTTTCTTACCATTAATTGATTTACTTGTAAATAAATTGGATTTTATAGGGTTTAACCCTAAATGGCAGTGAAGGATATAATACTGTTCTTATTTCTTTTAATATTAAAAGAAATTTAAGTTAAGAAGGCATCTGCAACATTAGAGTTACTGATTAAGTTTATAGCAATTAAGCTGGACTGCAGAGCATCCTGTACTTTTGTCTTCTCTTCCTGCACAGATAAATATTTGATTTGTATACTGAAAAATAAGTATTATTATCTAGCTTATAATTTAACCTTTTTATTAATAAGAATTTGTAAACGATGTATTGTTTATACCCTGATAATAGTATAGGGTTTTTAAATTCTTCTTTTTGCAATTAAATTGAGTACTGTCAGTAGACTTACATTATAACTCAAATAATTCTAAGATTTACTTTCAGAAATAAAATACTACCTATGTTAATAGTAATTTTATTCTTATATTGCATTAAAAAAAATTACTGTTATTTAACTATTTAGTTCTCTGTGAATACTTTAGATTTTATACTAATATCCTTAGCTTGTTTTCATAAGTTTATTGAACATAGTACTTATTAATTAACTCTATCTTCTTTCGTAAATAAATTGTTTTTCTTAGTTATAATATTTATTTATATATGTTCAATGTTTGATTTATCACTATCTAGGATTACTTTATAAGCATAGTTATTAATACTGTTCAGAGTATTTACTTAATTTGATTTAGTTTATTTTTAACAGAAGGATTTATTCTATTTTAAATCCTTTTACTAGTTCTGATATTTAAACTAGATAGTATAATTATACTATTCTGAAAGAAAGTATTTAAGCAGCCCCAGCTCTCTTCATTGAGGACTTTTAAAACATTGCCTAGGTCTTTTTGGGTTAACTGTCATTTAATGAGCCACCTGCTCTGATCCCACTTTCTTGGGGGATCATGACCCCAAATGTAGGGAAGTTTCCACCTGCAACTTAGGAAGTGTTTGAGGATGCTGCCACTTGAATTTTGCCTTCCACCTAGTTCCGTCCACCAGTTTGACCAGTAACCTCTTTTTAACAGCTCTCCCATGCTATTGTCTCCACAATTTATTTATTACTAATAAAAATATTCTGAATTACATTCCAATTCTGTTGACTCTGTTGAGTCATCAATTCCTACTTATCATTAAATTTAATATAATGTCTCAGGAATATAATAAAACAATTTACATAATTTTACAAAATTGGGGTATGTGACAGTGGCAGAGTGTGGATGGAATCTTCCTTAGACAAGGGAAGTATGCAGTAGAGATCCTGAAGAGGTTTGAGATGATGCACTGCAAGACTATGGCCACACCTGTGGCATCGAACTTGAAGCTATTGAATGATGCTTCATCAGAGACGGTTGATGCTACGATGTATCGCCAGATGATTGGGTCATTGATGTACCTGATGAACACGAGGCCAAACTTTTGCTTTGCTGTGAACACCTTGAGCCAGTACCTGACAGATCCAAGAAGTGTTCACTTGATGGCTGCAAAGCATATTCTGAGGTACCTGAAGGGTACAGTTGATTATGGACTCAAGTATGATGCGAATCAGAAGATTAACCTGGAGGGTTATGTTGATTCAAATTGGGTAGGCAGTGCCATCGACAGGAAGAGTACTTCAGGGTGTTGCTTCAGTATGGGGTCAGGTGTGATCTCTTGGTTTAGTAGGAAGCAATCCTGTGTGGCACTGAGTACAGCTGAAGCAGAGTATGTCGCAGCTTGTCCAGCTAGTTGTGAGGTAGTATGGATACGGAAGCTACTGTCTGATATATTTGATCTCCAGTTGGATGCTACTTGTATACATTGTGACAACCAGAGTTGTGTGAAGTTGTCATAGAATCCAGTGTCCCATGACAAGTCGAAGCATATCGAGATCAAGTATCACTATATCAGGGATATAGTGCAGAGAGGAGAAGTGAAGCTCTAGTATGTTGCGATGGAGGAACAGATAGCTGATGTATTGACGAAGCCATTGGCTAGGCTGAAGTTTAAGTACTTTAGAGAGAGACTTGGTGTTCTCCAGATCGAGGTTCCTTCCAAGAGAAAGTGATGAGACCCATATCCATTCTGACATGGTGAGAGGATTGGTTCCTTCCATGGTCAGATGTAAGGGCTGAGCCATTCTGTCATGGTGAGAGGATTTGGTTCCTTCCATGTCAGATATGAGTGCTGACTGCCATTCTAGGAATGAAGGCACCTGGTCAGTTACTAGGAACACTCAGTCAGGGACTGAGAGAGCCATTCTAACGAGCAGGTCAGATGTAAGGGTTGAACCATTATGTTCATGGCTAAAGGATTTAGTTCCTTCCATGTCAGATGTGAGTGTTGGCCATTCTGTCGAGTAGGACAGATGTAAGGGCAACTGCCACTCTCTGGGAGAGTGGAGGCACCTGGTCTGTTACCAGGTAGCTCAGTCAGGGACTGGGGGCCATTCTGATGAGGGTGTAGGATTCAGTTCCTACCAGGTCATATGTGAGTGCACAAATCTTTCATCATTGTGGTAGGATGAGTTCCGGCCTGGGTGAGAGTCGTTCATCATTGTGGTAGGATGTGTTTCGGCCTGGGTGAATGTGTGGAAAGCTTTCATCATCATGGTAGGATGAGTTCCGACCTGGATGAGAGTCATTCATCACTGTGGTAGGATGTGTTCCCGCCCGGATGGATGTGCCATACTGACGAGTAGGTCAGATATAAGTGACGAGTAGGTCAGATGTCCTATCATGCTGGTGAATGTGAGTGCTGGGCATTTCTGATGTGATTGTAGTTTACTACATGATCAGATGTGAGTGTTGGGCATGCCTTTCTAACGAGCAGGTCAGATGTAAGTGCTGGACGAAGACCTACCTGGTGGCTAGGCCTACAACCAGCATGAAAAAGGGCTGGCTCTGTAGAACTTCCTATGACGAGATAGTACACACATGATGATGACTAGAGATGATCCAGATCCAGTTATGATGACTCTGAGAGATCCAGATCGAGTGATGATCCAAATCCAGCAATGATGATCCAGATCAAGAGATGATCCAGATCGAGTGATGATCTAGATCCAGTCCAGTGATGATGATCCAGATCGAGTGATGATCCAGATCTAGTGATGATGTTCTATGATGATCCATATCGAGAGATGATCCAGATCCGAAGATGAAGATGACTTGAAGATGAAGATGACTTGAAGACGAAGATCACTTGAAGATGAAGATGATCCAGTTAATACAGAGAAGAAGACCAGTGCTGAAAATCATGTCGAAAGAATACCTTCCTAGTTAAGAGGGAGTGTTGATGTATTTGTAACTTTGGAATGTATTCTTCTATGTATATTGTAACCCGATGTTTATTCGGGGATGTTTCTATTATGTATTTGAGTCATGTTGTCATGCCCCGATGTTCCGATCGGGAGGATTAATAATGTAAACAAGTCTTGTCAAGTCATTGTGGAAGTCCCCACAGTTTCGGGGCACTAGGGTTATTATACACTCATTAAGGTGTAGGCTCTAGTAAGTAATTGTTAGTTGGGCCGACATGATTTAGTGCACTTCAAGTGAACGGAAGAATATAAATAGAGAGTGAGAGTCTCTCTATTTACCACTTGTACTACACATCACTCACTCACTCAAGTGTGGCGCACTAGCGAGGAAGGAAATACTAGGACTAGACAGAAGAAGAAGACTACTGCTGTCGGGAGTGCATCTTACTATTTTGGGGTCTTACCATTTTGTGTTGATTCTATATTTGAGGAAGTTGCGGGGTTTTCTCCTTTATGGTTTCCCCGAAGAAAACTCTTTGTGTCTCTTGTCTCTTGTCTCTTATGATTTGCTTATGCTTTATTGTTGTGCTTTTTATTCTCTCAGTGAAAATATCCTAAGATCATAATGCTAAGCTTATATGATGAAAAACTAACAAATATTTCAATCAAAGGTCAATGATGTGAACCTATGTCGAGAGTGAGAGAATCTGTCATTAATGTATACAGATGTCAAGGTACTATCTTTTTTGTTTTTAAGACTAATTCCTAGGTGTTGATCTGATGTCGATAGGAATAGTCTTGTCGAAGGAGGGCCATGATGAATCCCACATTGACGACACGAAACTCAGAACAAAGTTCTGAAATTTTGAGTATGTTGTAACCATAGGACTGACTCAAAAGGTACTCACACAAAGGTTGTTTTGACTGCAAAGGTGAGCTTTCAATTTCCCTTTGAACATCAGGTGGCATGACCAAATACTTTGCAGCATTAAATTAGACCAAACAAAAACCAAGCCATAATGCGACGGTAGATGATGCATTCTTTAAAAGACTCAAAGGAGTGACATGACTCATGAAAGTGGATCAACTTAGAAGCAAGCTAAATACCCAATTTTCTGAATCAAATGTAGACAAGTGCCATGTTCAAAGGTGGTTATAAACTACCATTTATTTGAAAAATGAAATGGTTCCCTTCCCTTAATTTCCCCATCATGACTGATGAGTGCCTCTTTTCATTTCTACGAGTCCAAAGAGGGTAACAAACACTCGTTGTGGCTTATCTAGGGGATAATTCCATCCTCATATATTTCACAAACCTAAGAAAGGAGCGGTTCATTCCCAAAAGAGGGTTTCTTAGTGTTTAGTTTAACGAGTCCATTGAAAGTAAACCCGGTATCGTTCATGTTTAGAGAGTCTGAACGAAGATGGAAGAAGACTCCAAAGGGTCCTTTTTCATAAAATTTAGTCTCTAGGGCCGGAAAAAGTATAAAATGATACTTGAGAGAACTCTTCCAGTCATGATTGGCTGGAGTGTTCATTTTTCGTAGCTAGTCAATCCAAACCAAAAAAGGGGTAAACTACCATCGAAAAGATGACTCTTCAGGTACTTTTATGAGCGTGAAGAAAGCAAGTTTGCTTGACAATATTTACACATTTAAGGAGTCCTAAAATAATTTAAATAAGACTCCAATAGGGTTTCTTTTCACGATGAGCGGGTTTAACGAGCCTGAAAAGAAGCGAAAATGACTCGAAACTTTGATACTAAGTTTAAACAGCACGATCGAAGTATCGAAATGAGCACTCAATGACTTTTTCCATTTTATGGAAGTATGAAAAAGTCAAAAAAGAACTTACCCATAGCCAATATCATTCACTTTCGTCCCTACAAGCACCTTTTTTTAAAAACTATTAGCTTCCCAAAAATAGAAAAATTGACTTTTATAACTATAGAAAAGGGCATTTTTTAATGAAAATAATTAAATAATATCAAAATAATATAAAAACCCTAAAAAATATCATATAAAAGTCAATTGAAATAGAAAAAACATTTCATTTACCATTTACCAAGTTTTGGAGAGCCATTTGGAGCAATGTGTGTAAATTTCAGTTGGAGATTTTGGAGCCATTACCCATCCATTTTTCGATCCATCAGTCTCAGGTAGGAGCTAAAACCTTTCTCATTATTTTCATGGTTTCAATTTTTCTTTTCCAGGCATTTTAATTGAGTTTTGGGGATTTTTACAAAAGTGTAAAATTGGTTTCCCGGGTAAACAAAATGGGCTGAGGCAATGCCTACATATGCAGAGGATAGCGGGGTTGCGGCCCTCTTTTTATTTAACCATGTGATAGTTAGAATTGGATTCCCACAAACCATAGTCATTGACCATGAATCTCATTTCCACAATCAAAGTATGACCGAGTTAAGTGCCAAGTTAGGTTTTTGCCATGAAAACTCAACTCCGTATTACCCACAGGCTAATGGTCAAGTTGAGGCCATTAACAAGGTTTTGAAAAACTATGTTGCGTAGGATGGTTGGAGATCACAAATCCAATGGCAATTTGACCCTCTTTTCCACACTGTGGGCTTACAAGACTTCAGACAAAACATCAACTGATTTCACACCCTTTCAATGTGGGCCCTGGGTTGTTCACTGATACCACCATGACAGCTCATTTCCCCTTAGTGTCACCACCACCAACACAAAATGAGACTGCGTACTTGTGCATGATCTCATCTAGCACTGTTGCATCAAAACAACAAGTGCAGCCGTAGCCCCTTCCGCAACTGCAGCTCCATCCACAGTCACAACCTCAATTGCAACCTCAACCTCAGTTACTAGGGAAGCAGTGAGGTTCGTTCCCAATCAACATGATCTTTTTCCTTGTTCTTTTCCTTTTCCTCTTCCTACCATCCTAGATCATGAGTAAGTCTGTCTCAGCAACCCGCAATCTATAGGATTTCACACTAGGAGATCATGTGTGGTACCTTGAACCACCTACCATACCTCTGAGGCCCCAAGATGTGTTGACTCATGTCCATCCAATAGAGATGATGTTACACCTACCTCCAAGTTCATCAAAGACTCCTCCTGGCTTTAGGCCTGCCCCTCTTCCTCCAACAGAGACTGGGGACAAGGCAACCAAAGCCACGACCAATACCATTTTCATGATATCTAGCACTAGTTTCCCTTTCGCCTCATTGGCTGTGGAAGATCCACCTGATCTATCCTAGCACCACTTATGCGATGACAGAGAAATCTGCAATACCACCTCCAGTTTTACCCCATTCCCTTTAACCATAGTGTGGAATCGGTTCTTCCCATAAAAGACCAGATTTCATCACTCCTCCTTGCCAATGACCTTCATCTTGGCAAGGGGGCATACCTATTCATTGACTATGATGAACAACTCTTGGAGAACCCCCCAACGGGCTCTACTTTTAGAGATTTTATGCTTAACATCACCAATGAGTAACTTCATTTTCTTTTCTTGTTTTTCAATGTTTTTTACCACAAGTCAAGGGCATCACAATCATCTACTAATCCAAAGTCACCCAGAGCTTATTCGAGACACCTCTCACACCTTCGGGCTCAAATTTTCATCTTCTATCTCTTCATGAGACCATAGACTCATGTTTAACAAATAAATTTCGAGACCATTTCCCACAAGTTGCCTCAATCTAGGAGCCACAGCATGATGATGCAAGTGTCTGCAGATCTGTACTTGTATCACTCTTTTCTACTGCTACTCATGCGGGTTTTCAGGCCACCACCAATTAAGGGTTACCATTTTTCAGTTTTGTTTTGTATTTTAACACATAGTTGTCTCTTCTATCCACCGCACCTTACGCGGACCCCTAGACCACTGTCCACAAAATGATTTATTTTTCTTGCATGTATTTGGCATAGAAGTGCCCCCGGACTTACACTCACATCACATGTAGTCAACTTCGCCCACCGTAATACACACACACACTCTCCTGACCTCTGTCCGAGAGCCACCTCGGTTTGTGTGCCTCTCCCACACCGACTCGCAAGCCTATGCCGCGATCTATCCAATGCATGTATTGGTATGTTTGAGAGCCTTCTGCTCTGTCCATACTACGTGGATGACCTTTGGACCTCTGTCCATCATCCCGACATGGGGCACCACCTATGCCACCACAATCAGTTGACTGTACTCGAGTTTCGTTCAAGCTCTTTTCTGACTCCTTAAAATAATGAAAAGATAGCCGAGCGTAGCTGCTTCCATTCCCGCTTGCTAAAGTATAGCAAAGGGCGTCTACATCGTCTCATTTACCTCCTTTTATGGACCATGTAGACCATCAATTGAAAAGGACCACCTTGGCGTATTCAAGCCAAGACTGTTCCCCTCTGCATACTTTTATGCATTCTCTGGCAGAGGAGCCGCGCTTTACGAAAAATCTCACTACAGGTTGTCGTTAAGCTCTTTTCCAGCCTTCTCATCAAGAAAAGATTGTCGAGCAAACTTGGTTTCGTTCATGCTCATAAAAGTATCTAAATGACCGTCCAGTCAGTATAGGTTTAACCTTTTCTGGCCTGATTGGACTACCAACGGTAAAGAAGTATCTAATCCCTTACAGGATGGGCGAGCTCTACTATGTATACTTTTATCCTTTTTTGGGCATAGGAGACTACCAACGAAAAAGAGCCCCCACTAGAGTCTTCTTTGTGCTTTTAAACTCTCTAAAATTGAAAGCACCATCGAGCATTTACGTTCTCGGGCTCGCCAATAACCATGAGATCGTACCACAACAGTGTCCCTAGACACCACCCCACATAAAACAGTTTGGCAACATCCCCACTTTGGGTCACCTTTGTTCAGAGTACTCTGCAATGTGTCTTCCTTGGATCCCATCAATATCAAAAGTGTCCACCTCCTCCAAGTATTTCCCTTCTGCAGTGACATCCCCAGTATTACAGCTGTGATCCCATTCCCATGAGTTAAGTTTCATTTGCTACCTGGTCTGCCCTGCCGTCATACTCTGAACAAAGGAATTTTGAGTCTACCACACTCCCCTTGCCCTTGTTCAATTTTTTCCCTCCCCCCCCCCCCCCCCCCATTTAGTGGCTTAGTCCACAGATTGTCTCACACGCTTCGGTTATTTCCCTCGTGCTTCTGGTCAAGGGAACACCATTGCCTTGACTAGGGGTAGGTCTCCCTCTGTCGACAACAACACACATATTCCAGAGGATAGACCCAGAAGTCCCTGTATCCAGGTTTCATTAACCTCATTGATGAGTTCCTTGGACCACTCGAGAGGAGTCCTTAGTGCCTCTCGGGATGGTTGTTTCTCACGTACTTGACTCCAACTACATCATCGCACTGTTTATATTCGTACAGGGTTTGGTCCATGCAATACTTGGTTGAAGACCCCAGATGTCACCTGACTCTAACACATTGATGAGTCTATTCGAGGGACCTAGACAGGTTATGTCCCTTGTGATTTCTGGGTTGCCTTGGAGACAGTGTTCATAAGCCCCAACAGTGCTTCTATATAGATTTATGATTGATGCAGCGTACTTGTACCACAGAGACTCTGACTCTCAATTAGCGAGTCCATACAGCTATGTATCATGCAAGATCCAGCAGACCGTCAGTCATGAAGATATAGAATTCCATGAGAATGCCATGGGTCCAATGTACAAGATCAGTATTGTATTCAGCCTCACATTGAGGCAACCATTATGTACCATCAGTTGTATATGATCGGCTCTTGTATTTTAGAGCATAGATCAAATTATTCTTTTGACATTGTCACGAGCATGGGGATTCCTGCTTCATCCATATACATGTCACACATTATTTGTATCTCACCCATTGATGGGAACCATATTAATACAAAAACCAAAATCCACCATGCCCTAGCACCGAAAGCACCACCTCTATGCAGCAAATCCTATGATGTCCGTCGGTCATACGATTAGCTCCTGCCCTCACACATTAGGGGGCAATCTGTTCACCCAAAAAATCCCTCACTCAGCTCTATATGGCCTACACCACCTAAGGACACCCATACGCGACCCTCGTAACACCCCATTAGACCCCCACACCCTCAAAAAGGCTTAAGAATGAAGAAAAGGGCTTAAAAACCCCAAAAAAGAGCCTAAATAACTGTCCTAGGGGCTAAAGCCTCCAAATAGGGGCTAAAACCCTAAAAGGAGCTAAAGTTAGGGTGGAAGGGGCTAAAATCCCAAAAAATGGGTTAAAGTCCAGACCAAGGGCTTAAAACCCTAAAACCCCAAAAGAAAGCTATAAAAGGAGGGGTGGGGGTCACTCTCAAACAACTCCCCTCTTGCATATTGTTATCCTACCCATGGATTCCTTGATACCTCTTTGCCTTTCAAGCCACCCACGTCACTCTCTCTTCCACTCACATTCCCCATTGAGCCATAGCTCCTCCTCCATTGCTGAGTGAGGTAGAGAGGTGCTTCCTTTCAGCTAGGGCATGGTGGCCCATTTCACCAAAGGATAGGTATAATCTTGTTTTGCTTATGCATTTTTATTTGATAACTTGATTGTTTTCTAACCATTATTTGTTTGCAGGTATGATCTTTAACATGTTTTGCAGGTTCATCTTTGCTTAATAGTTGTTTGCAGGTAGCCAAGGCGAAGCCCTAACCTTGTTTGCAGAGGGGCTCACGGCCATTTTCTTTCTTGTTCTTTACTTTCTGTCCATTCCATCTTCTTTCTTCATTTTCCACACGTATGAACCTACCCTTCTGTCCTATAGATAGAAGGGAGCCATTCCTACCCCTGTAGCAAGGAGAAATCCCTGCTACAGAACTGGCGACCATACACGGTCGATCCCACAGGATCCCTGGTTCAGTTTTTTTCAAATTTCAAGTTTTTCAGTTTATGCCCTAGTTTTAGAAATTTGTTGTCAAATTTAGCATAGATATAGTTTATTTCCAGTTTTTATTGTTCCCGAAGCCTCTACTAGGAAAATTCGAGTTAGTTTGGCCACAGTACAAGTTATTGTCGGTCGGATCTGACTCAGGATCAGAAAAACCCCAAATCTGGGGAAGGTCGCACTTATCGGGTCTAAACAGGGGATGAGGTCGCTCTTTTAGGCCTCACAGGTGTGACTAGGTCGCCCTTTTCCCCCCGAAAGGTGCAACTTCACTCAGACAGGAAGACCGCTTCTGTCTGTGAAATCTGTGCAACCCCCTCGCCTATTTTTGGAAAAATTTCACGACCCCCTCGCCGAAATTGACCCGAAACATGCGATCTGTCAATTAGTACTTAATTTTCAGTTTAATAGGGTCTATCAGTGTGGATCATCCACCTCTGTCCAGCAGAGTAGTTCAATTTATGTTTCTATTTCATTTTACTGTAATTGCATCAACAAACAAAGTGTAAATTCAAAATAAATTTTAATGGCTTAATTAATGACTGTAGCTTAACTAAAATTAACATAAAACTAACTGTCTTGCTTACCCTTCCTCCTCTACCCAGTCATCACCCTCTGAGGTATTTTGGGATACGATGAAGGGCACAGCTCGTATAGTCCTAGGCCCTTCATTGAATATTGTTCTAAACCATTAAAAATGGATGACCTAGAAGGTAGAGGGGGTAGAGAAGGAGGGATTTTCACGGCACTAAGCATCCTCCCTGTTGACCAACCTTGCGTCCGGGAGGTGACCTGTGGATATACGGATGGGCTTAGTTCCATTGTGTTGAGAGCCTAGCACCTTCTCTTGGTCAAAGAGGAATATAGGTGTAAGGTAGTCATCTAGTTAGGCCATCAACATTCAGCGTAAAAATGTATTTGTTTACAAATTTCTGATTATTCACTGCTTGCACAAACAATGATATGAACTCTACCACAATATGATGAATTCATAAACCATTTGCAACCACCTAATANAATCAACCCAACTCAGTTCATGACGCTGAGAGAGCCTTAAAATTTATCAATTTACACTAAGTTCAAACAAATCTGCAGTCTTTGAGGACATAAGTCCCTTACTGATTCAACCGTGAGAAGTACTTGGGCTCAGCCCAGAAACTCATTGTGAGGAGTACCAAGGGAACCCCAAATTAGGTGGCCGCTGAGAGGAATTGTTAAGTGAAACGGGCAACGACCCCCACCGATTGAGTAGAAACGCCCGTGAGGAAAAAGCCAAGCGATGTCTTCTGGCAGTCTTGGTGGTCGAGTGACCACCTATGGCCAATAGGAAGCCATTGAAACTAGGGTCCAAACATCATTCCCACCTGTTTGATAAATATCTAACACAATTGATCCCCCATGCTCTTCCTCATGCCTAAGAGGCGAACCACCACCATTCGGGACATTAAACCAACACCATCGAAACCGTTCTTAGCAATCTCTCACACCATCAGAAGGCCACACAGCCTATTATTCAGATTTAGACCCATATCAGTCTGAACCAGATCTGCATACTGCACCATCAAGCCCCATGTCTAGTGCAAACTCGGAACCATTTTCTGGCATAGCCATAGCTAGTGGACCCATGTTCACACCACAAATTATCACCAACAACCCTACAGGTGGCCCCAGTACGGTCATGCAGATTGTCATCAATCAGCTGCCACCACCCATAGTAACCACTCAGGGTGTCCCACCTGCAACACAAGGGGGCAGTGCCCCTTCCACTTACACTGCCCCTCCCATCACACATGCGGGTAGTGGCCCTTCCCTATAGACCGTCCCTCCTATCACACATGGGCGCATTGCCCCTTCCCTATACACTGCCCCTCCTGTCACACACGAGGGCAGTGGCCCGTCCATCCACACTGCCCGGCACACCATACTTGGGAGCATTGGCCCATCTACAATGGCACCAACATCACCCGCAGCTATGCAGGTACATTATGCACCTGTAAACCCCACCACCATCCCTCCCCCATCTCACATAAACCTGGGGTCAAATCTGCCTTTCATGGCTCATCTGAACTTGCCTGATTTGGCTCGATTGACAAACGACCCCATTCGCCATCAAGCTTTTTGGCCTCCAATTCCAATTAAGCCGCCATCAGACATTCCCAAGTTTGAAGGAAATGCAGGGGAATGTCCCCAAAACCACATTATGACATTCCATCTATGGTGCTCATCCAACAGCATTATAGATTCCATTAGGCTTAGGCTATTCCAACTCACCCTTACAAGTGCTGCGGCCAAATGGTACATTGAACTACCCCATGCCAAATACCCGAACTTCAAATCCCTAGCTTTCATGTTCCTATAGTATTTCCAACTCCCTGTCAGATATGACAAAGGGGTGGAGATCCTGTTATCCTGTAACCAAAGCACTGCAACACATATAACTGACCACATCCATGAGTGGCGACGACGTCGGAGCTTGTGTAAAATCCAACTTGACGATGGGATCTTCTTGGATTAGTTCCTTCAGACCTTACTCCCACCCATGGCAAAGGACATCGCATCCAAACGTCCCCAATCCGAAGAGGAGGCCATACTGAAAGCCCAACAGTTTGACCTGATCTGCGCTCAGTCTGGATATATGTACACCGTCATTTCAGACACTCCCCATCCGAGTACCTCCTACCATGATGCACCGGGGGCATCCCATGCTACAGATGGCATCATAGGCTCGGTCTCCCAACAACCACAGCACCTTCTGACACCACCTTTAGCTCCACCACAACCAAGCAACACTTCCAGTTTTTCTTACCAAAACCAAGCTCCAGACTATGCAAGAATGATGTCCTAGTACGGAGAAACAACCTCCTACACACAACCTGGGCCACCGCAGCAGGATTGGGCCATGGCTTGGCCAACACAGTAGTACACAGGGAAAACACAAACATTTGTGGCACCGTAGCCCACTCAAATCTACTATGCACCACCAGTGCAAGCAGTCCAAGCCCCCGCCCCTACTCAACCCACTCCATTGGGAAGTGTATTCATATAACAAAACCGTCCCAACCAGCCTGACCCCAACAATCAACAAGGGAAAGCTAGAAATAATCGGCCCCAAAACCAAGCCAATAACCAACCACAAGGAGGTGGTCAACAACCAAACCCTCCCAACAATGCCGCAGCAAACCGACCCACCCAAAAACCCCCACGACCAAATGCTCCTAGACACAACACCCCATTGCGTACAAACCAACCGTGCACACTCTGTGAGGTCTATGAGCATTACACATTCTAGTGTCCCCTCATGGCTCACGCTGAGTAGGCCATTCAGAACAAGGCCCAATAGGCCGCCAACGCTATGAACCAAGCCCAACCCAACCCAGCACCACAAGGACCTCCTCCTATGGTGCTTCAAAACCCACTACTAGTCCAAGGATTGGTAGCAACCACACCTCCTCCCCAAGCCAATCCCAACGCTCCAGGGGAACCTCCCAAGGTATAAATAGGTGTCCACCACCTGCTAGCCATGACAACTGAAGAAGTTAACCTACAAACTAGACAAAATTAGTACGGTACCACCATCGAACCCACTGACACATCAGCAGTATCTACGTCCAAATTGGTCAATGCACCTCATCAGTTACCCCCTTTCCCTCGCCCCCCCCATATGTCACGTGGCCAACAATGCCATAGCTGGAGCTGCTATTAGCTATAGCATTGTGGATGATTTGGCCCAAACACCAACGGCCATGTCCGCTCTGGAGGTACTCAAAAGATGCCCAATGCATCAAAAAGCGTTATTAGCTTCCCTTGGGGCAGTAGACCCCTCCAAATCCAAGTTGATCACATTCGACATGGAGAATGGAGAACCATGCATGCCATCCACCATTGCCTTCCAAATCCCAGTAAAGAAGTATCTCATCCCTTACAGGATGGGTGAGCTCTCCTATGTATACTTTTATCCTTTTTCAGGCATAAAAGACTACCTACGAAAAACAGCCCCCACTGGAGTCTTCTTCCCGGGCTCGCCAAAAACAACAAGATCGTACCACAATGGTCTCCCTAGACACCACCCCACATAAAACAGTTTGTTAACATCCCCACTTTGGGTTGCCTTTGTTCAGATTACTCTGCAATGTGTCTTCCTTGGATCCCATAAATATCAAAAGTTTCCACCTCCTCCAAGTATTTCCCATCTGTAGTGACATCCTTGGTATTACAGTTGTGATCCCATTCCCATGAGTCAAGTTTCATTTGTTGCCTAGTCCACCCTGCCATCATACTCTGAACAAGGGAAGTTTGAGTCTACCACACTCCCCCTGCCCCTGTTCAACTTTTTCCCTCCCCCTTCCCCCACCATTCAGTGGGTCAGTCCACAGATTGTCTCACACCCTTCAGTTATTTCCCTCACGCTTCTGGTCAAGGAAACACCATTTCCTTGACTAGGGGTAGGTCTCCCTCTGTTGAGAACAACACACATATTTAAAAGGAAAGACCCAGAGGTCGCTGTATCCTGGCTTCATTAACCTCATTGATGAGTTTCTTTGACCACTCGAGAGGATTCCTTAGTGCCTCTTGGGATGGTTGTTTCTCACGTGCTCGACTCCAACTACATCATCGCACCATTGAGATTCATACAGGGTTTGGTCCGTGCAGTACTTGGTCGAAGACCCTGGATGTCACCTGACTCTAGCACATTGATGAGCCTATTCGAGGGACATAGACAGGTTATGTCCCTTGTGATTTCCAGGTTGCATTAGAGATAATGTTCAGAAGCCCCAACAGTGCTTCTATATAGATTTATGATTGATGTAGCATACTTGTACCACAGAGACTCTGACTCTCAATCATCGAGTCCATACAACTATGTACCATTCCAGATCCAGCAGACCGTCAGTCCTGAAGATATAGAATTCCATGAGAATTCCATGGGTCCAATGTACAAGATCAGTATTGTATTCAGCCTCACATTGAGGCAACCATTATGTACCATTTGTTGTATATGATCGGCTCTTGTATTTTAGAGCATAGATCAAATTATTCTTTTGACATTGTCACGCGCATGGGGATTCCCACCGCATCCATATACATGTCACACATTATTTGTATCTCACCCATTGATGGGAACCATATTAATACAAAAACCAAAAGCCACCATGCCCTAACCCTGAAAGCACCACCTCTACGCAGCAAATCCTATGATGTCCGTCGGCCATACGATGAGCTCCTTCCCTCAAACATCAGGGGGCAATCTTTTCACCCAAAAAATCCCTCACTCAACCCTCTATGGCCTACACCACCCAAGGACACCCATACATGACCCTCGTAACACCCCATTAGACCCCCACACCCTCAAAAAGGCTAAAGAATGAAGAAAAGGGCTTAAAAACCCCAAAAAGGAGCCTAAATAACTCTCCTAGGTGCTAAAGCCTCCAAATAGGGGCTAAAACCCCTCAAAGAGCCTAAAACCCTAAAAGGATCTAAGGTTAGGGTAGAAGGGGCTAAAATCCCAAAAAACTGGTTAAATCCCATACCAAGGGCTTAAAACCCTAAAACCTCAAAAGAAAGCTATAAAAGGAGGGGTGGGGGTCACTCTCAAACAACTCCCCTCTTGCATACTATTATCCTGCCCACAGATGCCTTCAGACCTCTTTGCCTCTCAAGCCACCCACATCCCTCTCTCTTCCACTCACATTCCCCATTGAGCCATAGCTCCTCCTCCATTGTTGAGTGAGGTAGAGAGGTGCTTCCTTTCAGTCAAGGCATGGTGGCCCATTTCACCAAAGGATAGGTATAATCTTGTTTTGTTTATGCATTTTTCTTTGATAGCTTAGTTGTTTTCTGACCATTATTTGTTTGCAGGTATGATCTTTAACATGTTTAGCAAGTTTATCTTTGCATAATAGTTGTTTGCAGGTAGCCAAGGCAAAGCCCTAACCTTGTTTGCAGAGGGGCTCACGACCATTTGCTTTCTTGCTCTTTGCTTTCTGTCCATTCTCTTTTCTTTCTGCATTTTCCACACATAGGAACCTACCCTTCTATCCTGTAGATAGAAGGGATCCATTCCTACCCCTGTAGCAAGGAGAAATCCCTGCTACAGAACTGGCGACCATACCAGGTCAATCCCACAGGATCCCTGGTTCAGTTTTTTTCAAATTTCAATTTTTTCAGTTTATGCCCTAGTTTTAGAAATTTATTGTCAAATATAGCCTAGATATAGTTTATTTCCAGTTTTTATTGTTGTCGAATCCTCTGCAAGGCAAATTCGAGTTAGTTTGGCCACAGTACAGGTTATTGTCGGTTGAATCTGACACAGGATCAAAAAAAACCCAAATCCGGGGCAGGTCGCACTTATCGGGCCTGAAGAGGGGATGAGGTTGCTCTTTTAGGCCTCAGGTGCAACCAGGTGGCCCTTTTCCCCCCGAAAGGTCCGACTTCACTCAAACAGGAAGACCACTTCTGTCTGTGAAATTTGTGCAACCCCCTCGCCTATTTCTGGAAAAATTTCATGACCCCCTCACCGAAATTGACCCGAAACGTGCGGTCTATTAATCAGTACTTAATTTTCAGTTTAATAGGGACTATCAGTGCGGCTCAGCTGCCTCTGTCCAGCACAGTAGTTCAATTTTTGTTTCTGTTTCAGTTTACTGTAATTGCATCAACAAACAAAGTGTAAATTCAAAATAAATTTTAATGGCTTAATTAATGAATGTAGCTTAACTAAAATTAACATAAAACTAATTGTCTTACTTGCCCTTCCTCCTCTACCTAGTCATCACCCTCCGGGGTATTCTGGGATACGACGAAGGGCACAGCTCGTATAGTCCTGGGCCCTTCATTGAATATTGTTCTAAACCATTAAAAATGGATGACCTGGAAGGTAAACGGGGTAGAGAACGAGGGCTTTTCATCGCGCTAAGCGTCCTCCCTGTTGACCAACCTTGCATCCGGGAGGTGACCTGTGGATCTACGGATGGGCTTAGTCCCATTGTGTTGAGAGCCCAGCACCTTCTCTTGGTCAAAGAGGAATATAGGTGTAGGGTAATCATGTTAGGTATAACTCCCGATTCTATCCATTACATAGCTAAAATC